>OX578154.1:27037035-27492035 GCA_951213105.1 Amaurobius ferox
TACATATATATATACATATATATACACATATATATATATATTTATATATATACATATATATATATATATATATATATATATATATATATATATATGTATATATATATATATATATATATTATATATCTATATAAATAAAATTGAAAATCTGTCTGTCTGTCTGTCTGTCTGTCTGTTTGTCCCATCATCACGGGAGAACGGCTGAACCTAATTTGATGAAATTTTGTGGGTAGCCTAGAAATAGCCCCACTTAAAATTTAGTCTATGGTTGGAATTTCTACGACCAGTGGTTCTCGAGATATTAGTAAAAAACGAAACTTTCGTTTGTCTCATCATCACGAGAGAACGGCTGAACCGAATTTAATGAAATTTTGTGGGTTGCCTTGAAATGCCCCCCCCCCCCATAAATTTTGCCCAAGTTTCAAGTTTCTAAGACCAGGGGTTGTCGAGATATTAATGAAAAACGGAACTTTTTTTATAGGAGTTCTACTCTCCAACTCCGTGGTTTATCCAAACGGAAAGGATAAAAATCGTTTGTTTAAAGCGTCAAAGGGAATTAAAACTTTATTTTTGAGTTTGATGCAGGATTTTTGCATTAAATAATCACTATCTGAAAGCATGAATTGTTTGAAACATGAATTTAAATGGAAAAATCTACCTCCATGTTTTTACATGTATTAACCTCCATGTATTTCACAAGCTTTTACTCAACAATTAGAAGTATAAAGAAATTAAAATGGTTATTTAATTTCGCATTTTATGAGGAAGATTCTATCTTATATCATGTTGCTCGGCAAAGGAATGGAATTAAATGTGTTTGTTAATGATTATTATTATTTTTTCTATTTGTATAATAAATAAATGGATGTAAAAATATATTTTATAAATAAACGGTTTAATTGTTATTTTAATTATATATATTGCGGACTGCGTACATTACTTTTATTTATTTTAGCAAAGAGGTTTCAAGCTCATATATTGTGTTTAGCTAATAAACTCATATATTGTGTTTACCCAATAAATTCATTTAGCCGATTGTTGAAGCAGAAAAAGAGTAGAACGGATGTATGTATCTTCTAATACAATTTTAATGTTTTCATTTAGTATATATACAGACGGGATATGGATATTTTATTCTTCAGATCTGCAAATTTAGAGCTACGAATTTAGCGGAATATCTCGAAATAACTTGGTAACTTTTCTTAAACTTTACTAAATTAGAGGAAATATCTCCAAATTAATAAAAATGACCCAAATCAATGAAATTAAATTTGTTTTTTTAGAATAGAGTACTGAAATGATGTTTCTGTAGCATTTGTCGGTCAGTCCATCCATCCTACTTAGTAACGCATTTAACTAATTTTTTTAATATCACTAAATTGATAAAAATATTTGTAAATCCATAAAAATATCATGGAGACGAAAATGTCGCCAAACCTTCCATGGAGATCACATTATTCAGACGACATGATTTCCATCAATTTATTTGAAGCAGATGATATCATGTCGCTTAGCAACGGATCCAATGTGTTATGTGTCATACGATTTTTATTAAATCTAATAAAAATATGTATATAAAATAAATTTCATTGACATTGCATTTTTGACTGGATAATATCAATTACGGTCTTCAGGTTTAAACATCATTATTATTGATATTTCGGGGACAGTTGATTCAGGAATTATTGATATTTTCAAATTATTATGCCATTGTTTCATTATGACGAAAATTGTTGAAACTCATATATAGTACGTTGTACAAGTAATCTTCTACAAATGCACGGGTATATCTTCTAATCTACGACAATATAAGTAGTACAGGTATATTGGCAAAATTTTTATATATATTGGCATATATTGGAATCAATTACGACCTTCTGGTATTAAGATTACGGGGATTTTTGATACTTTCAATTTATTACGTCATCTTTTTTATTTTGGTAAATATTTTTAAGACTCATATTACAATATATTTAAGCTTCTACTAACACACTGGCATATTTTCTAATTTGCGACAATATAAGTAGTACGTGGTTGCATATATTGATTCAATTCTTTTTTTTGTGTGTGAATTTGTTTACAAAAGGGGCCAGGATATTTTATTCTTCAGATTTGCCCGTGAAGATAATTTTGCATAGTGAGAACAGATATTCTTAAACTTCTATTTATGAGCAATAAATTTAATATTTTATCAGAATTTGCACATGATTGCGAATTATAAGTTTTTTTATATTATATACTCCGTACGAAGGACGGGTATGCTGCTAGTCGATATAAATAAAAATGAAAATCTGTCTGTCTGTTTGTCACACCACCACGGGAGAACGGCTGAACAGAATTTGATGAAATTTTGTGGGTAGCCCAGAAATAGCCCCACTTAAAATTATATCCGTGTTTTGAGTTTCTACGACCAGTGGTTCTCGAGATATTAGTAAAAAACGAAATTTTCGTTTGTCTCATCATCACGGAAAAACGGCTGAACCGAATTTAATGAAATTTGGTGAATAGCCTTGAAATATCCCCCCATAACTTTTGTCCAAGTTTCGAGTTTCTAAGACCTGGGGTTGTCGAGATATTAATGAAAAACGGAACTTTTTCCTAGGAGTTCTACTCCCTAACTCCGTGGTTTATCCAAACGAAAAGCTTGAAAATCGTTTGAAAGTGAATTAAAATTTAATCTCTGACTTTGATGGGAGATTTTTTGCGTTAATTAGACACTTTCTGAAAACATGAATTGTTTGAAACATGATTTAAAGGGGAAATCTATCTCCATGGTTCATGGTTTATTTAAAACAAGCTTTTACGGAACAATGAGAAGTATAGAGAAATCAAAATCGTTATTTAATTTCGCAGTTTATGTTATAAGACATGACATATTTAACATGTATAAGATTCTATCTTATATCATGTTACTCAGAAACGCAATTAAATTAAATATGTCTGTTAATTTTAATAATTATCTTTTCGATTTGAATAATAAATAAATGGATATAAAAATATATTTTAGAAAAGAACGATTTGATTTTTCTTATAGCATTTTTGACTGGATAATATCAATTACGGTCTTCAGGTTTAAAAATTATTATTATTTATATTTTCGGGGATTATTGATTCAAGGATTATTGATATTTTCAAGTTATTATGCAATTATTTTATTATGACAAAAATTGTTTAAACTCATATATTGTATGTTGTACGAATCTTCTACAAATACACGTGTATATCTTTTAATCTACGAGAATATAAGTAGTACAGGTATATTGACATATGTTTTGATATATATTGGCATATATTGGAATCAATTACGACTTTCTGGTATAAAGAGTACGGATATTATTGATGTTTTCAATTTATTACGTCATCTCTTTTATTTTGGCAAATATTTTTGAGACGCATATTGTAATACGGGTAATCTTCTACTAACACATTGGCATATTTTCTGATCTGCGACAATATAATTAGTACGGGGTTGCATATATTCATTCAATTCCTATTTTTTCTTCTGTAAATTTGCTTACAAAAGGGGGCAGGATGTTTTATTCTTCAGATCTGATCGTGAAGATAATTTTGCATAGTGAGAACATATATTCTTAAACTTCTCTTTAGGAGCAATAAATTTAATATTTTAACAGAATTTGCACATGATTGCGAACTATAAGTTTCTTTAAATTATACACTCCGTACGAATAACGGGTGTGCTGTTAGTGGTTAATAAATTTTAACATTTTAGGAGGATATATCATGTTGCTCGGCATCGCAATTAAATTAAATGTGTTTGTTAATGTTTTTATTTTTTTTTTTTCGATTTAAATAATAAATAAATGGATAAATGGATATAAAAGTATATCTTATGAATGGACGGTTTGATTTTTCTTTTAATTATATTAATTGCTGACTGCGTACATCAATTTCATTTATTTTGGCAAAGAGTTTTAAAGCTTATATCGTATTTAGCTACTAAACTCATATATTGTGTTTAGCCAATAAATTCATATAGCCGATTGTTGAAACAGAAAAAGAGTAGAGCGGGTATATCTTCTAATACAATTGTAGTGTTTTCATTTAGTATATTGAAACGGGATAAGAATGTTTCATTCAGATCTGCAAATTCAAAGCTACGAATTTGGAGGGATATCGCTAATTTAACAACTTTTCTTAAACTTTGCCAAATTGACATAAACGACACACAAACAGCTGCAGGGCGCGGTAGCCCATTGGTTAGCGCGCTGGAGTTGCACTCGGTAGGCCCGGGTTCGATTCCAGCCACTGCCAAAACTGCCGCCGTGTTCATGCGGAGTACGATCACGTTAAACATGTGGGTCCGAAAGTCCTTCCGAGAGGTTGGTGGTAGGGGAAGGAGGGTACGGTCCCTGTGGATGCCTCCCCCACTGGGTTCCGGTCTAAATTGGGTGGCACTTCCCGACCGTCCAAACAGTTACCTTACACCTTTCTGGTAGGTCGGACGGTCTGGGTCTCAACAACAACACAAACAGCTGCCATAAACCTTCGGGTTGGTCGTGTGGCTTGGGTCTTCTACATATCAATGAATTTTTTTTTTGTTTTGTTAGAAGAGAGTACTGAAATGATGTTTGGTTAGCATTTATCTGTCAGACCAACCATCCTACTTAGTAATACATTTAGCGAATTTTTAAAATGTCACCAAATTGATAAAAATGTTTTCAAATCTATAAAAATATCTTGAAATTGATAAAATTGCGCTACATAAATGATATTAACTGTTTTTTGTTAGGGGATAGTATTGTGATGATATTTCGTCAATTTGTCGAAAAGTGGAACTGTCAGTTCTACAGTCCCACTTGGCGATAAATTTGGCGATTTTTTAAAATGTCGCTAATTTGACGAAACTGTCGCCAAATGTTCCATAGAAATATAACTATTTAGACGATATTTTTTCTACCAATTTATTTGAAGCAAATGATATCATGTCGCTTAGCAACGGATTTAAATCCAATGTGTTTATGCGGCAGACGATTTTTATTAAATCCTTTCCGATTTGAATAATGAAGATATGTATATAAAATAAATTTCATTGCCATTTCATTTTGGACTGGATAATATCAATTATACTCTTCAGGTTTAAACATTATTATTATTGATATTTTCCGGAATTATTGATTCAGTGATTATTGATATTTTTAAGTTATTACGCCATTGTTTTATTGCGGCAAAAATTGCTGACACACGCATATTGTACGTTGTACGAGTAATCTTCTAGGAATGCACGGGTATATCTTCTAACCTACGAGAATATAAGTAGTACAGGTATATTGGCATATATTTTGACATATATTGGCATATTCATTGGAATCAAGTACAGTCTTCTGGTATGAAGATTACGGGGATTAATTATATATTCAATTTATTACGTCGTCTGTTGTATTTTACCAAAAAGACATTTGAGACTCATATTGCAAAACGGGTAATCTTCTACTAATAATCGGACATTATAAGTAGTACGTGTATATCTTCCCATATAATTTTAGCACTTTAATTTTGACATATATTGGAATAAATGACTGTCTTCAGATTTAAAGATTACGGGTTTATTGGTATTTTCAATTTATACATGTAATCTACTAATACAGGTTATATTTTCTAATATTCGCGTATATAATTAGTACGGGTCCCATACAATTTTAACGCTTTTATTTTGCATATATTGATTCAATTCCATATTTTTTTTTTATATTTGCTTACATAAGGGGTCCAAGATGTTTCATTCTTCAGATATGTCCATGAAGATAATTTTATATAGCGAGAACAGAGATTCTTAAACTTCTTTTTAGGAGCATTATATCAAATATTTTAACAGAATATTTTGATTAAACATGTCATTTAGTATACTATAAGAATTTGGGCATGATTATGAATTTCAAGTTTCTTTATATTATATACTCCGTACGAAGAACAGGTATGATGCTAGTATATATATATATATATACATATTATATATATACATATATATATACATATATATACATATATATATATATACATATTATATATATATATATATACATATATATATATATATATATATATATATATATATATATATATATATATATATATATATATATATATATATATATATATATATATATATATATATATATATATATATATATATATATATATATATATGAATTTCCAAAGATAGATTAGAGATAAGTTGTAACTCATATAACCATAACTTAAAATATAAGATAACTACGTAAAAAGATTAAAAAATAGAGATTCTTCAATCAAGAGGAGAATAAAATACATATATCCAGTCATCAAATTAATATAATCAACATATATCAGTGGTGAGATTTCAAATATTGAAAAACAGAAAATAACCAAACAATAAAGCCTAACACGTGTAAAAGCACTAGGCTTAAAAAGGATTTCATTTTGAACAGATTCGTCTTCGGGAACAAGTATCTATTCAAAATGAACAAAAAAAGCTTGTTTCTGAAGACTGGGATAAATAATATCTATAAACTCCGTCTACTTGGTCTACAAGCTAAGTGATTTAAAAAATAAAATAGGAATATGGAAATGTTACACCTGCGAAAATTCTGCATATGTCCAATTATAAAGCAATAAATAACGAGACTACTGTTGCCAACCGTGAGATATAAATACTAGTTATGTAAATAAGCATAAAATGTTATAAATTCACCTGTAAAAACTTCGTAATAAAGGGGCTTGGAAAATAATGAAAGCAAGGAGGCAAATATCTAAAAGGATGTAAATATACATTGTAATGCTAATGCATTGTAATAATATACATTGTAATGCTAATATATAATAAGAGAATGTTAATAATTAGCTAATATAAGACACTTAGGTGGAAATTTAAGAATATTCAGCTAATTTAAACTTATTTATTAACTATACTATTTACTAAATATACTGGATATTTATATAATATACTGTAATTTTTTAGGTTATTAATGTGCATAGCATGAAATGTTTTATCTGATAATCTATAAATTCTGAAAAGTTGATTAAGTATATTTCTAAGCAATTAAATAGAGTTACGGGAAATAAATGGTAATATTTTTTACTTTCCCTGCAATACATGATAATGTATAGGGAAAGTATTGGAATCATGTCGAAAATCGCAACTCGAGTTTTCGACGGATCTACACGTTTCGAGACCTCTAGAATACGAAAAAACTATTTTTAGCGTGACGTCTGTGAGTGTGTCTGTGTGTGCGTCTGTGTGTCTGTGTGTCTGTCTGTCTATCTGTCTGTGTGTCTGTCTGCTTGTCTGTCTGTCTGTGCAGATTTTGTATCCACTCTAACTAAAAAACTAATGGACCGAATTTCAAAAAATTTGGTAGGTAAGTCACTTGTGGGCGAGTCTGGTGCACATTAGGTTTGGGTACAATTCAGGATAAAAGAATCCGCTTATTTTTGCGAAATGGCCCGCAAAAGCTTGTATCCACTCTAACTGAAAAACTAATGGACCGAATTGCACAAAATTGGGAAAATAAGTCATTTGTGGGTCACCCTAGTGCTGATTAGATTTTGGTATCCTTCAGAAAAAAATAACCTGTCTTTTTTTTGAAAAATGGCCCGCAAAAATAGCCAAAATCTAAACTAAAGAACTACGTATGCTCACATATATCCATTAAATGCTTGTTTAATACGTAATTTTTAGAGAAGAAAATAAAAAGACCAACCCCATTACACTAGGACTAGCCGTTCTCGAGATATTTTAGTTTTTCGTAATTTCCGTAAGCCACCTTTGAAAATAAGTCCGGTTACCGAATGAGAACGAAAATTGAATTAAAAGTGAAATAAATTTAATTAAAATAAAGAGAACGTGAATATAAGTCTGCAGAGAAAGTCATGTGCTGACCACATCAGATTTTTTGATATTAAAATGAAGATAGTATATTTTATCATAGAAATTAGTAACTATCTTATTAGTTGGTTCAATAAATTAAATTTAAATCCAAAAAATTAACATGATTACTTAATAATAGAGGCTTCATTAGGAATCAATTCCAAATTATCTGGATAGAAATCTATATCTATGGCATAGTTGCAGTAAATACTAAACAAATCAGATCATCAACATATCTGTACATTTTATAATCAGTTGAAGTAAAAGTATTTATATAATGATAAAGGTATAAATTACCTAACATACTGCTACTACAGCCACCTTGTGGAACCCCAGAAATTTGTAAGTATAATTTATTACCTTGAAAAATATAATTATTGAATTGTACAAAGTGGAGAAGTTCAGGAAAAATTTTAATTTAATAAGATTAGAATTATTAGTAATAAAAGAATTATAAAGAGCTAAAATTATATCATAAAGATCAGTGTTACTAATATTGTTAAAAGGATCTTTTAAAGTCAAAAATTTGATAAACATATATATATGTATATATAAATCCAAAAGATCACAATTACATCATGTTACCCTTCATTCTAATGACCTTGTAAAAATCTTTCGATTAATACAAAGTTTGACAATGTAATCATTAAAAGTTAGCTTGCTCCTTCCCCTTTTCTCCGAGGGGTGATAATGATGTCACTCACGAACTCAAGAATTATATCACGGCTATATATCACTACATTGACTAAAACCGTTAAGTTCAGTGATAATTGAACCATAAATGACCTACTTTATGCATAATCATATCACATTCGCTGAAATGTTAAATAAATATGTATATTTTTGCAAGAATTTCAAAACAATTATATATAGTTCTAGATTTTACTTTCCCTGCAATACATGGTAATGTATAGGGAAAGTATTGGAATCATGTCGAAAATCGCAACTCGAGTTTTCGACGGATCTACACGTTTCGAAACCTCGAGAATACTAAACATCTACTTTTAACGTGACGTCTGTGTGTGTGTCTGCGTGTGTGTCTGTCTGTCTGTCTGTCTGTCTGTCTGTCTGTCTGTCTGTCAGTGCAGATTTTGTATCCACTCTAGCTAAAACACTAATTGACCGAATTTCCTAAAATTTGGTAGGTAAGTCATTTGTGGGCGAATCTGATATTGATTAGTTTTGGGTACGATTTGGGATAAAAGAACCCGCCTTTTTTTGCGAAATGGCCCGCAAAAGTTTGTATCCACTCTAACTAAAAATCTAATGGACCGAATTTTACAAAATTTAATAGATAGTCGCTTATGGGTCACCCTGGTGCTGATTAGATTTTGGTACGATTCGGAAAAATTAACCTGCCTTTTTTTGCAAAATGGCCCGCAAAAATCGGCAAAATCTAAAATAAAAAACTACTTATGCTGAAATATACCCATTAAATGTTTGTTTTATACATAATTTTTAATGAAGAAAAGAATAAGACCAACCCCATTACACTTGAACTAGCTGTTCTCGAGATATTTTCGTTTAT
Organism: Amaurobius ferox; assembly: GCA_951213105.1. Classification (NCBI taxonomy): domain Eukaryota; kingdom Metazoa; phylum Arthropoda; class Arachnida; order Araneae; family Amaurobiidae; genus Amaurobius; species Amaurobius ferox. The sequence goes on from OX578154.1 coordinate 27,046,428, forward strand.
TCGTTTTTTCTGTACGCCAACTTTTAAAATGAGTCCAGTTACAAAATGAGAACGAAAACTGAATTAATAGTGAATTCAATTTAATTAAAATAAAGAGAATGTGAATATAAGTCTGCAGAGAAAGTCATGTGCTGTCCACATCAGAGTTTTACTTTCCCTGTAATACATGGTAATGTATAGGGAAAGTATTAGAATCATGTCGAAAATCGCAACTCGAGTTTTCGACGGATCTACACGTTTCAAGACCTCTAAAATACGAAAAAACTATTTTTAGCGTGACGTCTGTGTGTCTGTCTGTCTGTGTGTCTATCTGGCTGACTGTCTGTGCATATTTTGAATCCACTCTAACTAAAAAACTAATTGACCAAATTTCACAAAATTTGGTAGGTAAGTCACTTGTGGGCGTGTCTGGTTCTGATTAGTTTTGGGTACGATTCAGGATAAAAGAACCCGCCGTTTTTGTGAAATGGCCCGCAAAAGCTTGTATCCACTCTAGCTGAAAATTTAATGGACCAAATATCACAAAATTTGTAGATAAGTCGGTTGTGGGTCACCCTGGTGCTAATTAGATTTTGGTACGATTCGGAAAAAAAATAACCTGCCTTTTTCTGCAAAATGGCCCATGAAAATCGGCAAAATCTAAAATAAAAATCTATATATGCTGAAATATATCCATTAAATTATTGTTGTATACGTAATTCTTAACGAAAAAAAGAATAAGACCAACCCCATTAGACTAGGACTAGCTGTACTCGAGAAATTTAATTTTTTTCGTATTTTTTCTACGCCGCCTTTGAAAATAAGTCCAGTTACTAAACGAGAATGGAAATTGAATTAAAAATGAATTAAATTTAACTGAAATAAACAGAACGTGGATATAAGTCTGCAGGGAAAGTCATGTGCTGCCCACATCATATTTTTACTTTCCCTGCAATACATAGTAATGTATAGGAAAAGTATTGGAATCATGCCAAAAATCACAACTCGAGTTTTCAACGGATCTACACGTTTCAAGACTTCTAGAATACGAAAAATATATTTTCAGCGTGACGTGTGTGTGTGTCTGTCTGTGTGTCTGTCTGTCTGTCTGTCTGTGTAGATTTTGTATCCACTCTAACTGAAAACTAATGGACCGAATTTCATAAAATTTAGTAGATAAGTCACTTGTGGGGTTCTGAGTAGTTTGGAGTACGATTCGGGATAAAAGAACCCGCCTTTATTTGCGAAATGGCCCGCAAAATCTTGTACCCACTCTAGCTGAATAACTAATGGACCGTATTTCACAAAATTCAGTAGATAATTCACTTGTGGGTTACCCTGGTGCTGATTAGATTTTGGTGTGATTCGGGAAAAAATAACCTGCCTTTTTTTGCAAAAAGGCCAGCAAAAATCTAAAATTAAAAACTACGTATGCTCAAATATATTCATTAAATACTTATTTAATACGTAATTTTTAACTAAGAAAAGAATAATACTAATTACATTACACTAGGACTAGCCGTTTTCGAGATATTTTAGTGTTTTCGTATTATCTCTTCTCCACATTTGAAAATAAGTCCATTTATCAAATGAGAACGAAAATTGAATTAAAATTGAATTAAATTTAATTAAAATAAAGAAAACGTGAATATAAGTCTGCAGGGAAAGTCATGTGCTGCCCACTTCAGATTTTTCGTTAGCAGAGCCGGATATAAAATTTTGCGAAAATCGATTAACATCAAAAAATGGACTACAGACAGACGGACATCAGTCTAAAAGTTGACAAAGCGTGTTGAGGAGGTCCTAAAACAGATATAGGCATCATAACCTTTAAATCAAACATTATTGTGAAAACAATACTTTCTCTATACTATGTCCTATAGTATGATAATTGAAAATTCAAATAACTACTAATATTGATTGAAATGTATTATTACACTCTGTTGTAAATATAAAATCGTAAATATTTTTACAATATAAAATCTGTGTTGAATTCAGAGTACAATGCTCTCAATGTCTACATATCCTGATTAGAACCATCTTTGCGTATAATTTCCAGCTGACTATATATGTATGCCATGCAGTTCATAAAGCTAATACCTGGTCTAGCACACCGAGAATTCTATTGCATACAGGGTGTCAAATAACATCATGATTCAAGCAAATAACTCGTAAGTATTAGAGCTATCGTATATATTTTGTGCAGTTGTATAGGAAACCCCAGTGGCGCTGCACGATAACGCTAATACTATACGCTAATACGGCGGTAAACGGTGATACGATATGCTCTAATACTAACGCTGATATCATATGCTAATACCACGATAGTACTACTACGCTAAATCTAATACTACTCTAAAAATAATTTTATTTTTGACATATATATAATGTATATATATACACACATATATATATATATACATATATATAATGTATATATACACACGCACACACACTCATATATATATATATATATATATATATATACTCGTATATATATATTATAGATATAATCTATCTATTTCTTCAGAAACATACATTTTTGTGTTTGCTTCAACAAAATACTTGGACTTGGGGAAGAGTTTTAGAGAAGTGAACAAATCCATGATTTAGGCTTAGTCCTTGTCCACGTGTATGGCATTAATGCTTGGATTTCATTTGTTTTTCTTTTATCGTTTCCATACCATTGCTTTTTAATGATTTCTTTAACTTGGTGATTCGAAATTTGTTTTTTTTTATTTTATTTTCCATTTGATTGTAGATTTGCATATTTATACTTCTATTTTGCAAGCTTGTTAGAAAGTTAGGTTTTTTTGAGTTACAGCTTCTCACTTTTCTTTCATTGGACTTTTAAACTATTATATATATATATATATATATATATATATATATATATATATATATATATATATATATATATTGTTGCAAACGCGAAATATTCCTTCTCATCTTCTATCGTTCAAATTTTTTCTATTTTTCCCCTTCTATCGTTCGTCTGCTTTGCAGTCCGGCGTAGAAACCACGATAACGTTACCAGTACATGACGTGAACTTGGCGTGGTCGTCGAGTTTTCAGAATTTCGACGTTCCAGAAGGGCTGCCAAATTTGGCGATTTATCGCCGATTTGGCAACTTCCGAATGTCCGTGAAGCATCTCCAAATACCGATTATTCTACATCACAAGAGATATTTCCAGAAGTTTCCAAGGAGAGTCTATAAAACGGAATCCTCACTCAGTCGGAGTTTAGTTTACAAGGTACGAGCTACGGTGAACTGTGAGTTTTGTCAATGCTTTGAGAATAATAGCGGCTGTATCATGAAAATATTTTCGCCAGTATTTTGAGAATAATATCGCTTATTTTGTGAAATTAGTGGATCATTTAATTGCTGTTTGATTATATATTATTTCTGTTTATTTTGTGCTTGTATATTATATATTATTCGCATATATATATATATGCACATATATATATATATATATATATATATATATATTGTTGCAAATATATATATATATGTTGAATATATATATATATATATATATATATATATATATTCAAAAAGAAAAGAGGTATGGATGGAAACAATATACCAAAAGATGGCCGGGGGGAGTTGTGAACCCCTCACCCCGGTTAAGCATGCTTTGCGTCGCGACAACACTCCCGGAGAGCCGGTATATTGCAAAATAATGCGTAGTCAAAGAATAAACAGTAAAATGGAAGATCGATATTTATGCGATTATCGTTTCCTACAAAACACCATCTCACAGGGTTTTCCCAAGTATTTTTTATGTGACATTATCTACAAATTTTATAAAATAACTGTTACCGATAGTTACCGTTTATATTTAAATAAAACTGATGGCAATATACATACTGGATAGTCACAGGTAAAGCGAGTGATAACTGATATGGGACCTCTTGAATAGGGTCTATTGTATAATACGTTATGGAAGATTTGCTTCATCTTGTATGATACGGTATGGGGATGTACATCTACATGTATGATGCTATTAATTGTCATTCAGGTATATGGTTTTAGAAATAGACTTTGTTATAATTGTTCTATTAAGTGTCAATATTTAAAGTCTTCTTTAAGTAGAAGCTATGTAATTTTGCTAATTTATGCTTGTGAACATATTTCAAACATAATTCAAACATTTTTCAAACATATTTCAAACATTTACTGTTGATGAATTTTGATAAGGCTGGATCTCGACAATTATATCTTATATTTGTTTGTGTATGATGTATGTTTACATCTTACAATTTGATACATTCGTATTCTTTTTTGCAATATACCGGCTCTCCGGGAGTGTTGTCGCGACGCAAAGCATGCTTAACCGGGGTGAGGGGGTCACAACTCCCCCCGGCCATCTTTTGGTATATTGTTTCCATCCATACCTCTTTTCTTTTTGAAAATATTTTAATCCTCTTTTTAGTGCAGCTTTGCGCCTTTTAAGTGTGATTTCTGATGATTTTGTAATATTATATTTCACGGTATTTTCGTATTATATATATATATATATATATATATATATATATATATATATATATATATATATATATACAAATATATATATATATATATATATATATATATATATATATATATATATATATATATATATATATATATATATACAAATATATATATATATATATATATATATATATATATATGCGAATAATTTTATAATTTGACAAAAATGTGAGCATTCTAACAAAATAAAAATTTATTTTATTTACAACAGTATTTCATTTCTTGTGATTTTTTAAGCAAACGCATAAAAATTGAAATTCTACATTCCTTTAATAAGGTAGGGTCGAATTTTTTTACTTGGTGGACTTTTTTGCGTGGGGCGTTAAAAGGTGCCTTGGAACTAATGCTGCTGTTTAAGCCATGCCTTCGCTGCTAGGAAAAGGATTCCGTTCTGTTTCCTTTTTTTTTTCTTTTCATGTTTGCTAAACACATGCGTGGGTATTTGGTTTGAAACAAAAGAAGGAAATGATTTAGAAATTAGGCAGTGTGAAGAATAGATACGATTTTTCGCCCCCCCCCAAAAAAAAAAAGTTCTTAAAGAAACACTGGATAGATGCGGTTTGAGAAGGATATATATATATATATATATATATGTATATAAATATAAATTATTAAATCCAAAGTTAGAATGTATGTAGTAACTCATAATACACTATTCCAAAATTTTCTACAAAATACAAAGAAATAAAAGAAATTAAGACAAAAAGAGGAAATAATAAAGCATAATGCAAGTCATAAAGACAAAGACAATCAACAAATTTCAAAAATGAGGAATGCAAATAAGAAAACAAAAAAATCAGGCAAAAAAGCTTACACATGGAGGAGATTTAGGCTTACGATAAGTTCATTTCGAAAAAATTCTCTTCGGGTCCATATATCCCTTCGAAATGAACACAAAAATGCTTGTTTCTGAAACACAAGATAGATTTTATCTCTAAACTTGTGTTATATGGACGACAAGCATATAGATTTGAACAATAAAGGAAATATAAATACCTCAAAACACACCTCTTCAGCGCAACCATGACGAGCAAAATATGACTGGACCAATGTTGCCATATGCCAAAATGAAAAGATGTGATTTGCTGTTGCCAAAGTGAGTAATAAAAACTGTACTGAGCAAAAGCAATAAAATGAAATAAAATGAGTTATTCAACAGTTAAAGCTTCAAGATAAAAAGATGAAAATATAATTTCAAGAGAATGAAGAAGTACGGCTAAAATAAGATAATAAGGGGAGAATATGAGAATTTTAGGCTAATCGAAACTTATTAACTATACTATTTACTAAATATGCAGGATATTGATACATTTTACTGGTAATTTTGAGGTTATTAATGTGCAAAGCATGAAATTTTTTATCTGATAATCTATAAATTCTAAAAAGTTGATTAAGTATAATATTTCTAAACAATTGAATCGAGTTGCAGGAATTAAAAGGTAATAATTTATTAATATTAAATTTAAAAAAATATTTTTTATCATATAATTTAGTAACTATCCCATGAGCAGGTTCTATAATCAGATTTAAATCCAAATAATAAATATTATTACTAATAGAAGTTTCATTAGGTATTAATTCCAAATTATCCGGATAGAAATCTATATCTATGACATAGTTATCAGTAAATACAAGACAAATCAGATCATCTACATATCTATAAATTTTATAATCAGTTGAAGTAAAGAATTTTTCATATTGATATAGGTATAAATTAGCTAACATACTGCTACTACAGCCACCTTGTGGAACACCTGAGACTTGTAAGTATAATTTATTACCTTGAAAGATATAATTATTGAAAAGAACAAAATGGAGAAGCTTAGGAAAATTGGTAAATTTAGTAAGATTAGAATGATTAGTAATATAAGCATTATATAAAGCTAAAATGACATCATATAGATCAGTGATCTTAATATTATTAAATAGATCTTTAAAATCAAAAGTTTGAAATCCTATTATTTTACCAAGCGTTTTTAATTTATTTTTTAATTCCTTACTGTTATTTAGAATAATGTAGCTATCACCAGAATCTCGTAAATTGCTATTTAGTACATTTAAATAATTTAGTAATAATTTACTAACAGTAGTAGAGTATGAATTATGACCACTAGTAACAGTTCTAAATTTAATAGGATTTTTATGAAATTTAGGTATAAGCACAATATATGGAAATGTCTAATATCTAAATCACTATACATATTGATAATTTTCAATTTGATACTATTAAGAGAGTGTGAATCAATTTTAAATAGACTATTATTTTTTAAATAATCTAGCAGATATTGAATATAGAATTTTTTACAAATAATAGCATAATTATTAGAGGCTTTATCTACATAAAAAATAACAAAAGATCTATGTAAATCATTAACAGAGTGCTTTATATTATCCATATTATATATAGATCTAGATAAATTAATACTACAAATGGTATTTTTAATAGATCTTAAAATAGTAAATTTCCACATATTAAATGCCTCTAAAGGCTGAGCATATTTAGAAGCTAATCCATAAATAAATTTATCAAGGTCCAGATTGATTGACTTTAACACTTGTTTAGAATTATTACATGAAGGTAACCTGAATTTAGTGCCAAATGACATTATAGTTCTAAAAGATTTATCTTTTACAATGGCTAAGTCTCCAGTAACTATATGACCCAAGTGTGGATTTATAAATTCAGCATAATTATCAACACTACAAATACATTCACCATCTAAATTTGTAGAGGAATCTATGTCGACTGAGAGAGATTTTGAAATTGCATTGTAATTAAAAATGGTTCTTCCAATAGGCTTGTTATATTTAAAAGTTTTAGTAACATTCAAATCCTTTACTGGCAATAAATGATGAAATTGATTAAATAAATTCTTAAAGTTTATGGAATTATAAATAAGATGCTTAAATGATATTACACAATAAGAATTAGAACAGTTATTATTATGAAATTGATTAAGTTTTATTTTTAAATATTTTGATCTAGTAATGAGCAAATCATAGAAAATATGATTAAAATGTTCATTAGTAAGATTTAACTTTAAGAAAATAGCATAAACTGTGTTTAATTGTTTTTTCTTAACTGCAAATACCCATAATTTAATAAATTTCCATTGATTTGTGTTATTGAATTGTTGATGCATACTTTTAATCTCCGCTTTAAAATCATATTGGGAGGAGCTTCCTTTACCGCGTTTAAATCTTTTGAGTTTAGCCAATTCACTATTATGTAAAAGAGGTTAAAAAAAAAGGTGATTAAAAATAGAATATTTATTATCTACAAAATTATTCTTAACAATATTGCCATTGAGATATAATTGATTTAATCCATATGGAAACAGAGTACATTGTGATTTAATATAGAAGTTTTCAAAGAATAATCTATCAGCAGTATTTGTTTTAATGTCCAAAATATGTATAGTTATATTTTCAAAACCATGATGAGCAAAGTGTTTATATTCGATTTTATTAGAAGTAGGAAGAAAATTATTATTGTGGATATATTTTTTAACATGATCTCTATCTACATTCATACGTAGATGAATAGGATTACTGGTCTGTCCTATATAAGATATATTACATATATTACAAGATAATTTGTAGATGCAATTAAAAATTTTACAGAAAGTCTTATGACTATGCAGATTAGTAATTTGTGAGTTAGAAGCAAATGGGCGGGTTTTACAATTTTTATTCTTACATTTATTGAAGTTATAATTTTTAGCTGGGCAATTATTATATCCAAAACAATCCATGGCACACTGTTGGTAAAATGATAACGGTCTAAACAATTCCCAACAAATTTGAAAATACCGGGCAATATTTATCAAATTATATAATAACAAGAATAAATATATTTGCCAGTCACTAAATCAAATAAGATGTATAATTCATAATAGTTAAAGTAATATAAAGAGTATGGCATTAACACATATAAATAATATAAATAAAAATAAAATAATTGCTTATATATAAATATATACAACTAAGTCCATGTAAAACCTAATAAAATGTAATAAGTAGGATATTACAAGATAAATATATATATATATATATATATATATATCACCTGCCACACACACAGAGAAAAAGAAACAGGAAGAGGCGTATACATTTCCAACATTTCCAAAAGTGTTCCGAAATATCTTTTTCGACAAATATTTCAATATTTCAGGAGAGAAAAATATTTTCTCTAGACAATAGCATGAGAAAGTTGAAATACTCCGTTACCACATAATAAATAAATTCAAATTCACTCCCCCGCTCATATTTTGCTACACAAATTAAGCATTTTACTCGTGATAAATCGTAAAAAACGAAATAACCATAACAGATATTTAATTTGATTTTGATGAGGAATACTTGTTTTCTTTGACGGTTCAAACTTTAACTTTAATTCCAACTTTCTTTTTCTGGTGCATCCACTTTAGCAGACGATTTTTAGTTGAACACGTAATTATTGTTCTTTGAAATATTGACATTTGGTTGAGATGTACCATTTGTGGAAGATAAGGAATTGCCACAAGGAAGATAGTCGTGTTTTGCAAATGGCGAGTAACTTCGATATTCACATTAATCAGGAAACGGGAGTTTTCTCAAAACTTAGCAGCATATCGCCAAGTTCCATATATTTTTGCCCTATAAATAATATATAAATTCATACTCTCAATGATAATACCAGTATTTGTGTACCTGTTTTAAGCTTCTCATGGAATGGACTATGACTGCAATGGCAGTAAAGAAATATTGTAATGTAAAGAAATTTTTTGCATCTCTGCATTGATGTAGGTTCCCTAGTGGGTTCAGTGGCATGGCTGATTTCACCAAACATGAAGGTTCTCAAAATTGCGGAATATTTATAAATATTTTTTCTAGCATTGCAGTTAAAAGCATTTCAGTTGTAATGCGAGCTGAAGGGATCTGGCGAAAGAAAACCAAGGACATTGGTATCTGCAATTCTCGCAGTTTTCTTGCGTTAGGAACGCCACCTAGAGGCGACTATAAAAATTCAAATTGTTGTCAATTAATCCTAATATAAGTTTTTCCTTAATATAATTATCCTTTCTATTTTTGTCACAATATCCAATAGGAAAGTGGTAAGGACATCTTAAGCAACGGATATAAACGCAAATAAGACAATAATGAAGCGTGCAGCTGTTTCGGGGATACGATGGATCTCTTTCGTCAGGGCTCGTAGTGTGGCAGTTTGGTGCACATTTGGGTTTAGTCAGTTTGGAGGACTGATGCAGATCTGAAGGTTACCTAGCAATTTGGCAATTTAAGGATTAAAACTTTTTAAAGGTTACAAAAAATATTGATGGGGATTTTTAATTAATATCAGATGCTGGTGACAGGGCTTACCTAAAACTCAAGGTTACTCAAGGTTAAGTACTGCACGGGGTCTCTTACGAGATTTGGCCTTGCGATGATCATAGTCAGGTAGACTGAATAGAAGTTCATTTGAAACCGCCGGCAGATTATTGTAGAAATTTAGCGCTAGCTTTTTAATTTGAACGCTCACGTTTTTATTTTGAAGTATTTTCTAATCACCGAGTTCCTTAAATATCTAGGGGCTTTCCTAATACACCTGATGATTTTATTTTGTCTTGTTTCTAAGAAGTCTATGGTAGTTTTACAGGCATATCCCCATACTTGGTGCTGCATACAGGATTCCCGGGCGAATGACCAATTTCTATATTAGAAGTTTGTTTTAATAACTAAGATTTCCGTTTACTATCATTGGGTATAGGGCTCCTGTGGCCATATGCGCTTTTTTGATTACGTGTGTTGCGTGCGATTTCCAGGTTAGGTGGGAGTCTATCGCTACACCTGGGTTTTTAGCTGATTTTTCCGCTCATAGTGCTTGGTTGGGGGGTGCAAAAGGAAAGATCAGAGGGATCATATCACCCAAGACATGGATTGAGAGAGAGACAATTAGAAAGCAGCATGAAGAACAGTCCAACCAATCCGAAACGAAAAGTAACACACAAGATTGGCTAGCCCCAAAACACAACAGGAAAATCCCGACAAAACGAGTTAAGTCCAAACAAGACAAAAAAATAGATTAAAACGAAGCATATGAGCCGAAAAAATAGAACGAAAAAAAGTGGAAAAATATACAGGGTAATCCGCCAGACCGCTGACAAAAATAGAGTACTGGACATGTCATTAAATAAATTACTAGAATTTTTCTGGATATAGAAGGCTTTAACCCTTTGACCGTTGCGAACGCGTCTAGCGCGTTCAGTGAAAACTTCTGTTGTACGTTAGCATCGCGCTACAATCGTTCATCAAGCTTATTTCCTTCTTATAGCGTTTCTAACGCTTTTAACGGGTTTTACATCTCTTATTGTTTGTTCAGTTTCGCCCTAGATGGCAGCCGTAATCACCAATTCTTTTATTTTTACTGGGGGTTTTTTTTCACTTTTTTTTTTAGAATTTTCGCACCGTTTGACGTTTTCTTTACATACGATAGTGCGCAATGGCTTCAACATCCGGTTTGCAGAAGAAAAACAATTTGATGTGGGCAGCACATGACTTTCCTTATATAATGTAATGAATTTACTACTTTTACAGTAAAACAATAGGTTATTTTTATAGTATATATTTATATTCTTTCCAAGATGTTCAATTTTCGTCAATGAGTCGTCATTTTCATTGATTTAACGTAATTTTTATCCATTTGGCGAGATTTTTGCTAATTAGGCAACAATTAAAAATGTCGCCAATTTGGCGACATTCCGCCAAATTCGTCGCCAAAATCTCGCCAAGCGTTATGAACGGAGAAATAAATTATTCTTACAGCTGATAAATGACTTGGCGTTCAAATACAAAAGTATTACTGAAAGTATCTTTTTTCCTGAATGGAATGAGCTAGGTCCACGAGAATGATGTCACCCAATTTATCGCATGGTATTACATATGAAAAGTGAACATGTTTCTCAATAGGGAATATTTTTATTTTTTATTTTATATGACTTTTTGGTAATTTTCTTGAAAAATGTGCAATATCTCGAGAGCGGTTCATGTTAGCGTTCTAAAATTTATGACAATCGTTTCCTAATGAAAAATTACATAAGAAATGTCTATTTGCGTAACTTTATTAGCGGTTTTGATTTTTGGACGATTTTTTCAAAATTTCACTTGAAAATTTAGGGGGGTTCTGAACATTCGATTGCGAATAAAAGCAATAGGCTTCTAGTGTTTATGGATTGTGATTTTTATACCAAATTTCGTTCGAATTGGTCCATTCGTTCGTCAGTTATCGTCTCCACAGTCTCACTGACACACACACACACACACACACACACACACACGCGCACATACACACAGACATCACTTCAAAAACGTTTGATTCGTGATCAGGGATGCTTGAACCGTGCTCTCCCGTCGAAAACTCGAATTTGAATTTTCGACCGCGTCACAATAGTTTCCTTATACGTTATGTATATAAGGAAAGTAATAAGAGAAAGGAACTGTATAATTTTTTTTATTCTGATAGTTACAGCGAATACTCATATGATCAAAAAAATTACAAAACGAAATACGATTTTACTGTAATATAAAACTGTGATATAAAACTGTGTATTGCACCTTGTTTTTGTTTTAAAATACGTATATTACAATATGAAATTTTTTTAATTATTCTTTTACTTAATGTTCAATTACATTCATCCATAGCAATGACGGAGAATGTGTTCCCGCTTCAAGGAAAACAACATTACTCGCGTCTGGAGATAGCTAAAGCTGAGGAAAAGTTTTCCCCGAGAAATCGTAATGGCCAAAAGGTTAAGGAAGTCAAGATCATAGGTCAACGTGCATTTTCGCATGATCCTTGCTGAAGAAAACTGAAAACAGTGGTCAAATTGATAGCAATTGATAGCAATTGAAGATTTATTAAATTCCCGTTTATAATACTTTACAACATAGTTGAAAAGTGTTTATGGTTTTGGTCATTCCGTCTGTCTGTCTGTTCGCACTATAACAGACGTAAAAATGACTTTATCAAAATGAAATTTTAGTATGTTTTTGGGACGGTCGGTGGGACATACGGGAATGTAAATGAATAATATTACCCAATTAGTTTCGGATTGAACCCGGATTAAAAAAATGAAATACATGGTACCCTTTTGGACCTAATTTTCCAAACATTTTTTAAGCGAATTTAAAATTCACAAATTGCTTTGAAAATTTTAGAAAATATTCAAATTATCCCATAAAATATATAAAAAGAATTTCAGAAAAATATGTTCGATAGTTTTTTAAATAAAAATTAAAATAATAATTACACCCATATAATATGAAGAGATCACATGATCCATTTCAAAATAAAATGTTACAACCATCTTTTTTCCTAGAGTAAAAATAGTGATTTTTAAAGTTCTTTTAAATTTAGTATTTCATCCGTCCTAAATTTATTATTGCCTATTTTCTGAGCATCTATATTCTAAGCTAACGCAATGACAATATTTTTTAGTTTATATGATCAGCAAACTTTGAATATTTCTACAACGAAACATAATTTTAATGGATGCAGAATGTAAACAAGTGATTGTAAGATGAGTTGCATAAAAATTAATGAATTTTTTTCAAAAATTATTTAATTCTGGAGTCTGAAATAAAAGTGTATGAATAAAAATTATTCACTGCTTTTATATAGAAGGAAAGGCGATTTATATTTCGATGACGTCATTTGAATAGAACTCATTTTTCTCGATGATGTTTTAAGTTTTCAAATGAAATAAATTATTGTAGTTCTGTGATAATTTAAAAAAGATCACCGCTGAATGTATCGCATTTTAGAGATGCGATACATTCAGCGGATTGAATTTCAGTTGGAAAGTGTTTCATAATCTCTGCTTTATGCATGACTGATCTGTCTTATTACTTTCCTTATATACATAATGTATAAGGAAAGTATTGTGACGGGGTCGAAAATTCGAGTTCGAGTTTTCGACGGGAGAGCAAGTTTCAAGCATCCCTGATCACAAATCAAACATTTTTGAAGTGATGTCTGTGTGTGTGTGTGAAAGTATGTGTGTGTGTGTGTGTCAGTGAGTCTGTGGAGACGATAACTGACGAACGAATGGACCGATTCGAATGAAATTTGGTACAAAAATCAGAATCCGTGAATACTGGAAGCCTGTTGTTTTTAAAGGTAATCGAATTTTCAGAACCCCCCCCTAAATTTTCAAGTGAAATTTTGAAAAAATCATCAAAAAATCAAAACCTTTAATAAAATTACGCAAATAGACATTTCTTACGTAATTTTTCCTTAGAAAAAGATTGACATAAACTTTAGAACGCTAGCATGAACCGTTCTCGAGATATTGCATAATTTTAAAATAAATTTATCAAAATAAAACCAAAAATTAAAAAATATATATTAACTGTTGAGAAACATGTTCACTTTTCATATGTAATATCATGCGATAAATTTGGTGACACCATTCTCGTGGATCTAGCTCGTTCCATTCATGAGAAAAGGTACTTTGAGTAATACTTTTGTATTTGAACGCCAATAGTTATTTGTCTGCTATAAGAATAACTTATTTCTCCGTACATAACGCTTGGCGAAATTTTGGCGACGAATTTGGCGGAATGTCGCCAACTTGGCGACATTTTTATTTGTTGCCAAATTAACAAAAATCTCGCCAATTTGATAAAAATGAAGCTAAATCAATGAAAATGACGACTAATTGAAGAAAATTCTGTATCTTGAAACGAATATAAGTATCTACTAAAAGAATAACATTTTTTTTACTGTAAGAGTAGTAAATTCATTGCATTATATAAGGAAAGTCATGTGCTACACACATCAGATTTTTTGATATTATCTTCATGTTCCTTAATACGAAATTTTAAAACAAGTTTAGTTTGATCAATATAAAAAAAACCACACTTGAGAGTACTGTAAAGAGAACAAAATTTCGAATTTTTGGAATTCCACGTTTTAAGCATCGCTAAGTACGATTCAATTGATTCCTCTATGTTAACAAAAAAAATAAATGTACCCTTTTATTATCCAGGAGGATATCACATTTTAATTATTAAGTTGACTCTAAAGTCAAGTATCAAAAATGTTTATATGTCACCACAGCAAAAATGCATGTCTGTCACCAACTTACATTGACAATCAATGAAGATGAACTATCAGTTGATAATTGTAATATGAAAATCCTGTTGATAATTTTAATAAATATTCAATAACTGAACCAAGTGTCAAAGAGTGGTGATAATTGTAATAAATATTCAAATTTAACAAAACCAAGTGTCATCTTTTTGTTGTTTTGTATTTTAATATCTTATCTTGTAGGAATTGTGTTTATTTATAGGTTGATATCAAACTGCAGAATAAGGTTTGTTACATGTCGAACACTTATAATAAAGTACACATGATTACATTAGGAAGCCAAATTCATTTAATTTAACCATAGCCAACTTTATTTAAAATGTCCGATCCCCCATTTTTATTGTTAAAATGTGGAAACCACGATACACCCACAAAAGATGATATATATCGCCATCTAGCGGTGACAGCTAGAACAAGATGAAGACCCAATAGACCGTAAACGATGTGAATTTGTTATCTTGACATTTATACATTGAAAGATAGAAATTACAGCTTCACAGAGAGTTATTGTAAAATGAAATCTGATATGAATTTGCATACAATAAGATGCAAACAAACAAAAAAATTCTTTATTGATATCAATATGAAATTCTTAATGAAAACTTATGCAAATTTTAAATTTATAGTGCTATATACAAAGTATATAAACCACAGCCATATTTGCCATGTTTGATTGTGTTAACTAGCAGTGATGAGCCTTTTTTAATCAATTGCTCATAATAGAGTTTAACAGTTTAATTTTGCCGAAATTATACAAATATGCAAACTTTCTTTGAAAAGTCAACAACTTCTTAATTATTAATAACAAGATTGATTTAAAATGTTCACACTTCAACCTGGATGGACAACGGCCCTACCGTGCAGAAAACACCGGTTCTCGTCAGATCAGAGAAGTCAAGCAGCATCGGGCGCGGTTAGTGCTTGGGTGGGTGACCACCTGGGAACACCGCGTACTATAGTTTGCGCGCTGAATTTGATCACGTTAAAAATATAGGTCCGTAAGTTCTTCCAAGATGTTGGTGGTAGGGGAAGGAGGGGAAGGTCCCTGTGGATGCCTCCCCCACTGAGTTCCGGTCTAAATTGGGTGGCACTTCCCGGCCGTCCAAACGGTTACTTTACACCTTTCTGGTAGGTCGGACGGTCTGGATCTCAACAACAACGCTTCAGCCTAGGTATGTTGACAGTTTAATCTGTGCCGAAATTGTAAACGTATACAAACTTTCTGTGAAAAGTCTATGCTTTAATCTTTAATTAATAATTTTTATCTTCTGCTTTAATCCATTTCTCCGGAGGATTGACTTCCGAGGGGAATTCAAGAAGACTTTTTGCAGTTTTTCATGCTATTTGATATACAAAAGGGCACTGCACAACAAACCATATTAAAAGCTAGATATTACAATTGAAAAATACAAGAAAATCGAAGTAAAAAAATTTGAAAACACGATCAAAATTTTAAAAATCTGAAGTGGGCAGCACATGACTTTCCCTGCATACTTTATATCCACGTTCTGTTTATTTTAATTAAATTTATTTCACTTTTAATTCAATTTTCGTTCTCATTCGGTAACCGGACCTATTTTCAAAGGTAGCGTAGAGAAAATAAGAAAAACTAAAATATCTCGAGAACGGCTAGTCCTAATGTAATGGGGTTTGTCTTATTCTTTTCTTCGCTAAAAATTACGTATTAAACAAGGATTTAATGGATATATTTGAGCATACGCAGTTCTTTAGTTTAGATTTGGACGATTTTTGCGGGCAATTCTGCAAAAAAAGGCAGGTTATTTTTTCTCTGAATCGCACTAAAATCTAATCAGCACCAGGGTGACCTATACTATCGAATTTTGTGAAATTCGGTCCATTAGTTTTTCAGCTACAGTGGATACAAGCTTTTGCGGGCCATTTCACAAAAAAGGCGGGTTCTTTTATTCCGAAGCGTACCCAAAACTAATCAGCATCAGCCCCGCCCACAAGTGACTTACCTACAAAATTTCGTGAAATTCGGTCCATTAGTTTTTTAGTTAGAGTGGATACAAAATCTGCAGAGACAGACACACAGACAGACACACAGACACACAGACAGACAGACAGACACACACACAGACGTCACGCTAAAAATGGTTTTTTTCGTATTCTAGAGGTCTCGAAACGTGTAGATCCGTCGAAAACTCGAGTTGCGATTTTCGACATGATTCCAATACTTTCCCTATACATTACCATGTATTGCAGGGAAAGTAAAAATCTGATGTGAGCAGCACATGACTTTCCCTGCAGACTTATATTGACGTTCTCTTTATTTTTATTAAATTTATTTCACTTTTAATTCAATTTTCGTTCTCATTCGGTAACCTGGCTTATTTTCAAAGGTGGCGTAGGGAAAGTACGAAAAACTAAAATATCTCGAGAACGGCTAGTCCTAGTGTAATGGGGTTGGTCTTATTCTTTTCGTCGTTAAAAATTACGTATTAAATCAGCATTTAATGGATAAATTTGAGTATACCCAGATCCTTAGTTTAGATTTGGAAGATTTTTGCGGGCCATTTTGCAAAAAAATGCAGATCATTTACTTCCGAATCGTACCAAAATCTAATCAGCACCAGAGTAACCGATAAGTGACTCATCTACCGAATTTTGTAAAATTCGGTCCATTAGTTTTTCAGCTGCAGTGGATACAAGCTTTTGCGGGCCATTTCACAAAAAAGGCGGGTTCTTTTATTCCGAATCGTAACCAAAACTAATCAGCACCAGCCCCGGCCACAAGTGACTTACCTACAAAATTTTGTGAAATTCGGTCCATTAGTTTTTTAGTTAGACTGGATAGAAAATCTGCACAGACAGACACACAGACAGACACACAGACAGACACACAGACACACAGACACACAGACAGACACACACACAGACGTCACGCTAAAAATGGTTTTTTCGTATTCTAGAGGTCTCGAAACGTGTAGATCCGTCGAAAACTCGAGTTGCGATTTTCGGCATGATTCCAATACTTTCCCTATACATTACCATGTATTGCAGGGAAAGTAAAAATCTGATGTGGGCAGCACATGACTTTCCCTGCAGACATATATTCACGTTCTCTTTATTTTAATTAAATTTATTTCACTTTTAATTCAATTTTCGTTCTCATTCGGTAACCTGACTTAATTTCAAAGGTGGCGTAGAAAAAATACGAAAAACTAAAATATATCGAGAACGGCTAGTCCTTGTGTAATGGGGTTGGTCTTATTTTTTTCGTCGTTAAAAATGCGTATTAAACGAGCATTCATTGGATATATTTGAGTATACCTAGTTCTTTAATTTAGATTTTGACGATTTTTGCGGGCCATTCTGCAAAAAAAGGCTGGTTATTTTTTTCCGAATCGTACCAAAATCTAATCAGCACCAGAGTAACCCGGAAATGACTCATCTACCGAATTTTGTGAAATTCGGTCCATTAGTTTTTCAGTTAGAGTGGATACAAGCTTTTGCGGGCCATTTCGCAAAAATAGGCGGGTTCTTTTATCCCGAATCTTACTCAAAACTAATCAGCACCAGACTCGCCTACAAGTGATTTACCTACCAAATTTTGTGAAATTCGGTCCTTTAGTTTTTTAGTTACAGTGGATACAAAATCTGCACAGACAGACAGACAGACAGACAGACAGACAGACAGACACACAGACACACACACAGACGTCACGCTAAAAATGGTTTTTTCGTATTCTACAGGTCTCGAAACGTGTAGATCCGTCGAAAACTCGAGTTGTGATTTTCGGCATGATTCCAATACTTTCCCTATACATTATCATATATTGCAGGGAAAGTAAAAATCTGATATGAGCAGCACATGACTTTCCCTGCAGACTTATATTAACGTTTTCTTTATTTTAATTAAATTTATTTCACTTTTAATTCAATTTTCGTTCTCATTCGGTAACCGAACTTATTTTCAAAGGTGGCGTAGGGAAAGTATGAAAAACTAAAATATCTCGAGAACGGCTAGTTCTAGTGTAATGGGGTTGGTCTTATTCTTTTCGTCGTTAAAAATTACGTATTAAATCAGCATTTAATGGATATATTTGAGTATACCCAGTTTTTTATTTTAGATTTTGGCAATTTCTGCGGGCCATTTTGCAAAAAAAGGCAGGTTATTTTTTTCCGAATCGTACCAAAATCTAATCAGCACCAGGGTGATCTATACGTGACTCATCTACCGAATTTTGTGAAATTCGGTCCATTAGTTTTTTAGTTAGAGTGGATACAAAATCTGCACAGAGAGACACACAGACAGACACACAGACAGACACACAGACACACAGACAGACACACAGACACACAGACAGACAGACAGACACACACACAGACGTCACGCTAAAAATGGTTTTTTCGTATTCTAGAGGTCTCGAAACGTGTAGATCCGTCGAAAACTCGAGTTGCGATTTTCGGCATGATTCCAATACTTTCCCTATATATTACCAAGTATTGCAGGGAAAGTAAAAACAGATTATTTTTATAGTAGATATTTATATTCTTTCCAAGATATTGAAATTTCGTCAATGAGTCGTCATTTTCTTTGATTTAGCGTCATTTTTATCTATTTGGCGAGATTTTGGTTAATTTAGTAACATTTAAAAAGTCGCCAAGTTGGCGACATTCCACTAAATTCCTCGCCAAAATCTCGCCAAGTGCTATGGACGGAGAAATAAGTTATTCTTATAGCAGATAAATGACTACTTGCGTTCAAATACAAAAGTATTGCTCAAAGTATCTTTTTTTACTTTCCCTGCAATACATGGTAATGTATAGGGAAAGTATTGGAATCATGCCGAAAATCACAACTCGAGTTTTCGACGGATCTACACGTTTCGAGACCCCTAGAATACGAAAAAACCATTTTTAGCGTGACGTCTGTGCGTGTGTCTGTGTGTCTGTCTGTCTGTCTGTCTGTCTGTGTGTCTGTCTGTCTGTGTGTCTGTCTGTCTGTCTGTGCAGATTTTGTATCCACTGTAACTAAAAAACTAATCGACCGAATTTCACAAAATTTGGTAGGTAAGTCACTTGTGGGCGGGGCTAGTGCTGATTAGTTTTGGGTACGATTCGGAATAAAAGAACCCGCCTTTTTTTGCGAAATGGCCCGCAAAAGCTTGTATCCACTCTAGCTGAAAAACTAATGAACCGAATTTCACAAAAGTCGGTAGATGAGTCACGTATAGGTCACTCTGGTGCTGATTACATTTTGGTACGATTCGGAAAAAAATAACCTGGCTTTTTTTTGCAAAACGGCCCGCAAAAATCTTCAAAATCTAAACTAAAGAACTTGGTATACTTAGATATATCCATTAAATGCCCGTTTAATACGTAATGTTTAACGACGAAAAGAATAAGACCAACCCCATTACACTAGGACTAGCCGTTCTCGAGATATTTTAGTTTTTCGTACTTTCCCTACGCCACCTTTGAAAATAAGCCCGGTTACCGATTGAGAACGAAATTTGAATTAAAAGTGAATTACATTTAATTGAAATAAATAGAACGTGGATATAAGTTTGCAGGGAAAGTCATGTGCTGCCCACATCAGATTTTTATGAATGGAACGAGCTAGATCCACGAGAATGATGTCACCAAATTTATCGCATGGTATGACATATGAAAAGTGAACATGTTTCTCAATAGGAAATAATTTTTTTATTATATATAACTTTTTGATAATTTTTTGAAAAATGTGCAATATCTCGAGAACGATTCATGTTAGCGTTCTAAAATTTAAGTCAATCATTTTCTAATGAAAAATTACGTAAGAAATGTCTATTTGCGTAACTTCATTAACGGTTTTGATTTGTGACGACGGTTTGAACGGTCGATAATGTTGCCAATAGGTCTTGAATCCGTTTTTTAAAAAATAACTTCTCTGATTTGGATTTAATTAGTCTTGAATATATTGTTTTTAAAGTATTAAATAACCACATGTGAAGTAATTTCATACATTAGTATTTATATGGCAATAATGTTGCCAATAGGTCTTGTATCCATTTTTTTAAAATTAACCTCTCTGACTTGAATTTCATTAGTCTTGAATATATTGATTTTAAAGAATTAAAATAACCACGAGTGAAGTAATTTCATACCATAGTATTTATATGGCGAAAATGTTGCCAATCCAATTTAATAAACAACCACTCTGATTTGGGTTTCAAACATTAGTTTTGAATATATAGTTTTTAAAGGATTAAATAACCACGAGTGAAGAAATTTCATACATCAGTATTTATATGGCGATAATGTAGCTACTAGGTCTTGTATCCATTTTTTAAAATAACCACTCAGACTTGGATTTAATTAGTCATGAATATATTGATTTTAAAGTATTAAATAGGCACGAGTGAAGTAATTTCATACATTAGTATTTTAAATTAATTGTTAAAAAATTTTATAGAGTGCTTTTTGGTTTGATTTAGCGTAGAGTAGTAAACTTAAGAATTACATAATATTGAAAGTGTATATGTTTGTATGTAATTTTTACGGTTTTATAAGAGTCATGAAGTAGATTGGGTAGGGAGTATCGGCTACCGGGAGCGTTTGCCATGGCGGAGAAAAGCTTTAACCGCAGTGTTGGGGGTCGCAACTCCCCCCGGCCATTACTCTTGTCACTGTTCTGGAAATTTACGAGTACATTGGTACTTGTCCTTTTTGGGAATATATATATATATATATATATATATTTATATATATATATTTATATATATATACTACATGACAGTAAAAATGAGACACCAATAAGGAGTGGGCAGAAAAATATACAAATTGCAGAGTAACCGCAGCTCACTGAGTTATGTAAATTATGCGAAATGCGCAGCTGTCCCGCGCACGTTGAATCAGATATAGGGGAAGGAATCTACAGAATCGGCAATAGTCGCGCCGCTCTGTCTGCCGGGGAAATAATTTTGCAATTGTTTTTGTCTCAGAGGAAACGTGTTTAGTAGCAGAGAATGCCAGGTCGCCGCCAACCGAGGCAGTTCCAGCAGACAGACGATTTCACGAGGGGTATGGTGATCGAAATTAGAAGGACAGGTTTCTCCATACGTCAAATCTCAGCGGACAGCCCCCTATTTGCGTTCACGATGTACCGGCTGTGGCGAAGATGGTTGGAACAAGGGAAGGTGACACGTTTAAGGGGTGCCGGTACGGCCAGAGCGACGTCAGCAGGCGTGGACCGCCGCATCCGTCGCCAAACTTTGGCGGCCCCACAGATCACTTCCGTCGCCCTTTTACAGCACGTGCAGGACACACTTAATGCTCCTATAACAGCCAGGACCATTATCCGCCGACGACCTGCACTCATGGTGCCCGATATTAAGACTGTCATTGAACCAACAGCACAGACGCCTCCGTTTGCAATGGTGTGGGGATAGAACCTGGTGGACGGCGGAATGGCATAGGGTCGTGTTCTCAGACGAATCACGCCTCTATTTTAGCAACGAAAGTCGCCATGTACGAATCTAGCGCGAAGTGGTGACAGGTCCAATCTGGCCGAATCTGTGGAACGCCACATCGCGCGACAACGCGGCATCATGGTTTGGGTCGCCATCGCTTACCACAACACGGTCACCTCTGGTCCGTATTGAGGGCACTATGATGGCCGGACGCTACATGGATGTCGTACTGCGGCCGTTAACACTACCCTTCCTTCAGAGGGTTCCCAATGCCCTTTACCAGCAGGTTAACGCGCGACTACACACGGCACGCATCAGCCAACATACCCTGCAAGGTATCCAGATGCATCCCTGGCAGCCAATCTCTCCTAATATCTCACTAATCGAACACGTCTGTTGTTTGTTTGGACGTCGGTTGCGTGCACTGCCACCGCCGCGTTAAAGGACGAACTCTGGCAAATGTTTGGCGAACTTGTGGACTCATTGAGCTCACCCCAAATTGGCGAAAACATCGTCAAAATTACATAAATGACGAGAAGTTAGCGAAAATGACTCCTAATTGATGAATTAATTGTTAAAATATTTTACATGGACGCTATTGCTTATTGTAAGTGCTACCAATATTAATAATTGTCAATTTAGAATTGTCCGAAATATAAGCTAATTGGGTACTTCAAAGTAGTTTTATATGTTGCCATCCAGAAAAGTGCCAAATGCACAACTCAAAGTTAAAAGCATTGTATCGTGTATCATTTGCATAATTTCTCACTGTGAAAGAAGTAAATTAATTGCATTATAACAGGAAAGTCATGGGTAGATCATATCAGATTTTGTTTTGCATTCTAATGCTGCTTGTGACACATGTGGAAATAATCACTTAAACATGAATGTATGAGAATATCGAAGGTAAATTTATACCGCAGGAACTTTAAATGCAATATCATCATATCCGGTAAAGAAAGTATTGGTCTTTCCATAACAAATATTTATGATATAGGGGCCCTTCCAATAGCCGGGAGCAGCTATAACTCATATGTATATATCATTCTCGATGGGTTTGCTTTATTGCCCATATACCCAGCACTGAAGTTGCTCCAGCAATGCGTTTTAATGCAGCCATAAAGCATCCGTATTAAACCGAGGAATCAGAAAATGTACGAGAAATATCCACATTCAAGTTTGCAAAATTCAAAATTTTAGGAGAATGAGACTGCACTCTTATTTTTTTTTCTAATATTTGTATTCCACAGTTTTTGTTAAGTTCATTTGTTTGTCAATCAGTATCAGGCTGAGCTTTCATTTAAAATGTTTTTCCCAACGACCTTTGAACCGTATCCATATAAAAATTTCTCCGTACTTATTCTTTATTTTTAAATGGATTGAAATATGCGTATTTGCTTTTCATTTTGTCGCAACCTAGAATGGAATATTTGCAAGATTTCATCCTTTGACATGAATATGAATGAATCTATGCATTCTCATAAAAGATTTAATGATTCTATTTTTTTAATTTTCAATTTAAGACAAAGCATAAAACTTGACGTTCTCAATTTTCACTGTAATAAAACTTCAACCGCCCTCAATTTTCTTGTCTTTGTCACAAACTGGAAATGTGTCCGCTAAGGCTCCTACATACACAGGCTGGCGCACATCATCCATATTGACTTCCAAATGAAACGATGGCTGGACATGGCGAAAGGAGGGTAACTTTCTCGTCCTTTTCTTGTTATTTTGGGAATAAAAAATCTGATGTGGGCAGCACATCACTTTCCTTATATAATGCAATGAATTTACTACTTTTACAGTAAAAGAAAATAGGCTATTCTTATAGTGGATACTTATATTCTTTCCAAGATATTGAATTTTTATCAGTGAGTCGTCATTTTCATTGATTTAGCGTCATTTTTATCCATTTGGCGAATTTTTCGTTAATTTAGCAACATTTAAAAAACTCGCCAAGTTGGCGACATTTCACCCAATTCGTCACCAAAATCTCGCCAGGCGTTATAGATGGAAAAATAAGTTATTCTTACAGCAAATAAATGACAATTGGTGTTCAAATGCAAAAGTATTACTCAAAGTACCTTTTATCATGAATGGAACGAGCTAGATCCACGAGAATGATGTCATCCAATTTATCGCATAGTATTACATATGAAAAGTGAACATGTTTCTCAATAGGAAATATTTTTTTTCTATTTTATATTATTTTTTGATATATTTTTTTTAAATATGCAATATCTCGAGACCGGTTCACGTTAGCGTTCTAAAATTTATGTCAATCGTTTTCTAATGAAAATTTACATAAGAAATGTCTATTTGCGTAACTTTATTTGATATTTTGATTTTTTGACGATATTTTCAAAATTTCACACGAAAATTCAGGGGGGATTTGGAGATTCGACTGCTTATAAAAACAATAGACTTCCAGTGTTTACGGATTGTAATTTTTGTACCAAATTTCGTTGGAATCGTCCCATTCGTTCGTCAGTTATCGTCTCCACAGACTCACTGACACACACACACACATACATTACTTCAAAAATGTTTGATTCGTGATCAGGGATGCTTGAAACGTGCTCTCCCGTCGAAAGCTCGAATTCGAATTTTCGACCCCGTCACAATACTTTCCTTATACATAATGTATATAAGGGAAGTAATAGTGTGCTTCCATAAACCATAGTATGCTAAATTATAATTTTAATATTTTTCAAATATCAGTCAGCCACTGCATCAAAATTCCAGGGATAAAATAAGTTGCTCGGGGGGCGATTGTGCTGAGCTCATGTCTGAACGGGAAATTGAACCATCGATTTCGGGATTACAAAACAACACTTTATTAAGCAACTGAGACAAGTATTTGCTTCTACAGGGTAATAAAATCTATCTGCATATATTTTGAATAGGGAATAGGGAGCACAGAAACAAACATTTTTACTTTCCTTATATACATAATGTATAAGGAAAGTATTGTGACAAGGTCGAAAATTCGAATTCGAGTTTTCGACGGGAGAGCACGTTTCAAACATCCCTGATCACGAATCAAACATTTTTGATGTGATGTCTGTGTATGTGTGTGTGTGTGTGTCAGTGAGCCTGTGGAGACGATAATTAACGCACGAATGGACCGATTCGAACGAAATTTAGCACAAAAATTACAATCCGTAAACACTGAAAGCCTATTGTTTTTATACGCAATCGAATGTTCAGAACCCCCCTAAATTCTCGAGTGAAATTTTGAAAAAATCGTCAAAAAATCAAAACCGCTAATAAAGTTACGCAAATAGACATTTCTTATGTAATTTTTCGTTAGAAAACGATTGACATAAATTTTAGAACGCTAACATGAACCGTTCTCGAGATATTGCAGATTTAAAAAAAAATTATCATAAATTCATATAAAACAAAAAAAAATATTTCCCATTGAGAAACATGTTCACTTTTCATAAGTAATACCATGCGATGAATTTGGTGACATCATTCTCGTGGATCTAGCTTGTTCCATTCATGAAAAAATATACTTTGAGTAATACTTTTGTATTTGAACAACAATAGTCATTTATCTGCTGTAAGAGCAACTTATTTCTCCGTCCATACCGCTTGGCGAGATTTTGGCGACGAAATTGTTGGAATGTCGCCAACTTGGCGGCTTTTTAAATTTTGCTAAATTAACTAAAATATCGCCAAATGAATAAAAATGACTCCAAATCAATGAAAATGACGACTCATTGACGAAAATTCAATATCTTGGAAAGAATATAAATATCTACTATAAAAATTATCTATTTCTTTTTACTGTAAAAGTAGTAAACTCATTGCATTATATAAGGAAAGTCATGTGTTGCTCACATCAGATTTTTTATATTGAAGCACTGTAGTCTAAGCGTATGTTCTATATGGACCACGGAAAAACTTTTGCACAAACAGCTCTTGCTACGTTAAAGATAAAATACATTTTGTAAACTTTTGCAAACAGCTTTGATATGCAGCTACTTTCACACGTAGCTAGCTTCGAATTCGAGTTTTCGATGGGAGAGCACGTTTCAAGCATCCCTGATCACGAATCAAACATTTTTGAAGTGATGTCTGTGTGTGTGTGAAAGTATGTGTGTGTGTGTGTGTGTGTGTGTCAGTGAGTCTGTGGAGACGATAACTGACGAACGAATAGACCGATTCGAACCAAATTTGGTACAAAAATCACAATCCGTAAACACCGGAAGCCTATGGTTTTTATACGCAATCGAATGTTCAGAACCACCATAAATTAATGAAATTTAAAAAAAATCGTTAAAAAATCAAAACCACTAATAAAGTTACGCAAATAGACATTTCTTATGTAATTTTTCATTAGAAAACGATTGACATAAATTTTGGAACGCTAACATGAACCGTTCTTGAGATATTGTACATTTTTCAAAAAAATTATCAAAAAGTCATATAAAATAAAACAAAATATTTCTTATTGATACACATGTTCACTTTTCATATGTAATACCATACGATATATCGGGTGACATCATTCTCGTGGATCTAGCTCGTTCCATTCATGAAAAAAGACACTTTGAGTAATACTTTTGTATTTGAACGCCAATAGTTATTTATCTACTGTAAGAATAACTTATTTCTAAGTGCATAACGCTTGGCGAGATTTTGGCGACGAATTTGAAAGAATGTCGCCAACTTGGCGACTTTTTGAAATGTTGCCAAATTAACGAAAATCTCACCAAATGGATAAAAATGACGCTCAATCAATGAAAATGACGACTCATTGTCGAAAATTCAATATCCTGGAAAGAATATTAGTAACTACTATAAGAAAAACCAATGTTTTTTACTGTAAAAGTAGTAAATTCATTGCACTATATAAGGAATGTCATGTGTTGCCCACATCAATTTTTTTTATACTCAATCGAATGTTCAGAGCCCCCCTAAATTTTTGAGTGAAATTTTGAAAAATTCGTCAAAAAATCAAAATATCTAATAAAGTTACCGTTAATAAAGTTACGCAAAACCGCTAATAAAGTTACGCAAATAGATATTTCTTATGTAATTTTTCATTATAAAACGATTGACATAAATTTTAGAAGGCTAACATGAACCGTTCTCCAGATATTGCACATTTTTCAAAAAAAATTATCAAAAAGTCATAAAATAAAAAAAATATTTCCTATTGAGAAGCATGTTCACTTTTCATATGTAACACCCTGCTATAATTTGGGTGACATCATTCTCGTGGATCTAGTTCGTTCCATTCATGAAAAAAGATACTTTGAGTAATACTTTTTATTTGAACGCCAATAGTTATTTATCTACTGTAAGAATAACTTATTTCTTCGTCCATAACGCTTGGCGAAATTTTGGCGACAAATTTGACGAAATGTCGCTAACTTGGCGGCTTTTTTAATTGTTACCAAATTAACAAAAATCTCGCCAAATGGATAAAAATGACGCTAAATTAATCAAAATGACAACTAATTGAAGAAAATTCAATATCTTAGAAAGAATATAAGTATCTACTATAAGAATAATATTTTTTAACTGCAAAAGTAGTAAATTCATTGCATTATATAAGGAAAGTCATGTGTTGCCCACATCAGATTTTTTTTAATAGGAAATATAGAGCACAGAAACAAACAATTTTTTATAGTGCATTATATTATAATGTTATACTATATATTTTATTATACTGTATTATGATGAAGACATACAAGGTAGGATCAAAAAGTTCGGAGACTGTGCTGATATCTCCAATCCAGATTGGAGGAGAGGGGAATTATTTTACCGTGACGTAGAGACACATGTGGCGCAAGATGTGAAATGGCGGTTGAAGAACAACATGCGAATATCAAATTCTGCCTGCCAGCGTTTGAAGAAATCGCCCACAGGGGTCGGCGATTTCCCCAAAAGCTGTCAAAATTTGATATTCGCACCTTGTTCTTCAACCGCCATTCCCCTTATCGACGAACTCGTACGACTACAATTCACTGACACGCATTGTCTGGAAAACCTTCCACAACGGACCTGCTTCCTCCTTTTCACGTCTTGCGTCACGTGTGCCTCTACGCCACAGTAAAATAGTTCCCCTCTCCTCCAATCAGGGTTGGAAATATCAACACAGTCTCCGAACTTTTTGATCCTACCTTGTATATATAATATATGCCTTCATGACACTTTTGCCCTAAAGGGCGCTGTTAGACGGCTATTTTACTCCATCTTCTATTTTACTCCATTGTCTATTTTACTCCATCGAAAAGTGCAATTTGTACGTATAACATAAAAAAGTGAACAAAAGTTACGACAGCCGACATGCATCTAGCGTACAGAGCTTCCAATAAAAGGGAAAAGCTCCTGTAAGATAATCTGTAAATTTTACAGAAGCTCTTCCGTTTCAAACTGCCACTCCATGGGATAGGTGCATGTCAGCTGTACGACCCAGGCTGTCCTATCTACTTGAAAGTGAAAGGCATCTGCTCAGATAGCCAAGAGAGAATCACACAATGTATCTGGAATCTAATAGGATATGCAACTTTAACCGTACGATCCTTCTCCTAACCCATCGCATCTCTGGTGCACTTTTGGTGTAAGGTCTCTGTGTATCTGCTGTCTGTGCAATGAATGCAACCACATTAACTGAAATACTAATTTACCAAATTTCCACAAAGTTCGATAGATAAATCACTTGTGGGGTATTCTCTTACCGATATGATTCTGGAATTCTCTCTTCGAAAAAAAGAACTTGCCATTTTTTGCGAAATCTATCATAAAATATAAACATAAAATACTACTTACGCTCAAATGTATCTATTAAATGCTTATTTTATATGTAATTTTCGACAACGAAAAGAATATTAAACAAGCCCCATTACTTTAGAATTAATAGTTTTCGAGATATTTTAAGTTTTTTTTTCTTCTTTTGCAACGTCGCCTTTTAAAATACTTTCAGCCGCCAATTGAAAACAGAAATTGCATTAAACCTGCAAATTCGGTGTCATTTCAAATAAGTATCCATGATAATTTGTGCAATTAAGCTCAATTAAATAAATTATAAAAAAAAAAAGAAATGGAATTTGAATCTGTAGAGAAAATCATGCGCTACTCATATCAGATATTTCATGCAGTTGAACAGGTTAGATTGTTTTGGAATTTTTATAATTTGAGAATCTACAATTTACTTTTTTTTAGTCTAACATTTTAATGGAAATTGGAATTTTACAAAAGCACAGGATAGGTCTAACACAACATACAGGCATGATATATAATCCCAGTGTCCATATGCATTGATGGAAATATGGTACAAATGTGTGTCTTCACAGAAGTAGCATTAACAGAAGATTTCCAAACTAGCTGAACAACACACATAAATGTGGAAAGCCAAAAAATATTACAGGAATTGTGATGCTAGAATAATTTTGACGTTATCATTGCGATGAATTCTTCATAATTCACTTGTCCATCACCGTCTTTATCTGCTTCCTTGATCATTGCATCAACTTCCTCATCTGTGAGCTGTTTTCCAAGATCCTTCATCACTTGGCGTAATTCAGCTGCACTAATGAAACCATTGCCATCTTTATCGAATACCCTGAAGGCGTTCCTCATTTCTTCTTCAGTACTTGTAGCATTCATTTTCCTGGCCATCATGGTAAGAAATTCTTGGAAATCAATGGTACCACTGCCATCAACATCCACTGCATTGATCATAGCTTGAAGCTGTGCTTCTGTAGGAGTTTGACCTAATGACTTCATTATTGTTCCCAATTCATCAGTTGTGATTGTTCCATCTCCATCCTTATCATAAAGGGAGAATGTTTCTCTGAATTCAGCGATTTGTTCTTCTGTTAGTTGCTCCACCATGCTCGCTGAATATGGAATTTGAAACTGTAACTTAAAATTAAGATGCATAAGCAACTCCTTGCTTGCGGCAGGCGCCGATGTGAGAAAGTGACACTCGTGCCGAAAATGAATTTAATCCTGGAGCTCAATTTTCAAATTTGCCTATGAGGTGGCAGTTGAAGCATCAAATCTCGACGCTTGTATGAAAGTTAGGTTACATATGTTCAAACATAGCCACCTTTATCTAAAATACCTGTTATTTCCCTCTTTTCTATCGTTAAAATGTGGAAACCACGATACACCATCAAAAGATGTTATGTATCGCCATCTAGCGGTAACAGCTGGAACAAGATGAAGATTTAAAGGACTGTAGACGATGTGAATCCAATTGACGATGATATCTCGATAGATAAATACATACATTGATAGATAGAAATTCAGCTTCGCTCAGGGTTATTGTAAAATTAAATCTGATTTGAATTTGCATAGAATAAGATGTAAACAAACATAAAAAATTCTTTATAGATATCAAATATGAAATTTTTAATGGAAATTTTAAATTTATAGTGCTATATACAAAGTATATAAACCACAGACAATATTTGCCATGTTTAATTATGTCAATTAGCAGTGATGGTTCTTTTTTGATCAATTGCTCATAATGAAGTTTAATAGTTCAATTTGTACCAGGATTATAGAAGTATGAAAACTTTCTCCGAAAAGTCAACAACTTCTTAATTATTAAGAACAAGATATATTTAACATGTTCCCACCTCAATCTAAATATGTTGACAGTTGAATTTGTGCCGAAATTATACACATATACAAACTACTTTTTCTGAAAAGTCTCTTTGCTTTAATCCATACCTTCTAACGATTGAATGCCAAGGCAAATTTAAGAAGATTTAACCATAGTAAAGTGTTCTCGGGGGTTTGTTTTTCGCAATAAGCGGAATATTGGAATATTGACAGCCATTTTCAGAGAATTTTAATTATTCATGATGATGCAATGTGTAAACACGAATCTATTTTTCTGTTCAATCCCAAAGACTGGTACGGGCATACTATGGTTAAGTCTTACTATGGTTGTCATTTTTTTGTCGCGCCAAATCGGCGATAAACGGAGTGCAATATTGCACCTTGACGACTCTTAAGGATGAGCGTCAGTAAATTTTCTGCCCTATCCGCGTTTTGTTAACTTTCGCGGCACACATATTTCGCCGAAATTCTGCTCAAACAGTTGCGAAATATTTTCTGAAAGATAAAATGCTATGTTTAGATTATATTAAAACTAAATTTAAGGCCCCAAAAAACATAGAATATATTTTTTATTTTAATCCAAAATATTTTTGGTGCTGCCATCTGTTGTCGTAATTTAATTCATACCGATTATTTTTATTTTTTAATGAACATTTTTAAATATCTATTCTTTTTAATACAGTGTTAAATACAACAACAGATAATATATAATAATGCCACAATCACGGAAGGTAAATTTATCATTCTATAAATTTGATAAGGGATCTGAATGTACATCACTGAGGACTGCAGTTTTGTCTTCAAGTTCCTTTGTCTTCAAGTCTAAGTTCAATTACGTTTCCGTGATTATGGCATTATATATGATCTGTTGTTGTATTTAATAGCGTATTAGAAGGAATAGACATTTAAAAATGTTCATTAAAAAATAAAAATAGTCGGTATGAATTAAATTACGACAACAGATGGCAGCACCAAAAATATTTTAAATTAAAATAAAACATATATTCTATGTTTTATTGGGTATTAAATTTAGTTTTAATATAATCTAAGCATAGCATTTTATCTTTCAGAAAATATTTCGCAACTGTTTGAGCAGAATTTCGGCGAAATATGTGTGCCGCGAAAGTTAACAAAGCGCAGATAGGGCAGAAAATTTACTGACGCTCACCCTTAAGTAACTCTGGCAACCCTCTTTTGGGAAACTTCTGCAGAACAGCAGCGCATTCCTTGCTTTCTCTGTCGTTTCAAACGATTTTTGATTAACCAGCCACATTGATTTTGAATTTTTAGATAGAACCACGTGTTGATTTCGGAATTTGATAGATTGAAGTTGAAGACCCAGACCGACCGGCTCGTCAGCAAGGACATGAGCAACCGATTAGTCGGCCGGTGATAGATTGAAGTTGTAAAGGTTTGGAGGTCCTATTTCGTCGTTTTTCAAATTTCTTTGATTTGTTTTGTGTGTGCTAAATGGCTGTGAAAAGTGAAAGATTTAGTATTGTTTTTTTTTTATGATTTGATTGATAGTGATAAAATGAATGTGATTGAATAGTGTATGAATCAGTGGTTGACTGCAAGTGGGTGTGAATGTTCTAAGTTCCGTTTGTTATTAAATTTCTTCGAAGTATAATTTTTTAATCAAATTTCGGTAATTTCAATTGATGGGGCAATAGTCGGATTTGGTTACAATTTGTCAACAGACGTTTGTGCAATAGTTGGTCCGTAGCAATTTGAACATGGACATACTATCCCTTCGCGGTCTTACCTCGCTACGCTTGCCAGCAAGAACAACATGACAGAATCCAACCCCGCTGCCTGTTGGAGCTCGCACATAGCAAAAGCGTTTTATGCAACTGGTATTCTATGGCTGATAAAGCGCAGACTTACGTCCGCGCTGTGGACGTAAAATAAAAATCACTCTATGAGACACGGAACACCTGTTGCAACGTGCGACCTACGACACCCAGCGGTGCCGAATTCTGTGATGTTTTCAGCGGGCGTAGATCCATGTTCGAATTGCTACATCACTCTTTGAGCCAAGGAAGAGATGTTGCACAAAATATGTGACCCCCCAATAGCCAGATGGGCCGGAATCTCTGATGTCTTCTTAGCAGGCAAGCGTAGCGAGATAAGCCCGCAAAACAAGCGTAGAACCATTGTCGAATTACTACGGAACAACTACTGCACAAATAGGTATTTCCGCGTATCGACCTTCGATAGAAAACGACTGGCCAAAAAGTACCTAAATTTTTTCTAAGAATCAATCTTTATAAATTTCTTCTAAGTTTCATTTTTATCAAATTTTCTCAAAAAGTATTGTTTTTCATTAAATTTCGTCTAAGTATCAATTTAAAAAAATATCTGATGTGGGCAGCACATGACTTTCTTTATATAATGCAATGAACTTACTACTTTATAGTAAAAAAAGAACAGGTTGTTCTTATAGTAGATAATTATATTCTTTCCAAGATATTAAATGTTCGTCAATGAGTCGTCATTTTCATTGATTTAGCGTCATTTTCATTGATTTAGCGTCATTTTTATCCATTTACAGAGATCTTCGTTAATTTGGCAGCATTTAAAAAGTCGCCAAGTCGGTGACATTCCGCCAAATTCCTCGCCAAAATCTCGTCAAGCGTTATGGACGGAGAAATAAGTTATTCGTATAGCAGATAAATTACTATTGGCGTTCCAATACAAAAGTATTACTCAAAGTATATTTTCTCATGAATGGAACGAGCAAGATCCACGACAATGATGTCACCAAATCTATCGCATGATATTATGTATGAAAAGTGAACATGTTTCGCAACAGTTAATTTTATTTTAATTTATGGAATTTTTTTGATAAATTTATTTGAAAAATGTGCAATATCTCGAGAATTATTCATGCTAGCGTTCCAAAGTTTATGTCAATCGTTTTTCTAAAGAAAAATTACATAAGAAATGTCTATCTGAGTAACTTTATTAAAGTCTTTGAGTTTTTTTAAATTTCACTCGAAAATTTAGGGGGGTTCTGAACATTTGATTGTGTTTCAAAACAATAGGATTTCAGTATTTACGGATTGTAATTTTTGTGCCAAATTTCATTCGAATCGCTCCACTCGTTCGTGAGATATGGTCTCCACAGTCTCACTGATACACACACACACACACATACATACACATACACACACACACACATACACACACACATACACATGGACATCACCTCAAAAATGTTCGATTCGTGATAAGGGATGCTTGAAACGTACTCTCCCGTCGAAAACTCGAATTTGAATTTTTGATCCGGTCACAACACTTTCCTT
Organism: Amaurobius ferox; assembly: GCA_951213105.1. Classification (NCBI taxonomy): domain Eukaryota; kingdom Metazoa; phylum Arthropoda; class Arachnida; order Araneae; family Amaurobiidae; genus Amaurobius; species Amaurobius ferox. The sequence goes on from OX578154.1 coordinate 27,080,398, forward strand.
TTACATTATACTATGTATATAAGGAAAATAATAAGTTGTGTGCTTTAAATTGTTAGAATATGGTTAAATATACAAAATAAATTACCGGAAATGCCTATGTATAAGCTTAGTATGCATTTAAAAATATTGGGCGCCGTTAGAAAATTAGAGCCAAAGAAGTCGCCAAATTCAGGGCAGTAACGGTCTTTGGGAAAATGTCAAATTTAGATATTACAATTTAAAAATACAAGAAAATCAAAGTCAAAATTTTTAAAACAAGATCAAAATCAAATAAATGTAACTAATCCTCCAAGGTAAAATATGTACTCAAATAGAAAAGCAACAACGTTGTTTTATGATAACTACTGCCACCTAGTGGGCATTTTTGAGCTGGGATGTAGGAAAGTACAGGCATTTTAAATAATGGTAGCTATGGTTCAAATGTATCAATTACATGCTTGTTTTATAAGTCATCTTTGACAACTGTACGAATAAGATAAACCCCATTAATCTAAAATTAACCGTACTTGAGATATTGTAGTTTATTTTTATGTTTGCAACGTCGCATTTAAAATACGACTAGTCGCCAAATAAAAACGAAAAGTGAAATAACACTACAAACTCAATGTAATTTTTATTGATTACGCGTGCTATTTTATGCTATTAAACTCAATTTATTGAATTATAAAAGACAGAAATAGAAAACGAATTTGTGTCTGTAGGGAAAGTCATGTACTACCCACATCAGATTTTTTTACTATCTCATGCTAACACTTTATTGGTCTAAAGTGAATTTCCAAATTGAAACTGACAATTACGTATGAAAACACTTTTACCGACAATTAAAAGTTTAATACCGACCAATAATTTAAAAAATATATTTAATAACGTAAACAGATATCGTTGAAAAAAATATATAAAACACCATGTAATTCTAATAAAGTGTAAGAGAGATAAAATTCTACCACAGTTAAAGCGTTCTAGTAGGCCGTAAAAATCCCATAAATCTCTAGGCAAGACGTAAACTAAAGCCATAAATAAGTCATAAAAAAAACATTATTTTAAAATTACTATCTAACAATACTTGATCCCTTACCATATTTTCCAACGGGCTACTTACATACTAAATGCTGGAGGATCGCAGAAGTGATGGACTCAATTTTAGGAAATGTTTTCCTAATCCCGCAGAATGTTTCGGAAGAATAAATTAAACTTTCCATATTTTATGAAGAACCATGCTTCCGCAACCGGGAATCGAACCACGGATCTTCGTACTGGCCAGCTAACGCTCTACCTTTGTGCTACTAAGAAAAAAATTACCATTGCCAGTATGTTGTTGTTGAGACCCAGACCGTCCAACCTAGCAAAAAAGTGTAAGATAACTGTTTTGAACGGTCAGGAAGTGCCACCCAATTTAGACCGGTACCCAGTGAGGAAAGCATCCACAGTGACCGTACCCTCCTTCCCCTACCACCAGCCTCTCGGAAGGATTTACGGAACCACATGTTTAACGTGATCGTACTCAGCGTGAGCACGGCGGCAGTTTTGGCAGTGGCGGGAATAGAACCCGGGCCTACCAAGTGCAATTCCACACTGGGCTACCGCGCAACACTAGACTACCGCGCCCAATTGCCAGTATGCCGAAAGCCCAGACCGTCCGACTCATCCGAGGACATAGAGCAGCAGTATGAGCGGCCGGCAATTGCCAGTATGTGTCATTCCGGATGTGAATGTTGAAGACCTAAGCCGTCCGACTCATCCAAAGACTTGAGCAACCAAGAGGACGGTCAGGAAGCCTGATGTGAATGTAAAAACAGCCATAATATAGTATTATTGGTATTAAACTGAGATAGAAGAAAATCAATGCTTCCATGATAGCATTTTGTAAAGAATCATTGTCTCAGGGGGACGTTGAATAGCCAATTTCCACCTAACCCAATGACTCCTTATCTATTGCATTCAGAAAATTACCTTTCCGTTTATAATTAAAATAATTACGCTATTTGCATTGAATTTAATATATTTATTTTAATCGGTAATATCACGCTAAGCTTACTGAATTTGTGATTTTAAGTCATATCGAGTTATAAGAACTAAATTGTGTATGTTATTCTTTTTTCGTAGTATCAAAATTTGTAAATCTTCAGAGAAAGTCGTGTGTTGTACGCATCAAATATTCTTTTTATGCAGGATGATATCCTGTTCGTCGCAACTTTATGAGAACTAAATCTTCTTCCATAAACCATAGTGTGCTAGAAAATTATAATTTTGAATCCATATTCAGATATCAGCAAGCCACTGCATCAAAACAACAAAGATAACATAAGTTGCTCAGTTGATCGTTTGTCGTCCTTTAGTCACTATTTTGTCGCCAAGGTAAAAAATAGCTCTTTTGTCGCTGTTTGTGCAACAGTTGATCTGTAGCCAATCGAACATGGGCCTACGCCCGCAGGAAAACATCTCAGAATCTAGTTCCGCTGGCTGTCGGAGGTCGAAGGTAGTAATAGCAGTTTGTGCAACAGGTGTTCTGTGGCTCATAGATCACAATATGAAAATCAGAAAATTTTCTTTTTATCCGGGCGACAAAAGACGACAAAAGTGCGACAAAAGACCCGATAAACGGGGCCAGAATGGAACGTTTCGATCTTTACCTTAGCAACAAAAGGGCGAAAAATGGGCAACAAAAGGCGACAAAAGACGCGGAAATGATTGTCAGAATGGAATGTTATCCAAATCATAGCAGGGCTTGCCAGAATCTCATCTGCAATCGCCATGAATGAAAAAGGGATTATACTACATCTGTACCATTGCTTTGATATATTACCTTACACTTTAATTTGTTATAACCTTAGTCTTAACCATGAACACCAAGTATCAGTGTAAATAGAAGTAAGTGCAAACTAGTCAAAATAATGTAAAGTACACGAGTTTAGATAAATTAACAAAACGATTAGAAATATCGAAAAAATATATATATATGGGCAATTAGTGCGAAATTTATGTAAACCTGCATTGTACCATGAGCCCATCCATAAAGTCATACATGAAGTAAATAACTCGAAAAGTATTAAGGTTATTGTATTTCCCTACAATACCTGGCGAAGTATAGGGAAAGTATTGGAATCGTGTCGAAAATCGTAACTCGAATTTTTGACCGATCAACCCGTTTTGGGACCTCTGAGTTCTAAAAACCTATTTGGTGCCTGTGTGTGTGTGTTTCTTCTCGATGAATATATCCACTGTCGTTAAAAACCTATTCGACAAATTTTCACGACATTCTGTAGATCAGACATTTGTGTGTTATCCTTGCACTGATAAGAGTTTATTACTATATGGTAAAGAAGAACCTTTTTTTTTTTTGTTTGTTTGTTTGTTTTTGCAAAATTCGGCAATATCTAGCATAAAAGACTACGTATGCTCAAATTCATCAATTAAATACTTATTTTATACGCAATATTTAACAGCGTAAAAATTATAAAACTGTGAGACCAGAAATTGATCTCACATTTGATGAGACACTTTTATGTGTGAAATTCATTGTGAGCAAAACGGCGGACAAAGCGTGTAGAATGGCTGGCACCGAAGTTTATAACTCCGTGAACATAAAGGTCAGAAGACCATAAATTTAGGGGGCCATGACAGAGCAGCTGAGCTGGGCCCCCAAAGTGTGGCAACCGAATGAAAAAGAAAGCTAAAGTTAAAATCGTTAAATTATTAAATTCATTAAGATATTGACGCGATAGTAATTTTAATAATTCTGGTCGCATATGTCCCCTCCGCTGCAATAATTAATGAAGATAAATGTTGTTATATATAATAAATGTTTTATTGTTTAAGTTTAAATGGTGTGATCAATTTAGCATTTTATTAATTAATTATTCCTTTACAGGACTCACACGAAAGGTGAAATAATTGGAGGGTTTTAAATAGCGGCACAACAAGCAATGTACGATTTTAAATGCTAAATCCACTATGTACGAATTAACGGCCATGTCAATATCTTAATGGATTTAATAATTTAAAGACTTTAACTTTAGCTTTCTTTTTCATTCGGTTGCCATAAAAACCAATCGCATTACTCTAGAATTAAGCGCTCTTGAAATATTTTAGGTTTCTTGCTTTTTTGCCACGTCGCATTTGAAAATACGACTAGTCGCCAAATGACAACGAAAATTGATTTAAAGTTGAAAGTTGGGTGTCATTTCAAATAATGATCCCTGTTATTTTGCGCAATTAAGCTCAATTTCAGAAAATGTAAAAGAAAGAGAAAAGGAATTTGAATCTGTGTTAAAAGCCATACTCTACTGACATCAGTTTTTTTATGCAGATGTACAGGTTGGGCTGTTTTGAAATTTTCATACATAAGGAATTGGTTAATCTGGAGAATAGGTTACCTTGTTTGCACCGGAGAATAGATCACGCATTCAAAACACTAGAGAATACGCCAACTTGGCACAATTTGTACTTTGAAAAAATACGTGCGGTGACCTATTATCCGGATTTACCTAGGAATTTACCATTCACTTTTTTTAGTCTGACTTTTTAATGGAAACTGAATATATACAAAAGCACAGAACAAGTCTAACACAACATACTGCCATGATATATAATACCAGTGCCCATATGCATTGATGGAAATATGGTACAAATGCGTGTCTTTACAGAAGTTACATTCACAAGAGAAGATGACCAAACTAACTGGACAACATACATAAATCCGAAAAGCCAGTAAACTTCACAATAAATGCTAAAATCATTTTAACCTCATCATGGTGAGGAATTCTTCATAATTCAGCTGTCCATCCCCGTCTGTATCTGCATCCCTGATCATTTCTTCGACCTCCTCATCTGTGAGCTTTTCTCCAAGATTCGACATCACAAGGCGAAATTCATCCGCACTAATAAAACCATTGCCATCTTTGTCGAATGTCATGAAGGCTTTTCTTATTTCTTCTTCACTATTTATATCCTTCACTTTCCTGGCTATCACGGTAAGAAATTCTTGGAAATCAATAGTTCCATTCCCATCCGCATCCATTTCATTGACCATATCTTGAAGCTCTTTTTCGGTAGGATTTTGACCTAATGATATCATTACTGCTCCCAATTCATTACTTGTGATTGCCCCGTCTCCATCCTTATCGAAAAGGGAGAATGCTTCTCTGAATTCAGCGATTTGTTCTTCTGTTAGTTGATCCGCCATGCTCGTATAATATGGAATTTCAAATTGTCATTTCGCCAAATTAAAGGATCAATCACAACTCTTTGCGGCAGGCGCGGATGTTAGACAGCGAATCTCGTGTCGAAAATGAATTAAATCCTTGAGTTCAATTTTCAAATTTGCCAATGAGGTAGCAGCGCAACATATTTCCATAATGCGATCCGGAGTGACACGTTTAGCAATTTGGAGAAAATCGCACTGATGACTCTGGTAATCTTTCTGAGAAGTGGGAGTAAGATTACCAGACGAACGGTAACCCTTACCACCACAAAAACAAACAAGTTTGTTTATAAATTTTTCTGTGTACTTTACGTTGCAAATCGCTTGCAAGAAATACTTTCTCTAGTTAATTTTAATGAAATCGGTTTTAAATAATAAACAAGAAAGATCAATGATACATAAAGCATTGATTATGAAACACTTTCCAACTGACATGCAATTTTATTTAAACATCTCTAAAATGCGATATATTCAGCACCGATATTTTTACTTTCCATATATACATCATAATGTATAAGGAAAGTTTTGTGACCGGGTCGAAAATTCGAATTCAAGTTTTCAACGGGAGAGCACGTTTCAAGCATCCCTGATCACGAATCAAACATTCTTGAGGTGACGTCTGTGTATGTGTGTGTGTGTGTGTGTCAGTGAGCCTGTGGAGACGATAACGGATGAACGAATGGACCGATTCGAACGAAATTTGGTACAAAAATCACATTTTGTAAACACTGGAAGCCTATTGTTTTTAAACGCAATCGAATGTTCAGAACCCCCCTAAATTTTCGAGTGAAATTTAGAAAAAATCGTCAAAAAATCAAAACTGCTAATAAAGTTACGCAAATAGCCATTTCTTATGCAATTTTTCATTAGAAAACGATTGACATAAATTTTAGGACGCTAACATAAACCGTTCTCGAGACATTGCACATTTTGCAAAAAAAATATCAAAAAGTTATATAAAATAAAAAAAAATATTTTCTCTTGAGAAACATGTTCACTTTTCATATGTAATACAATGCGATACATTTGGTGACATCATTCTCGTGGATCTACCTCGTTCCATTCATGTAAAAAGATACTTTGAGTAATACTCTTGTATTTGAACGTAATAGCCATTTATCTGCTGTAAGAATAATTTATTTTTTCGTCCATTACGCTTAGCGAGATTTTGGCGACGAATTTGGGGGAATGTACCCAACTTGGCGACTTTTTTAAATGTTGCTAAAATAACGAAAAACTAGCCAAATGGATAGAAATGACGCTAAATCAATGATGACTGATTGATGATGACGACATGGCTCTCATTGACGACTCATTAACGAAAATTCAATATCATGGAAAGAATATAAATAACAACTATAAAAATAATATTTTTTTTACTGTAAATGTAGTAAATTCATTGCATTATATAAGGAAAGTCATGTGCTGCCCACAACAGATTTTTTTAAATTATCACAGTACTACAATAATTTATTATACTTGGAAAATTAAAACTTCATCATAAAAGGTAATGCTATAAATTGTCTACTTCCCTATATTAAATGAATGAATATTTCATTCATATCACTTTTATATTTCAGATTCCAGAGCTAAATAGTTTTGCGTGAAAATAATTCAGAAATTCTCTTACAGCTCATCTTACAATTGCTTGATTTGTTTACATTCTCCATGCTAATGCTACGCTGTAGGAATAATCGAAGTTTAGTGATCAGTTAAAATAAAAATATTGTAATTGCGTTTTACACAGAATTTAAATACATAGATAATACGCAAAAAAAAGCGGTTTTATGGAGGATGCAGCGCTAAATATACATTTAAATGGTCTTGAAACATCACGAATTTTACATGTTCACGAAAAAATAGATGACCTATTTTATTTCGAAATGAGTCATGTAATCTCTTCATATAATATGGCTGTAATTATTATTTCAATTTTTATTTAAAAAACTACCTAACATATTTTACTGAATTTTTTTTACACATTTTACGTGATAATTTGAATATTTCCTAAAATTTTCGAAGCAGTTTATGAATTTTAGCTCCGCTTAAAAAATGTTTGAAAAATTGAGTCTCATGGGGTTCAATGTATTTCATGTTTTCAACCCGGGTTCAATCCAAAACTAATTGGGTGATCTTATTCATTTTCATTCCCATATGTTCCACAGCCCGTATCAACAACATAATGAAATTTCATTTTGGTAAAGTTATTTTTACGGCAGTTATAAAGCGGCAGAGTGACCAAAGTCATAAACACTTTGCAACTATGTTAGAAAGTGCGGAAACCATTTACTGTAAAAATTAAATCAGTTTAATGCTTTTATTGTTATTTTTTTAATAATAATGAATTCAATCGGTGAGAATCGCTCTATATAATGAAATTCTGTTCAAATTACTGGTATATCGGTATAAAATTACTACATTATAGCCACTAGCTAGCTACATGTGAAAGTAGCTGCATATCAAAGCTGTTTGTAAAAGTTAGCAAAATGTATTTTATCTTTAACGTAGCAACAGCTGTTTGTGCAAAAGGTTTCCCGTGGTTCATAGAACATAAGCTTAGACTACAGTGCTTCAATATAAAAAATCTGATGTGGGCAACACATGACTTTCCTTATATAATGCAATGAATTTACTACTTTTACAGTAAAAAAATAGATTATTTTATAGTAGATATTTATATTCTTTCCAAGATATTGAATTTTGGTCAATGAGTCGTAATTTTCATTGATTTAGCGTCATTTTTGGCGAGTTTTTTGTTAATTTAGCAAAATTTAAAAAAGCCGCCAAGTAGGCGACTTTCTAACAAATTCGTCGCTAAAATCTCGCCAAGCGGCATGGACGGAGAAATAAGTTGTTTTTACAGCAAATAAATGACTATTGGTGTTCAAATACAAAAGTATTACTCAAAGTATCTTTTTTCATGAATGGAACGAGTTAGATCCACGAGAATGATGTCACCTGATTCATCGCATAATGTTACATATGAAAAGTGAACATGTTTCTCAATAGCAAATATTTTTTTTTGTCTTTAATATTTTTTTAAAAATGTGCAATATCTCGAGAACGGTTCATATTAGCATTCTAAAATTTATGTCAATCGTTTTCTAATGAAAAATTACATAAGAAATGTCTATTTGCGCAACTTTATTAGAGGTTTTGATTTTTAGCGATTTTTTCAAAATTTCACTCGAAAATTTAGGGGGTTCTGAACATTCGATTACGTATAAAAACAATAGGCTTCCAGTGTTTACGGATTGTAATTTTTATGCCAAATTTCGTTCGAATCGGTCCATTCGTTCGTCAGTTGTTGTCTCCACAGGCTCACTGACACACACACACACACACACACGCGCACACACACATCAATTCAAAAATGTTCGATTCGTGATCAGGGGTGCTTGAAACGTGCTCTCCCGTCGAAAACTCGAATTCGAATTTTCGACCCAGTCGCAATACTTTCTTTATACGTTATATATATAAGGAAAGTAATAATTTTAACGACGTACACACAGTTACTGGCATTTGGCAATCTCGAGTAAGAACGCGTATTTGGTTTTGATTTGAAACGGTTCACTTCTATTGCGTTCTTTGAAGAGTGGAAATTTGAATTTTCTAATTTTCATGTTACGTCCACGCAGCTGATATAAGTCTGTGCTCAATGAGTTACTGAACTCTTTTGGTTACGTACGACTTCCGACAGCAGCCAGCGGAACCGGATTCTGTGAGGTTCTTTCAGTTGGCGAGCATAGCGAGGTAAGACTGCGAAGCGGTCGTAGGTCCATGTTCGAATTGCTATGGATCAACTGTTGCACAAATAGCTATTGTCACATTGTAGCTTTCGACCAATCGTATGGAACCCTGTTAACAGAAAATTACCAAATAATCCATGACATCGCATTGAATATTTATTTTCAGTAGTAGCTTATTAGTAATCCAAATACAATTGTACCCATTTATAATAACATTTTGTAAATAACAAGATTTCCTTGAAAATTAGTATTATTTTTTGTTGTTATTGTTGTTAATTTACATTCTATTACATCCGGTTTTAATGGTTTAATACTTGCAGAAATATTTTTTATTTAGATCCAATAAAAAAAATTGCCTGTTTGTTTTTCTAAAATGATTAAATGCAATATTTTAAATGGCATCATTTATTCTAAATTGGATATTTTAAAACACTTTGTCAAAAGAACAGTCTGAATGAAATTCTATTAATTACCAGCACTTAACACTGTAATGCACGCATCTGCGATTACAGCATCGAAATAATGATTTGTGAAGTGAGTATTGAAATAATGACAGCCATTTTCAAAGAATTTTAAATATTCTTAATGATGCAATGTGTAAACACGAATCCATTTTCCATATACAACGTGCAGCTGACAACTCAAATTGACCGACATAGTATATGTTTGCGGTCTAATGCATCTAAATGTCTTGACGAGAAATTTCGTTTATCCCAAATTTCGTCAAATCGCTAAGCGTTGTTGTTGTTGAGACCCAGACCGTCCGACCTACCAGAAAGTTGTAAGGTAACTGTTTGAACGCCCGGGAAGTGCCACCCAATTTAGACCGGAACCCAGTGGGGGAGGCATCCACAGGGACCGTACCCTCCTTCCCCTACCACCAACCTCTCAGAAGGACTTACGGACCCACATATTTAACGTGATCGTACTCCGCGTGAACACGGCGACAGTTTTGGCAGTGGCGGGAATCGAACCCGGGCCTACCGAGTGCAATTCCCGCGCGCTAACCACTGGGATACTGCGCCCAAATCGCCACGTATTGTTGTTGAGACCCAGACCGTCCGACCTAACAGAAAGGTGAAAGGTAACAGTTTGGACGGCAGGGAAGTGCCACCCAATTTAGACCGGAACCCAGTGGGGGAGGCATCCACAGTGACCGTACCCTCCTTCCCCTTCCACCAACCTCTCGGAAGGACTTACGGACCCACATGTTTAACGTGATCGAACTCCGTATGAACACGGCGGCAGTTGTGACAGCGTGCAAATCCAGCTCGCAAACCACCGGTCAACCGCGCCCGAAATGTGCCAACAGCACGTGGTGTTATCAGGTGTCACCCACCCAACAGGATGTCACCCACCCAAGTACTAACCGCGCCCGATGCTGCAGACCGCATTATGAAATACTCTTCAGCGCAAGCGGTAAAATCTTGAAACTTTTGTGAAAGTATATTACTCGTATGCGGTCTTACATTCATTAAAAAATATGTGTTATATTGTCAGTGCTCTTCTATTAAAGTCTGTACAGAGAGTTTCGAATAACAATGTATATTTTAAGTGGGCACTACTATATTCTACTATATTCAAATTAATCAATAAAATTTCAAATCTTAGACTGATAAGAAGCATTAAAACTTGCATTGAAGAAATTAATAACGCTTGAAAACAAAACAAGATCCTTATATCAGTTAAGTATTTTCTGCAACAAAATTCCCCATGCAACCATTATTCTGATGTTCTTCCCTCCTATATTAAGCTGATGTTATAATTCATATTAATGCCACTTCGATGGATTTTCTTTATTATCCATATCTTGTAAGCTCAAACGTTGTTCCCGCTTTTAATACAGCCATAAAACATCTGTATTAAACCGAGGTAGAAGAAAATCAATTTTTCAATATGAGGTTCAGCATCATCTTAGGCGCACAAACAAGGTTAATAATTGCTTTGATTTATGACCTTACACTATAACTTGTTATAACCTTAGTCTTAACAATGAACACCACATACCAGCGTAAATAGAAGTAAGTACAAATAAGTCACGTAACGGGTTTCCATAAATTAAAACAAGAAACATCAATCATGCATAAAGCATTGATTATGAAACACTTTCCAACTTCAATGCAATTTTATATAAACATCTCTAAAATGCGGTACATTCCTCGATAATATTTTTAAAATTATCACAATACTACATTAATTTATTATATTTGAAAAATTGAAACTTCATCGAAAAAAATGACATTCACTCAAATGACGGCGTTGAAATAAATATACATTGCCTGGTTTAAACATCTCTAATATGCAATGCATTCCCGGTAATATTTTTAAAATTATCATGATATTACAATAATTTATTATATTTGAAAACTTCATCGAAAACCAATGAATTTTATTCAAATGACGTCATAGAAAAAATAACACGTCTAGCTCTTATTATAAAAGCAGCATTTCATACATAAATGTTTTAACTTCCTTTCATTCATCACAATACTATAATAATTTATTTTATTTAAGAACTTAAAACCATGGAGATACAAGTAATTTTACTCTATGCTTAAAACTTCATCAAAAAAATCGTCTTCTTTGTGTAAAACCAATAAATGCTAAATTTATATCAGTTATATTGCAGACTCCATGAGCTAAATAATATTGCTTTAAAGAAATACAGCAATTCTTATAAAACTCATTCTACATATTTTGGTGTTTACATTTTCCATGAGTGAAAATTAGGCTTCATTGTAGTTGGATCAAAGTTGGATGATCATTTAAACTCAAATATATTGTAATTGCATCGTTTCAGAATATTGATGCACAGGATTTAAGCAAAAATAAAGCGGTTTTAGGACGGATACAACACTAAATATGAATTAAAAAGAAGTTTAAAAATCATGATTTTGACACAAGATGGATGCTCGTATTTTATTTTGAAATGGGTCATGTTATCTCTTCATATACCGGTCACGTCATCTCTCCATATAAAGGGTGTAATTATTATTTTAATTTTTATTTAAAACAACTACTGAATATATTTTTCTGAAATTTTTTTATATATTTTACGGGATAATTTGAATATTTCATAAACCTTTCGAAGTAATTTATGAATTTTAAATCCGCTTAAAAAATGTTTGAAAAATAAGATCCCACAGGATTCAATGTATATCATTTTTTCAACCCGGGTTGAATCCAAAATTAATTGGGTGATATTATTCATTTATATTCCCATAGGTCCCATAGACTGTCTGGATAACATACTAAAATTTCATTTTTATAAAGTCATTTTACGGCAGTTATTGTGCTAACGGACAGACAGACAAACAAACAGACAGAATGAATGAACAAAGTCATAAACACATTTCAACTATGTTGTAAAGTGTTAAAAACGAATTGAAATATCGCAGTAATCCAAGATATATGGGCAATTAGTACGAAATTTGATGTAAACCTGCACAGTACTACAGATGATAAAACAAGAAAGATCAATCATGCTTAAAGCATTGATTATGAAACACTTTCCAACTTCAATGCAATTTTATTTAAACATGTCTAAAATGCAATACATTCCTCGGCAATATTTTTAAACTTATCACAATACTACATTAATTTATTATATTTGAAAACTTAAACCTTCATTGAAAAAAAACTACATTCAAATGACGGCATTGAAATATAAATTGCCTGGTTTAAACTTCTCTAAAATGTGATACATTCCTCGGTAATAATTTTAGAATTATCAAAATACTACGATAATCTATTATATTTGAAAACTTCATCGAAAACAACTGAAATTCATTCAAATGACGTCTTAGAAAAAATAACACGCCTGGCTTTTATTATAAAAGTAGCATTTCATTCATAAATAATTTCCCATTCATGTCATTCATTACAATACTATAATAATTTATTTTATTTAAAAATTAAGACCATGGAGCTACAAGTAATTAAACTCTATGCGTAAAACTTCATCGAAAAAAATGGTCCTTCTCTTTTTAAAATCAGTGAATATTTCACTCATATCATCTATGCAGACTCCATGTACTAAATGATTTTGTGTTAAAGAAATACAGCAATTGTAATAAAACTCATTCTTCATATTTTGCTGTTTACATTTTACATAGGTAAAAAATAGGCTTCGTTGTAAAAATAATCAAATTTGAATGAGCATTTAAACTCAAATATATTGCAATTGCGTGGTTTCAGTATGTAGATGCATAGAATTTAAGCAAAAATAAAGTAGTTTTAGGACGGATACAACACTCAATATGAAAACTAAAAATTAAACTACGAACTAAATTAAACTACGAACTTTAAAAATCACGATTTTGAAACAAGATGGATGCCATATATCATTTTGAAGTAGGTCACGTGATCGTTTCATATCATGGTCACGTGATCGCTTCATATAAGAGGTGTTATTATTTTATGTTTATTTAAAAAACTACTGAATATATTTCGCTGAATTTTTTTTTTATATATTTTATGGAACAATTTGCATATTACCTAAAATTTTCGAAGCAATTTGAGCATTTTAAGTCCGCTTAAAAAATGTTTGAAAAATTAGGTCCCATAGGGCTTAATATATTTCATTTTTTCAACCCGGGTTCAATCCAAAACTAATTGGGTGATATTATTCATTTATATATTTTCATAGGTCCTACAGACCGTCTGAACAACATACTGAAATTTCATTTTGATTAAGTCATTTTTACGGCAGTTATCGTGCTAACGGACAGACAGACAGACAGACACAATGAACAAAGTCATAAACACTTTTCAACTTTGTTGTAAAGTGTTAAAAATATACTAAAAATGTATATAAAGCATACATAAAGTCAGGGGTCAAGCAAATAACTGGAAACGTATTAGAGCTATCGTATTTCCTTACAATACGTAGCAATGTAAAGGTGAAGTATTGGAATCATGTCGAAAAATCCACTCGTCTATGTGTCTATGTGTGTATCTGTCTGTGCAATGAATGTATCCATGCTATCTGAAAACTAATGTGACAAATTTCAAAAAATTCCGTAGATAAATCGCTTGTGGGTTACCTTGGTGCTGATTAGTTTTCGGTGCGATTCGGGAACAAAGAACCTACCTTTTTTTCCTTTCTGCGAAAAGGCCACTCTAGCCATCCACTCTAGCTGGAAAACTAGTTGACCTAATTTCGTAAAATATGGTAGATACGTCATTTGTGGGTTACTCTCCTACTGATTAGATGTTGGTACAATGCAGAAGAAAGAACTACGAAATCGCCCTAAAATTCGTCAAAACCTAACAAAAAAAACTACGTATGCTCAAATGTATTTAACGTATCTATTAAATGCTTATTTTATACTTACTTTTTGACAACGTAAAGAATAAGACAAACCCTATTACTCTAGAATCAATCGGTCCCAAGATATTTTAGGTTTTTTACTTTATAGCCACGTTGCCTTTGAAAATAAGTTCAGTCGCCAAATAAAAACAAATATTGATTTAAAAATATAAATTCGGTGTAATTTCAAATTATTATCCATGTTATTTTATAGAATTTGATGAATTATGACTGAAAGCGAAATGGAATTTGAATATGTAGAGACAGTCATATGCTACTCACATCAGATATTTTAAGCAGATATACAAGTTGGGTTACTTTGAAATTTTGGCATTATTCCAAAGACCGGTACGGTCTTGAATTTGACGACTTTTCTGGCCCCCGATGTGGAAACGGTTGCCATAGTATCCAACTGACTCTCAAGGTTACCATGATTATGAAGAGTTAAAGAGTTACCAAGGTCGCAACATAGCACTCCGCTTATCGCCGATTTGGCGCGATAAAAAAAAACGACCGTACCGGTCTTGGGATTTAGCCGAAATGTTTATAATTTGGGAATTTACAAATTACCTTTTCTTAGTCTAACTTTTAATGGGAGTTGGAAATTTACAAAAGCACAGGATAGGTCTAACACAACACATTGATTTGATATATAATACCAGTGTCCATATGCATTGACGAAAATATGGTGTACAAAATTGTGTCTTTACAGAGATGACATTCACAAAAGAAGATTTCCAAACCAACTGGGAAACATACATATATGTGGAAAGCAAGATAATTTTGCAGAAACTGTGAAGCTAGAATAATTTTGACGACACATTTGTGATGAATTCTTCGTAACTCACTTGTCCATCTCCGTCTTTATCTAGTTCCTTAATCATTGCTTCAATCTCCTCATCTGTGAGCTTCTTTCCAAGGTTCGTCATCACTAGACGCAATTCAGCAGCATTAATAAAACCATTGCCATCTTTATCGAATGCCATGAAGGCTTTCCTCATTTCTTCTCCAGTACTTGTGGCATTTATTTTCCTGGCCATCATGGTAAGAAATTCTGGGAAATCAATAGTTCCACTGCCATCAGCATCCACTTCATTGATCATATCTTGAAGCTCTGCGTCTGTAGGATTTTGACCTAATGACTTCATTATTGTTCCCAATTCTGTACTTGTGATTGTCCCATCTCCATCCTTATCATAAAGGGAGAATGTTTCTCTGAATTCTGCGATTTGCTCTTCTGTCAGTTGATCTGCCATGCTCGTTTAATTTGGAATTTGAAACTGTCACTTCAATTTATGAGGCCAATAATAACTCATTGCGGAAGGCACGGGTTTGAGAGAGCGATTCTCGTGCAGAAAATGAATTAAATCCTGGAGCTCTATTTTCAAATTTACCTACGAGACGCAAGCCGCAATTTTTATGCTTTTATGAAAATTAGGTAACTCTGAAGAAATGATATGAAATCGATTGCTAAAACCGCAGTAAAACATTAGTTAAGAAATACACCAATTAACAGTAAAAATTTAACAAGGTTTGTTTGACTTCAACAGTGTTTACTATAAACCTGGGCTTTCCCCCTATCGTGGCCGAACTTGGATTATTAAGGTTATCCTGGTCACGGAACCAAAATCTTGTTGTGTTTTACGATAACAAAAGAGAAATATAATTACAAGTTTAAATAAAATTAGTTTATTAAATTATAATCCGACTTGGTTTAAAAATCAAAATACATCACTCTGCTCACAGACAGACTATACAGAAAGATTTGACAATTAAAAATTTAATGACAGACATAATAAGGATTTAGAAATATTTTAGTTAAATTAACTTTTAGCTAGTTTAAAACATCTTTAAACCCCATCAAAAAGCATTAACAAAAGAATATCAAATTTTAAAATTAAGATCTTACCCAGGCTCTAAAGAAAGTTAGAATGCTGCTGTCTAAAATAAAGCTTTAAAATTTTAAATTTAAAGGTTTAGATTAAAATCGCACATTTTAGATATAAAATAAAAATAAAACTTAATATTTAGGAATTAATAATACTAAAATATTCTAGTATAGTCACCCAACAGGGTCATCAAAATGTTCCACATGTTGCAGAGATTTCCAGGGAGATCGTCATATAATATGGGAAAAGTTCTAATCCGAAGATTTGCAGAAATCCAGAACTTCCTAGACGAGTTTTATCTTGATCCCTTTGCTTTAAATATCCGGCAAATTTTGGTTGAATCTTCCAAAAAGACCCTAACGTACACTAATGGAATGGTCGGGAATTCAAGGTAGAAAGCATTCTCTCACTCAACATAGTCAACCCGGTGCTTCTTTCCTCGTGACAAGCAGAAAACTTCAAAGACGCATTACCGCATTGATTGTGAGGTATTCAAAAACATCATAAGGACGAAATATTTCATTTAAAAACAAAATTAAGTATTATAAAAAAAATCTGATGTGGGCAGCACATGACTTTCCTTATATAATGCAATAAATTTACTACTTTTACAGTAAAAGAAATTAGGTTATTCTTATAGTGGATACTTATATTCTTTCCAAGATATCGGCATTTCGTCAATTTGTGGCTATTTTCATTGATTTAGCGTCATTTTTATCCATTTGGCGAGATTTTCGATAATTTGGCAACATTTTAAAAAGACGCCAAAGTGGCGACATTCCGCCAAACTCGACGCCAAAATCTTTCCAAGCGTTATGGATGGAGAAGTAAATTATTCTTATAGCAGATTGCCGTTCAAATACAAAAATATTACTCAAAGTATTGTATCTCGTGAATGGAACGAGCTACATCTACGATAATGATGTCACCAAATTTATCGCATGATATTACATATGAAAAGTGAATATGTTTCTCAAAAATTAATATTTATTTTTAATTTATGGGATTTTTTAATAAATTTATTTGAAAAATATGCAATACTTCGAGAACGGTTCATGCTAGCATTCTAAAGTTTATGTCAATCGTTTTCTAAGGAAAAATTACGTAAGAAATGTCTATTTGCGTAACATTATTAATGGTTTTGATTTTTTTATGAATTTTTCAAAATGTCACATGAAAATTTATGGGGGGTTCTGAACATTCGGTTGTGTTTAAAAACAGTAGGCTCCCAGTATTCACGGATTGTAATTTTTGTACCAAATTTCATTTGAATCGCTCAATTTGCTCATTAGATATCGTCTCCACAGAATCACTGACACACACACACACTCACATACTTTCACACACACACATAGACATCACCTCAAAAATGTTCGATTCGTGATCAGGGATGTTTGAAACGTGTTCCTCCCTCGAAAACTCGAATTCGAATTTTCGATCCTGTCACATTACTTTCCTTATACATTATATGTATATATGGTAAGTAAAAATATAGCTAAGAAAAATATGCAATACCTCGAGAACGGTTCATGCTAGCATTCCAAAGTTTATGTCAATCGTTTTCTAAGGAAAGATTACATAAGAAATGTCTATTTGCGTAACTTTATTAAAGGTTTTGATTTTTTTATGAATTTTTCAAAATTTCACTCGGAAATTTATGGGGGTTCTGAACATTCGGTTGTGTTTAAAAACAATAGGCTCCCAGTATTCACGGATTGTAATTTTTGCACCAAATTTCATTTGAATCGCTCAATTTGTTCATGAGATATCGTCTCCACAGAATCACTGACACACACACACACACATACTTTCACACACACACAGACATCACCTCAAAAATGTTCGATTCGTGATCAGGGATGTTTGAAACGTGTTCCTCCCTCGAAAACTCGAATTCGAATTTTCGATCCTGTCACAATACTTTCCTTATATATTATATGTATATAAGGAAAGTAAAAACATCGCGAAGAACGCAAAATTCTAAAGAAAACTTCGCGGAAACGAGCGAAATTCCGCAGCCCAAACACGGACGATTTCAACAGCAAAACTGAAACTGAAAATGCCGCGAACGTATTTATATAAGCCCTCATCGAGAGAAGTTTAAACAAGAAAGATCAATCATGCTTAAAGCATTGATTATGAAACACTTTCCAACTTCAATGCAATTTTATTTAAACATCTCTATAATGCAATACATTTCTCGGTAATATTTTAAAACTTATCACAATACTACATTAATTTATTATATTTGAAAACTTAAACCTTCATTGAAAAAAAACTACATTCAAATGACGGCATTGAAATATAAATTGCCTGGTTTAAACTTCTCTAAAATGTGATACATTCCTCGGTAATAATTTTAGAATTATCAAAATACTACGATAATCTATTATATTTGAAAACTTCATCGAAAACAACTGAAATTCATTCAAATGACGTCTTAGAAAAAATAACACGCCTGGCTTTTATTATAAAAGTAGCATTTCATTCATAAATAATTTCCCATTCATGTCATTCATTACAACACAGTAATAATTTATTTTATTTAAAATTTAAGACCATGGAGCTGCAAGTAATTAAACTCTATGCGTAAAACTTCATCGAAAAAAATCGTCCTTCTCTTTGTAAAATCAATTAATATTTCATTCATATTAGCTATGCAGACTGCATGAACTAAATGATTTTGTGTTAAAGAAATACAGCAATTCTAATACAACTCATTCTACATATTTTGCTGTTTGCATTTTACATAGGTGAAAAATAGGCTTCGTTGTAGAAAGAATCAAATTTGGATGAGCATTTAAACTCAAATATATTGTATTTGCGTTGTTTCAGTATGTAGATGCACAGAATTTATGCAAAAATAAAGTGGTTTTAGGACGGATACAACACTCAATATGAATTAAAAAGAACTTTAAAAATCACGATATTGAGACAAGATGGATGCCATATTTCATTTCGAAGTGGGTCATGTGATCTCTTCATATATTGGTCACGTAATTGCTTCATATAAGAGGTGTAATTATTATTTTAATTTTTATTTAAAAAACTACTGAATATATTTTGCTGAATTTTTTTTATATATTTTATGGAACAATTTGAATATTACCTAAAATTTTCGAAGCAACTTGTGAATTTTAAATCCGCTTATAAAATGTTTAAATAATTAGGTCCCATAGGGCTCAATATATTTCATTTTTTCAACCCGGGTTCAATCCAAAACTAATTGGGTGATATTATTCATTTATATATTTTCATAGGTCCTACAGACCGTCTGAACAACATACTGAAATTTCATTTTGATTAAGTCATTTTTACGGCAGTTATCGTGCTAACGGACAGACAGACAGAATGAACAAAGTCATAAACACTTTTCAACTTTATTGTAAAGTGTTAAAAAGCGGCAGCAATGGGAATCAGCTCACATAAATTCTGTCAGAACGATCCGGAAAAACGCTAGCTAATCAGAATAATTCACGAATTCCAAAAGGCGAGAAAATCGCACACACGGAGCAATAATAACGTCGCAAACCGCATGAAGTCATAAAATCTAAATATGGCCGCAACGGAAATATTTTAAACTCACTACACATGGAAATAATTGAAAACTACAGAACAAATGCAAATTTTAAACAAAATGGGAAAGTAGCGCATGAAATTAAAGGGAATTTTAAGGAGAGTCAAATAAATAATCGTTTTTTATAAATTCGCAGATAAAAGTAATATTAATTTAGAAAACAGAACACATTTAATTAAAAAATTAATTTTTAAAGTTAATTTAGAAAACTAAAAAAAAACTCTAATTAACGAATAAATAATAAAATAAATAAATATTATTTAAATACTTCCAAATTGAGAATATTCAGTCAGGAAAAAATAAATAAAAGTAAATTGTAAATTCCCAAATTATAAAAATTCCGAAACAACCCAAAACAGGAAACCCAAATGGCGCTATACAATAAGGCAACTTTCGGGGACTGGCATCTTTAGCGGAGTGCGGGAGACTAGCTCGCTTCCCGTTAAATATATAGAAAAAGTCAATTACAAAGTTGAAAAGCATTTCAAAATAAGTAAAAAAATTGAAAGGAACTCTAAAAATAAATGTATGCAATTAAAATTCCGTCTCCAAAGAATCCTAATCATCCACTAACAAAGTAATGATCATACACCAGGACAGTTAATGCATGGCAAGTACGAAAATGTTAAGCAAATATAGTTTTCTGAGATGAATATATAAAAAAGTGGGAAAGATGACTGGACTCCCTCACATTTAGCCCTTTTAGTTTGAATGCATAACTTGTTTACTTGAAAAATCTGAATATTTCCAAATCATCGTTGTATTCTTTCTATAGTACCTTCCGTAAAATATAAAGCAATCACGTCACTTCCTTGATTGCTTCCGTCTTTCCAATTGCTTCATTTCCTGAAACAAATTTTACGCAAACACCTCTCAACTCGACATATGTGAAATGTAAATTCAGAGGATAATTGCTAGAAATAGGAAAGTTGCAGCTAGATGAAAATATGATGTTGATAAAAAAATGCTGCTTTCTCATTGGTCTGTTTATGTGTATATTGTATGTATGTGTGTGTGTGTGTGTGAATGATTGGATGTGCTTATGTGTGTGTTTATGTGTGTATTGTGTTTATGATGTTTTATGTGTCTGTGTGTATTTCATGTTATTGTTGTTGATTGTTGAGACCCAGACAGTCCCACCTACCAGAAAGGTGTAAGGTAACCGTTTGGACGGCCGGGGAGTGCCACACAATTTAGACCGGAACCCAGTGGGAGAGGAATTCACAGGGAGCGTACCCTCCATCCCCTACCACCAACCTCTCGGAAGGACTTACGGACCCACAAGTTTAACGTGATCGTACTCCGCATGAACACGGCGGCAGTTGTGGCAGCGTGCAAATCCAGCGCGCAAACCACCGGGCTACTGCGCCCGAAATATGCCAACAGCACGCAGTGTTCCCAGGTGGTCATCCACCCAAGTACTAACCGCGCCCGATGCTGCTTGACTTCGGTGATCTAACGAGAACCGGTGTTTTCAGCACGGTAGGGCCGTTTGCCTGTGTGTATTTCATGTGTGAATTTTGCATATGTGCATGTGTTTAAGTGTATTTTGTGTATTTATGTGTATATAGTGTGTGCTTATGTGGGTACTCGTGTGTGTTTATGTATGTATTGTGTCTATATTGCTTTTGCATATATGTGTATTTTGTAGAATAAAAGAATATATATGCTCAAATGTATCAATAGAATGTTTGTTTTCATGTAATTTTGAACAACGAAAACAATAAAATCAGTCCATTATTATATACTTAATAGTTCTCGAGACGTTTTAGGTCTCTTTTTATTTTAATGTTTACAACTTTGATTTTAAAAATACGTCCATTCGCCAAATGAAAACGAAAATTGATTTAAAACTAAAAATTCAGAGTAATTTTCAATCAATACGAGTGCTGTTTTGTGCAATTAAACTCAATATATTGAATTATGAAAGACAGAAAAACAAAAAAGATCAATCATGCATAAAGCATTGATTATGAAACGCTTTCCAACTACAATGCAACTTTATTTATACATCTCTAAAATGTGATACATTCAGCGGTAATATTTTTACAATTATCACAATACTACAATAATTTATTATATTTGAAAACTTCATCGAAAAAGATGAACTTTATTCAAATGACGTCATTTAAATATAAATTGCCTGACTCTGTATGGAAAGCATTAAAAATTTCATTTATAAACATTTATTCTATTCCTTTCATTCATCACAATACTACAATAATTTATTTTACTTAAAAACTTAAAACCATGGAGGTAAAAATAATTTAACTCTGTGCTTAAAACTTCATTGAAAAAGACTGCTATAAAATCGCCTGTTCTCTATATAAAATCGATGACGATTTCATTCATATCAACTATATTGCAGACTCCAGCGCTAAATAATTTTGTGTTAAAGAAATTCAAGATTTCTTATACAACTCATCTTACAGCTTGATGTGTTTGCAATCTCCATAAGTGAAAATTAGGCTTCGTTGTAGAAATAATCAAAGTTTGATGATCATTTAAACTCACATATATTGTAATTGCGCTGTTTCAAAACATTGATGCACAGAAATTAAGCAAAAATAAAGGGATTTTAGGACGGATACAACACCAAATATAAATTAAAAAGAACTTTAAAAATCACGATTTTGACACAAGGTGGATGCCATATTTTATTTTGAAGTGAATTACGTGGTTTTTT
The DNA here is from genome assembly GCA_951213105.1 of Amaurobius ferox. Taxonomy (NCBI): domain Eukaryota; kingdom Metazoa; phylum Arthropoda; class Arachnida; order Araneae; family Amaurobiidae; genus Amaurobius; species Amaurobius ferox. The sequence continues at coordinate 27,102,810 of OX578154.1, forward strand.
TATAGAATGGTCACGTGATCTCTTATATATTTTATGTGATATATTTCTCTTATATATTTTATATATTTTATGTGATAATTTGAATATTTTCTAAAATTTTCGAAGAAATTTATGAATTTTAAAATCGCTTAAAAAATGTTTGAAAAATTAGGTCCCATAGGATTCAATGTATTTCATTTTTCCAACCCGAATTCAATCCCAAACTAATTTGGTGATATTATTCATTTATATTCCCATACGTCCCACATAATACCCGTCCACCACCCGTTTGATAAAGTCAATTTTAAGGCAGTTATCGTACTAACGGACAGACAGACAGACGGAATGAACAAAGTCATAAACACTTTTCAACTATGTTGTAAAGTGTTATTAAAATGAATTTAAGCCTGTAGGAAAAGTCATGTGCTGCCAACATCAGATTTTTTTTTACTTTCTCATACTAACAGTTTGTCAGTATAAAACGAATTCCAAAATCAAAATTAGCAATTGCGTATAGCAACACTTCAACCGATATAATTTAAAGCTTAATACTGGTAAAGCTCAATAGCGACCGATAAGTTTAAAACCAATATTTTAGAAACGTCACCATAGTTGAAAAGGTATATAAAACACCCTACAGCATGGAATTCAGATAAAGTGTAAGACAGATAAAATTCTACAGCAGTTAAAGTGTTCTAACAGGCTGTAAAAATCACATAAATATCTAGACAAGACATAAACTAAAGCGATAAATTAGTCGTAAAAACATATTTTTAAAAATATTACCTAGCAATACTTGATTCCTTGGGATATTTTCCAGCATGCTAGTTACATACTAAATGCTAGAGGATCACAAAAGGGATGACGTAATTTTAGGAAATGTTTTCCTAATGCCGTAGAATACTTCTGTAAGACTCTGACAGCAAGACTCGCCAGAAGGCTTGGAGAAGCCTAATGTGCGGCCGGTAGAATGTTTCCGAAGCATAAATTAAACATTTCACAATTTGTAAAGAAACTTGTTGCCCCAACCGAGAATCGAACCACGGATATTCGTATTGACTAGCCGACGCTCCATACCGTTAAGCTACTGGGACGACAAAATTGCAAACTCTTATCGTAGTGGTGAACTCTGCAATTTTCATTTAGTTTTTCCCGTTTGCCATGGAAATCATTCGCAACCATTGTAATATTATTTCAGTTTCTCTACTCTTAATCTATTTCTCTAATCTTAAATTTTTCTAAAACCAAAGCAATTATTGCAGATTCTAAAGCAATTGTCATATTAATAAAACAAATTATAATTCAAAATTGACAGATAGTGTTGACAATTAACATTAAAAAAAATCTGATGTGGGCAACACATGACTTTCCTTATATAATGCAATGAATGTACTATTTTTACAGTAAAAACAATAGGTTTTTCTTATAGTAGATACTTATATTCTTTCCAAGATATTGAATTTTCGTCAATTAGTCGTTATTTTCATTTATTTAGCGTAATTTTATCCATTTGGCGAGATTTTCTTTAATTTGATTACATTTTGAAAAGTCGCCAAGTTAGAGACATTCCGCCAAATTCGACGCCAAAATCTCGCAAAGCGTTATGGACGTAGAAATAAGTTATTCTTATAGCAGATAAATGACTATTGGCGTTCAAATACAAAAGTATTACAGAAAATATCTTTTCTCATGAATGGAACGAGCTAGATCCACTAGAATGAAGTCACCAAATTTGGCGCATGATATTACATATGAAAAGAGAATATGTTTCTCAACAGTTAAAATTTTTTTTAATTTATGGAATTTTTTGATAAATTTATTTTAAAAATGTGCAATATCTCAAGAACGGTTCGTGCTAGCGTTCTAAAGTTTATGCCAATCGTTTTCTAAGGAAAAATTACATTAGAAATGTCTATTTGCGCAATTTTATTAAAGGTTTTGATTTTTTGATGATTTTTTCAAAATTTCACACAAGAATTTAGGGGGGGGGGGTTCAAAACATTCGATTACGTTTAAAAACAATAGGCGTCCAGTATTCACGGATTGTGATTTTTGTACCAAATTCCATTCAAATCGCTCTATTTGTTCGTGAGATATCGTCTTCACAGGCTCACTGACACACACACACACACACACACACACACACACACACACACACACACACACACACACACTTTCATACACGCGCACACACACACGGACACACACAGACATCATCTCAAAAATGTTTGATTCGTGATCAGGGATGATTTAAACGTGCTCTCCCGTCGAAAACTCGAGTTCGAGTTTTCGAACCCGTCACAATACTTCCCTTATACATTATGTATATAAGGAAAGTAATAAAGAAATTTGGTGATATATCGTTAACGGCGACTTTCGTAAAGTTCTAAAATTGAAGAGAAGTGATGTTTTCTAACTTTCTGTAATTTTATAGCTTTAAAAACAGCTTCGATAGCCTAAGTTTTCGGAGTTTTTTTTTTTTTTCCTTAATGATTTCCGGTTGTGAAAGTTTCATCTATTTTGAATGAAAAAGCAATTTGATATTTAAAAATTGGAAATTCGAGAACGTTATAAATGTAATCATTTCAAACATTAGGAGTTCAAATGTATGGCTTTGTTCAAAGTAAAAACGCATTTCAGCAACGGATTCAAAATAATCAGAAGAAAATGTATCGTGAGAAAATGAAGGTAATCTACGCTATGATGTAATGTATGGCTCTCATTTGAGTACCAATTTAGCAGATTTTACAAAGCAAATGCTACGGTGGATCTAGATAATGCTGTCCTGTTACTATTTTTTGCTTATTTTAGTGTAATTTGTATGAAGTAAGCACATAAGTAATTAATCTTTATTAAAGCATCACATGCGAGCTCTTCGTCATAGAAATGCATACAATGCTGTGGAAATTAGATATGAGGGTCGGAAAAATTTCCTGAAATTGGGAAATGTTCGGGAAATTTTTTGCTACGTTTTTCTGGAAAATTTTCCACTCATTGTTTTCTTTTTAATAAATTTGAGAATAGAATGTAATACTCTTTCCAAACTGCTTTTCTGTAAAGCAAGTTTCGACCATAGAGTTTTCTAATTTTGAAAAGGAAAATGAAGAAGAGCAGAGACAAATATGTGTATGTGCAATTTATTTTAAACAGAAAAAATCTGATGTGGGCAGCATATAACTTTCCTGATGTATTTACTACTTCTACAGTAAAAACAAAATAGGTTATTCTTATAGTAGATACTTATATTCTTTCCAAGATATTGAATTTTCGTCAATTAGTCGTTATTTTCATTTATTTAGTGTAATTTTATCCATTTGGCAAGATTTTCTTTAATTTGATAACATTTTAAAAAGTCGCCAAATTGGCGACATTCCGCCAAATTCGTCGCCAAAATTTCGCCAATGGACGGAGAAATAATTTATTCTTATAGCAGATAAATGTTTATTAGAGTTCAAATACAAAAGCATTGCTCAAAATATATTTTTTCATGAATGGAACGAGCAAGATCTAAGAGAATGATGTCATCAAATTTATCGCATGTTATTACTTATGAAAAGTTAACATGTTTCTCATTAGGAAATATTTTTTTTTATTTTACATAATTTTTTATATTTTTTTTAAAATGTGCAATATCTCGAGAACGGATCATCCTAGCGTTTTAAATTTATGTTAATCGTTTTCTAATGAAAAATTACATAAGAAATGTCTATTTGCGTAACTTTATTAGAGGTTTTGATTTTTTGATGATTTTTTCAATACTTTATTCGAAAATGTAGGGGGGTTGTGAACATTCGATTACGTATAAAAACAATAGACTTCCAGTGTTTACGGATTGTAATTTTTGTACCAAATTTCTTTCGAATCGGTCCATTCGTTCGTCAGCTATCGTCTCCACAGACTCACTGACACACACACACACATACTTTCACACACACACAGACATCACCTCAAAAATGTTTGATTTGTGATCAGGGATGCTTGAAAGGTGATCTCCCGTCGAAATCTCGAATTCGAATTTTCGATCCTGTCACAATACTTTCCTTATACATTATGTATATAAGAAAAGTAATAATGCATGACAACCAAAAGGGTACAAGTGACATTTTACTCATTTTCAGAAAAAAGCAAATAAAGTTTTATGAAGCCTATTCTTTCAGTGTTAAATTCTCCAAATTTTTAAAAAATTTTAAAATGTGGAATGTTTTCACAAGTTCTGCTGAAAGTGTTTTAATAGCACTAAATATATGCTTAACTCATCTTACAAATTGTCTCTTAAAATGCTTAATTACAAGCATTTTTTTAAGTATTTTGTCATATAATACGTTTATATACTTAATCATTTATTTTTTTACTTTCCTTATATACATAATGTATAAGGAAAGTATTGTGACGGGGTCGAAAATTCGAATTCGAGTTTTCGACGGGAGAGCACGTTTCAAGCATCCCTGATCACGAATCAAACATTTTTGAAGTGATGTCTGTGTGTGTGTATGTGTGTGTGTGTGTGTGTGTGTGTGTGTGTGTGTGTGAAAGTATGTGTGTGTGTGTCAGTGAGTCTGTGGAGACGATAACTGACGAACGAATGGACCGATTCGAACCAAATTTGGTACAAAAATCACAATCCGTAAACACTGGAAGCCTATTGCTTTTATATGCAATCAAATGTTAAGAACCCCCCTAAATTTTCGAATGAAATTTTGAAAAAATCGTCAAAAAATCAAAACCACTAATAAAGTTACTTAAATAGACATTTCTTATGTAATTTTTCATTAGAAAACGATTGACATAAATTTTAGAACGCTAACATGAACCGTTCTCGAGATATTGTTCATTTTTAAAAAAAAAAATTATCAAAAAGTCATAAAAAAAAATTCCTATTGAGAAACATGTTCACTTTTCATATGTAATATCATGCGATAAATTGGGTTACATCATTCTCGTGGAACTAGCTCATTCCATTCATGAAAAAATATACTTTTAGTAATACTTTTGTGTTTGAACGCCAATAGTCAGTTATCTGCTGTAAGAATAACTTATTTCTCAGTGCATAACGCTTGGCGAGATTTTGGCGACGAATTTGGCGGAATGTCGCCAACTTGGCGACTTTTTGAAATGTTGCAAAATTAACGAAAATCTCGCCAAATGGATAAAAATGACGACTAATTGTCGAAAATTTAATATCTTGGAAAGAATATTAGTATCTACTATAAGAAAAACTATTTTTTTATTGTAAAAGTAGTAAATTCATCACATTATATAAGGAAAGTCATGTGTTGCCCACATCAGATTTTTTATACATGTAATATTCTAGTAATTTATTTTTTTTATTTGTTGTTTGTTATTTTCTGAAGAAGATGGTAGAATGCTTTCCTTTGAATTGTCAGTGGATATTGAAGGAAATGCTATATAATTTTGAATGTATTTCTCAATTATAATCAATTTTTAATTTTTGTTTAGAGTATTATATTTTATAATCTATTTCTATGCCTACAATAAACAGTAAATTATTTATGATTCTGATAAGATCTAACAGTTTTAAGTATTCAAAAGCGAGCATATTTAAGAAAAAGAATAAATTGTAGCTGCTAACTGCAATATACAGATATAAGAAATTTGTATGCATAGAATTTTTTTATATATTTCTTGTTTTAAATCTTTTTTTAGCCTTCTTATATACCATATGTTTGAGTGTCACTGTAATATAAGAATAAATACTTTTAGAAGTCATTGAACATATTATTTTGACTGAAATATAATATAGAGAATAATTTCAAGACATACTGGAAAATTTTCCATTTCAATATTTTCAGGAAAATCCACATCTCTAGCAGAAATTATCTTATCACCAGTGTCTTCTGAATTACTTTCGAAAGCGATTTCTCCTTTACCCCATCAAAAAATTTTAAATCCTTCCCTTTACCTCCATGGATAAAACTTTGTTAGACCATAAAGATAACATAGAGGCAAAGGCATGGAGTTAAAAAGATAGTGATAAAACTCCTATGGATCAAAGGTTGAAACTGCCATAATGTTTTGAGAATTATGTCTAGGTGGCGGTAGTGCTACTAAAGTAGCTGCTATTCTCTGTTGACACAACAGAAAGGCGTAGTATTTAGTGTATGAATTTTGATTATTTTTAAATTAATTGTTTCTTAATTATCAGCATAATTAACCAGTATATTTTATAGTTATAGAGTACAAAATATAGTGAGATAAAAATAATTTGAAAGGTCAAATAATTTTAAATACGTAGAAATATTCTTTATCGTTTTAGTTCTGCTTTGGATTGCGCTAATAATTTATTTAAACAAAATTGACAGTTTAAATAAGTATTTTAGACCTTTCGCCATATAAATATGCATACAATGCGGGACAATGTATCTTATTCCAAAGCCACTTGAATTATTGCACCAAACGATATTAGTTTTTTCTTAATATCAAGTTTTAACTCCTTGCATTCACCTCCATGGGTAAAAGTAACACAAAGACAGAACATATAGCTAAACGTAAGGAGTTAAAACTCCATACTGATAATATGCAATTGAGACAATCAATTGAGACATTAATTCAGGTAGCGCTGCGACAGGATAAGCGCCCTTACATTGTATGCATTTTTATGATGAAAGGCTTAAAATATTTATTTAAGCTGATAATGTTGTAGAATTAAATTAGTAGCGCTGTGCAAATTAGAACTGAAACAATCTATATAAATAAAATTGAAAATCTGTCTGTCTGTCTGTCTGTCTGTCTGTCTGTTTGTCCCATCATCACGGGAGAACGGCTGAACCGAATTTGATGAAATTTTGTGGGTAGCCTAGAAATAGCCCCACTTAAAATTTAGTCTATGTCTGAAATTTCTACGACCAGTGGTTCTCGAGATATTAGTAAAAAACAAAACTTTCGTTTATCTCATCATCACGAGAGTACGGCTAAACCGAATTTAATGAAATTTTGTGGGTGGCCTTGAAATAGCCCCCCATAAATTTTGCCCAAGTTTCAAGTTTCTAAGGCCAGGGGTTGTCGAGATATTAATGAAAAACGGAACTTTTTTTATAGGAGTTCTACTCTCCAACTCCGTGGTTTATCCAAACGCAAAGAATAAAAATCGTTTGTTTAAAACGTCAAAGGGAATTAAAACTTTATTTTTGAGTTTGATGCAGGATTTTTGCATTAAATAGTCACTATCTGAAAGCATAAATTGTATGACACATGAATTTAAATGGAAAAATCTACCTCCATGTTTTGTATTTCACAAGCTTTTACTCAACGATTAGAAGTATAAAGATATTAAAATGGTTATTTAATTTCGCATTTTATGAGGAAGATTCTATCTTATATCGTGTTGCTCGGCCAAGGAATGAAATTAAATATGTTTGCTAATGATTATTATTATTTTTCGATTTGAATATTAAATAAATGGGTATTAAAATATATCTTATAAATGAACGGTTTGATTTTTTTTAATTATATTAATTGCGAACTGCATACACCACTTTCAGTTATTTTAGCAAAGAGGTTTTAAGCTTATATATTGTGTTTAGCTAATAAACTCATATTTTGTTTACCCAATAAATTCATTTATCCAATTGTTTAAACAGAGAAAGAGTAGAATGGGTACATCTTCTAATAATATTTTAGTGTTTTCATTTAGTATATACAAACTGGATCACGATATTTTATTCAGATCTGCGAAGTTAGAGCTACGAATTTGGCTGGATATCGCTAACTTGGCAAATTTCATAAAAGTTACCAAAATGATTGAAATGTCCCCAAATTGATAAAAATGACGTAAATCAATGAAATTTATTTTGTTTTGAAAAAAGGAAGTACTGAAATGGTGTTTCGTTAGCATTTGTCAGTCAGTCCAACCGCCCTACTTAGTAACACATTTAGCGAATTTTTAAAATGTCACCAAATTGATAAAAATATTTATAAATCTATAAACATATTTTGAAATTGATAAATTGCCCTAAATAAACGAAATTGTGTTTTTTTAGGGGATAATATTTTGATGATGGTTCGTCAATTTATCGCCAAGTGGGACTGTCAGTTCTACAGTCCCACTTGGCGATAAATTTGGCGATTTTTTAAAATGTCACCAAATTGATAAAAATATTTATAAATCCATAAAAATATTTTGAAATTGATAAATTGCCCTAAATAAACGAAATTGTGTTTTTTTAGGGGATAATATTTTGATGATGGTCCGTCAATTTATCGCCAAGTGGGACTGTCAGTTCTACAGTCCCACTTGGCGATAAATTTGGAGATTTTTTAAAATGTCGCCAAACTTTCATTAGAGATATTCAAACGATATTTTGACCACCAATTTATTTGAAGCAAATCATAACATGTCGCTTAACAACGGATTAAAATTTAATGTGTTTATGAGGAAGAAGATTTTTATTAAATCTTTTCCGATTTTAATGATGAAGATATGTATATAAAATAAATTTCATTGCCATCGTATTTTTGACTGGATAATATCAATTACGATCTTCATGTTTAAACATTATTATTATTGATGTTTTCGGGGATTATTGATTCAGAGATTATTGATATGTTCAATTTCTTATGGCATTATTTTATTGCGGCAAAAATTGTTGAAACTCATATATTGTACGTTGTACGAGTAATCTTCTACAAATGCACGGGTATATCTTCTAATCTAAGAGAATATAAGTAGTACATGTATATTGGCATATATTGGAATCAAGCCTTCCGGTATGAAGATGGCAGGGATTATTGATATTTTTAATTTATTAAGTAATCTGTTATATATTGGTAAAAAATTTTCAGACTACATATTATAATACGGGTAATCTTTTATTAACACTAGGACATATCTTCTAATCTATGACATTATAAGTAGTACGGGTTTATCTTCCCATATAATTTTAGCACTTTCATTTGGGCACATATTGGAATTAATTAGTGCCTACTGATTTAAAGATTACGGATTTATTGATATTTTCAATTTATGTATGTAATCTACTAATACAGGTTATATCTTCTAATATTCGCGTATATAAGTAGTACGGGTCCCATACAATACGCTATTATTTTGCATATATTGATTCAATTCCATACTTTTTATCAATTTGCTTACAAAAAGGCCAGGATATTTGATTCTTCAGATCTACCCGTAAAGATAATTTTGAATAACGAGAACAGCCATTCCTTAACTTCTTTTTAGGAGCATTATGTTAAATATTTTAAAAGAATATTTTGATTAAAAATGCCATTTAGTATACTACAGGAATTTGCACATGATTGTGAATTTTAAGTTTATTTATATTATATACTCCGTACGAAGAACGGGTATGCTGCTAGTCTATATAAATAAAATTGAAAATCTGTCTGTCTGTCTGTCTGTCTGTCTGTTTGTCCTGTCATCACGGGAGAACGGCTGAACCGAATTTGATGAAATTTTGTGGATAGCCCAGAAATAGTCCCACTTAAAATTTAGTCTATGTTTGGAGTTTCCATAACCAGTGGTTCTCGAGATATTAGTGAAAAACTAATATTTCGTTTGTCTCATCATCACGAGAGAACGGCTGAATCGAATTTAATGAAATTTTGTGAGTAGCCTTGAAATAGCCCCCCATCAATTTTTCCCAAGTTTCGAGTTTCTATTACCAGTTGTTGTCGAGATATTATTGAAAAACTGAACTTTATCCTAGGACTTCTACTCTCTAACTCCGTGGTTTATCCAAACGGAAAGGATGAAAATCGTTTGTTTAAAACGTCAACGTGAATTAAAACTTCATTTCTGAGCTTAGTGCAGGATTTTTGCAGTAATTAGTCACTATCTGACAGCATCAATTGTTTGAAACATGAATTTAAATGGAAAATCTAACTCCATGGTTTATGCTTCACAATCATTTACTAAACAATGAAAAGTATAAAGAAATCAAAATGGTTATTATTTTTGCATTTTATGGGGAAGAGATCAAAATGATTATTTAATTTCGCAGTTTATGAGGAAGATTCTTTATTATATTATGTTGCTCAGCAACGCAATTAAATTAAATGTGTTTGTTAATATTTGTTATTATTTTTTTCTATTTGAATAATAAATAAATAGATGTAAAAATATATTTTGTAAATGAACGGTTTGATTGTTCTTTTAATTATATTAATTACGGACTGTGTACATCACTTTCCTTTATTTTGACAAAGAGTTTTCAAGCTTATATATTGTGTTTAGCTAATAAACTCATATATTGTGTTTAGCCAATAAATTTATTTAGCCGATTGTTGAAACAGAAAAAGAGTAGAACGGGTATATTTTCTAATGCAATTTCAGTGTTTTCATTTAGTGTATGCAAACGGGATAGGATGTTTTATTCTTCAGATCTGCAAATTCAGAGCTATGAATTTCGAGGAATATCGCTAACTTGGCAACTTTTCTTAAACCGATATCAAATTGACGGAAATGTCGATAAATTGATAAAAACGACGCAAATCAATTAAATTAAATTTGTTTTCTCAGAAGAGAGTACTGAAATGATGTTTAGGTAGCATTTGTCGGCCAGTCCATCCATCCTACTTAGTAACACATTTAGCGAATTTTTAAAATGTCACCAAATTGATAAAATGTTTGCAAATCCATAAAAATATAATAAAATTGATAAAATTGAGCTTAATAAATGCAATTAATTATGTTTTGTTAGGGCATAGTATTATGATGATTATTCGTCAATGTGTCGCAAAATGGTTCTACAGTCCCACTTGGTGATACATTTGGCGATGTTTTAAATTGTCGGTAAATTGACGAAAATGTCCATGGAGAAATGTCCATGGAGATAGAATTATTCAAACGATAAGATTCCCATCAATTCATTTGAAACAAATGATGTCATGTCGTTTAGCAACGGATGTAAATCCAATGTGTTTATGCGGCATACGATTTTTATTAAATCTTTTCCGATTTGAATAACAAAGATATGTATATAAATTAAATTTCATTGACATTGCAATGTTGACTGGATAATATCAATTACGGTCTACAGATATAAACATTATTATTATTGGTATTTTCGTGGACTGTTGATTCAGGGAATGATTGATATTTTCATATTAATTCTATGGCATTGTTTTATTATGACAAAAATTGTTAAAACTCACATATTGTACGTTGTGCGAGTAATCTTCTATAAATGCACGGGCTATCTTCTAATCTACGAGAATATAAGTAGTACAGGTATATAGGCATATTTTTTGATATATATTGGCATATATTGGAATCAATTACGACATTCTGGTATAAAGATTAGGGGGATAACTGAAATTTTCAATTTATTATGCCATCTGTTTTATTTCGGCAAAGATTTTTTCGACTCATATTGTAATAAGGGTAATCTTCTACTAACATACAGGCATATTTTGTAATCTGCGACAATATAAGTAGTACGGGGATATATATATATATGTATATATATTCCCATATAATTTTAGTGCTTTCATTCTGTCATATATTGGAATCAATTACGGGTTTATTGATATTTTCAATCTATACATGTAATCTACTAATACAGGTTATATCTTCTAATATTCGAATATATAAATACTACGGGGTCCCATACAATTTTAACACTGTTATTTTGAATATATTGATTCAATTTCATATTTTTTGTATATTTGCTTTCGAAAGGGGCCAGGATGTTTTATTGTTCAGATCTGCCCGTGAAGATAATTTTGCATGATGAGAACAGATATTCATAAACTTCTCTTTAGGAGCAATAAATTTAATATTTTAACATAATTTGAATATGATTCTGAATTATAAGTTTCTTTATATTATATACTCCGTACGAAGAACGGGTATGCTGCTAGTACTTAATATTTCTACGTTTTCAAAATAATTTTACCTTTCAATTTATTTTTATCTCCCTCCATTCTAAACTCTGTCCTAAGACTGTGAAAAAGTACAGATTAATTATACTGATAATTAGGGAATCTTAATTTTAAAAAAATCTGATGTGGTCAACACCTAACTTTCCTTATATAATGCAATGAATTTACTACTTTTATACTAAAAAAAATATGATGTGGGCAACACATGACTTTCCTTATATAATGCAATGAATTTACTACTTTTACAACTAAAAAAACGTTATTCTTATAGTAGATACTTATATTCTTTCCATGATATTGCATTTTCTTCAATTAGACGTCATTTTCATAGATTTAGTGTCATTTTTATCAATTTGGCGAGATTTTTGTTAATTTGGCAACAACTAAAAATGTCGCCAAGTTGGCGACATTCCGTAAAATTCGTCGCCAAAATCTCGCCAAGCGTTATGAATGGAGAAATAATTTATTCTTACAGAAGATAAATGACTATTGGCGTTCAAATACAAAAGTATTACACAAAGTATCTTTTTTCATGAATGGAACGAGCTAGATCCATGAGAATGATGGCACCCAATTTATCGCATGGTATTACATATGAAAAGTGAACATGTTTCTCAATAGGAAATATATTTTTTTTTATTTTATATGACTTTTTCATAATTTTTTTTAAAAATGTGCAATATCTCGAGAACGGTTCATGTTAGCATTCTAAAATTTATGCCAATCGTTTTCTAATGAAAAATTACATAAGAAATGTCTATTTGCGTAACATTATGAGCGGTTTTGATTTTTTGACGATTTTTTCAAAATTTCATTCGAAAATTTAGGGGGGTTCTGAGCATTTGATTGCGTATAAAAACAATAAGCTTCCAGTGTTTGCGGATTGTGATTTTTGTAACAAATTTCGTTCGAATCGGTCCATTCGTTCGTCAGTTATCGTCTCCACAGGCTCACTGACACACACACACACACACACACACACACAGACATCACTCCAAAAATGTTTGATTCGTGATCAGGGAAGCTTGAAACGTGTTCTCCCGTCGAAAACTCGAATTCGAATTTTCGACCCCGTCACAATACTTTCCTTATACATTATGTGTATAAGGAAAGTAAAAATCGATTATTCTTATAGTAGATACTTATATTCTTTCCAAGATATTGAATTTTCGACAATTAGTCGTCATTTTTATTGAGTTAGTGTCATTTTTATCCATTTTCGCTAATTTGGCAAACATTTAAAAAAGTCGCCATGTTGACGACATTCCGCCAAATTCGTCGCCAAAATCTCGCCAAGCGTTATGGACAGAGAAATAAGTTATTCTTATAGCAGGTAAATGACTATTGGCGTTCAAATACAAAATTATTACTCAAAGTATCTTGACTCATGAATGGAACCAGCTAGATCCACGAGAATGATGTCACCCAATTTATCGCATGATATTACATATGAAAAGTGAACATGTTTCTTAACAGTTAATTTTTTGTTTTCATTTATGGGATTTTTTGATAAATTTATTTGAAAAATGTGCAATGTCTCGAGAACGGTTCATGCTAGCGTTTTAAAGTTTATGCCAATCATTTTCTAAGGAAAAATTACATAAGAAATGTCTATTTACGTAACTTTATTAAAGATTTTGATTTTTTGATGATTTTTTCAAAATTTCATTCGAAAATTTAGAGGGGTTCTGAACATTCGATTACGTTTAAAAACAATAGACTTCCAATATTCGCAGATAGTGATTTTTGTACCAAATTTCATTCGAATCGCTCCATTCGTTTGTGAGATATCGTCTCCACAGACTCACTGACACACCCACACTCATACTTTCACACACACACATACACACAGAGAAACATCACTTCAAAAATGTTTGATTCGTGATCAGAGATGCTTGAAACGTGCTCTCCCGTCGAAAACTCGAATTCGAATTTTCGACTCCGTCACAATACTTTCCTTATACATTATGTATATAAGGAAAGTAATAATCAAATATACATATACTCAATACTATGCCAATGGGGTTAAAAAGAAAAAGATAAAACTCCTATGGATGAAACGCTTGAAAATGCCATAATGCTTTGAGAATTATATATAAGTGTCGATAGTGTTAGTAAAGTAGTTCCTATTGTTAGTTGACACAACAGAAAAGCGTGACATTTAGTATATGTATTTTTGATTATTTTTAAATTAAAGATTCCCTAATTATGAGTATAATTAACCAGTATTTTTTACTTTCCCTGCAATACTTGGTAATGTATAGGGAAAGTATTGGAATCATGTCGAAAATCACAACTCGAGTTTTCAACGGATCTACACGTTTCGAGACCTCTAGAATACGAAAACACTATTTTTAGCGTGACGTCTGTGTGTGTGTCTGTGTGTCTGTCTGTCTGTCTGTCTGTCTGTGCAATGTATGTATCCACTCTAACTCACAAACTAATGGACCGAATTTTATAAAATTTGGTAGGTAAGTCACTTGGATGTGACCCTGGTGCTGATTAGGTTTTGGTTCGATTCGTAAAAACAGAACCCGCGTATTTTTGGGAAATGGCCAGTAAAAATTTCATTTATCCACTCTAGCTAAAATACTAATTGAACAAATTTTACAAAATTTGGTAGATAAGTTATTCGTTGGATATTCTGGTGCTGATTAGAAAATGGTACGATTCGGAAAAGAACAACCTGCTTTTTTTTACAAAATGGCCCGCCAAAATCGCCAAAATTTAAAGAAAAAGACTTTAGAGAAAAAGTATTATATGCTCAAATGTATCAATTAAATTCTTGTTTTGTACGTAATTTCTGAAGAGGAAAATAATATAACACACTCCATAATACTTTAGGACTAACCGTTCTCGAGATATTTGAGATTTCTTGCATTTTTGTTATGCTGATTTCGGAAAAATGTCCAATTACCAAATAAAAACAAAAGTTGAAATAAAAATGCAAATTTAGTGTTATATTTGGTTCAATTAAACTCAATTTAATGAATTATTAAAAAAATAAAGAATTTGAGTCTGCGGGTAAAGGCATGTGTCAGATTTTTCATAGTTGTAGGATAGAGTACAAAATACATGGAGATAAAAATAAATTGAAAAGTAAAATGATTTAGAATATGTAGGAATATTCTTTATTGTTTCAGTTCTGCTTTGCATTGAGGTAATAATTTATTTTTACAAAATTGGCAGTTTAAATAGATATTTTAGGCCGTTCACCATAGACATGCATACAATGCAGGACTACTTAGCTTATCCCAGCGCCACCTGACTGATTTTCTCAATTGGTGTTTTTTAACGCCAATTTTTTATTTTTTATTTATTGGCGATTTTTAACACTTTCCAACATAGTTGAAAAGTGTTTATGACTATGTTCATTCTGTATGCCTGTCTGTCTGTCCGTTCGAACGATAACTGCCGTAAAAATGATTTTATCAAAATGAAATTTTAGCATGTTGTTGAGACAATCTGTCGTACATATGGGAATGTAAATGAATAATATTACACAACTGATTTTGGATTGAACCCTATGGGACCTAATTTTTCAAACATTTTTTAAGCAAAGTTAAAATAACGAACGTTAAATTGACGAAATGTCAATATCTTGGAAAGATTATAAGTATCCACTATAAGAATAACCTATTACTTTCCTTATATACATAATGTATAAGAAAAGTATTGTGACGGGGTCGAAAATTCGAATTCGAGTTTTCGACGGGAGAGCACGTTTCAAGCGTCCCTGATCACGAATCAAACATTTTTGAAGTTATGACTGTGTGTGTGTGCGTGTGTGAAAGTATGTGTGTGTGTGTGTGTGTGTGTGTGTGTCAGTGAGTCTGTGGAGACGATAACTGTCGAACGAATGAACCGATTCGAACAAAATTTGGCACAAAAATCACGATCCGTGAACACTGGAAGCCTATTGTTTTTATACGCAATCGAATGTTCAGAACCCCCCTAAATTTTCAAATGAAATTTTGAAAAAATTGTCAAAAAATCAAAACGGCTAATAAAGTTACGCAAATAGACTTTTCTTATGTAATTTTTCATTAGAAAACGAACATAAATTTTAGAACGCTAACATGAACCGTTCTCGAGATAACGGACATTTTTCAAAAAAATTATCAAAAAGTCATATAAAATTAAAAAAAAATATTTGCTATTGAGAAACATGTTCACTTTTCATATGTAATATCATGCGATAAATTGGGTGACATCATTCTCGTGGATCTAGCTCGTTCCATTCATGAAAAAAGATACTTTAAGTAATACTTTTGTATTTGAACGCCAATAGTCATTTATCTGCTGTAAGAATAACCTATTTCTTCGTCCATAACGCTTGGCGAGATTTTGGCGACGAATTTGGCGGAATGTCGCCAACTTGGCGACTTTTTGAAATGTTGCCAAATTAACAAAAATCTCGCCAAATGGATAAAAATGACTCTAAATCAATGAAAATGACGACTAATTGCCGAAAATTCAATATCTTGGAAAGAATATTAGTATCTGCTATAAGAGAAAACTATTTTTTTTTACTGTGAAAGCAGTAAATTCATTACATTATATAAGGAAAGTCATGTGTTGCCCACATCAGATTTTTTAATTAAATTTTCTTGATTATCAGTATAATTAATCAGTATTTTTTCACAATTGTACGATAAAGTTCAGAATATAGGGAGATAAATATAAATTGAGAGATAAAATAATTTTGAATTCCTTATTGTTTCAGTTCTAATTTGTAATACGCTACTAATTTGTTTCTACAAAAGTGACAATTTTAATAAATATTTTAAGCCTTTCACTATAGGAATACATATAATACAATGGCGTTTATTTTATTGCAGCGCCACTTGAATGATTATCTAAAATAATATTGGAATTTTCTCAGTATAGAGTTTTAATTCCTTACCTATACCTCTGTAGTTTCATACATAGGAGTTTTATATCCTTTTCTCTAACGCCATGGTCCCATCTACTCTCATTTGACCTAACAAGGATGCGTAGTGTATAGCATATTTATTTACGGATAATTTTAAATTAACATTCCCTGATTATAAGTAGAAGTAATCACTACTTTTTCTTTGTTGTAGAACAGGGTACAGAATATATGGAGACAAAGATAAATTGAGGGATGAAATTAATTTTACCACGTAGAAACATTTTTTTTTATTTGGGTTCTAATTTGTCTTGAACATTTTTCTACAAAATTAACAGATTAAATAAATATTATTAAATTCAACACGAGCCTTTCGTTGTAAAAATACATGCAGTGGTTCAAAGAGCCTGATTAAGCCTATGTGGGGCCAACGGCCTGGTGTTAATTGGGGGCCCCCATACACTCATGGCAAACTAAATACATGCAAGAAGAAAACATCACTAAGCAAATTTAGAAGTTTAGGACCACTATTCTGAAGGCACTTTTGTACATTTAGAACATTTTATCGAAAAATAAAACTTTAAAAAATGTATAATATTTAAAACATAACATATTTTCAAAATTAAAAATAATTAAAACTAGTATGATCAGTTTATATTTTTCAAAAAATAAAATAAATAATTATTTCTGATTAAAATGTTTTGACACATAAAAAATTTAGGGTCCCCTAAAATTTAAAAAAAAAATTAAAATATTACTGGGACGCGGCCCCAAAGCCCTAGCGTTAATCAAGCTCTGGTGTTTTATAGCCACCAGGTGGCTATGAGTAGTTTTTATCTTTTCCCATTACCACCTGAATTTTTGTTTGAACAATTCTGACATTTTCCAAGCATGAAGTTTGAGCACCTTCCCTTAACCTCCATGGTTTTTCCTTTACCTCTCTCTTATCATTTTAGCTTTGCCACGAAAATAGAACTAATTTGGGGGACATTTATATCGGGAAACAAATAAATACTGAACAGAATGATTCGGGGAATACCAATATTTTCTCCTGTCGCCATGCCAAACGTATCGTGTATCGGAATTATTGAAGCGGAAACTCAAAGTTGGATGAAGATAATAGTTTGGACGTGGCAGAAAAGTAAGAGAAAAATATAAAATACGAGTTAATGAATGGCCCTTCAACAAATGTTTCAGACATCTACTGTTTCCATGTATGACAGAAACAAAGAATGCCGCTATACTGACTATAATTGGCGCAGGGTTTGTTATTTATATACATATTTCACGTTATATTGATTCTCCCTGCTCTGTATGTATTACGGAACAAGTCTAGTAAAGACAGGTAAAGTAAACTGTAAAAGTTTTCGTTTCATTTTGTTTAATAATATATGAAGCTTAGTATCGAAAATAGTCATCTTAATCAAACATTGGCTCAGTTATGGTCTGTCCCGTGGCCAATATTTTGACAGTTTAAAGTTTCGATCTTCTAGGTTGATGAAGGATTTCTAGTAAGGCTTTTTGACCGCGGTCCCATTTTCACCATCCCTACCCCAGTAGAATACTCTGAAATCCAACTCTGTTAGCAAGTAATGACATTCGGCAGAGGACAAAATGGGCCTAGAAGGCTAGGACATAAAGAAGAGAAAATGGACCTAGGAGGCGAGGACATAAGGAGAACAAAATGGATCTAGGAGGCGAGGACATAAGGAGGACAAAATGGATCTCGGGTTAAGGACATAAGAAAATGACAAAATGGACCTAGGACGCCAGGACATAAGGAAAGCAAAATGAACCTAGGAGGCGAGGACATAAGAAAGAAAACAAAATGGACCTAGGAGGCGAGGACATAAGGAGGACAAAATGGATCTAGAGGAGGACATAAGGAGATAACAAAAGGGACCAGGGACGCCAAGACATAAGGAAAACAAAATGGACCTAGGAGGCGAAGACATAAAGAAGAGAACAAAATAGACCTAGGAGGCGAGGACATAAAGAGAACAAAATGAATCTAGTAGACGAGGACATAAAGAGGACAAAATGGATCTAGGGGTGAGGACATAAGAAGATGACAAAATGGACCTAAGACGCCAGGATATAAGGGAAACAAAATGGACCTAGGAGGCGAGGACATAAGGAAGAGACCAAAATAAACCTAGGAGGCAGGAACAAAAGGAAGAGGACAAAATAGACCTAGAAAACGAGGTCGTTAGGAGGGGAAGATGTACAGGTCTTCCCTTCCTTAGTGTCTCGCTTCCTCACCTCCTATAGGAGGCGAGGCTCAAAGCAGGGGAGGACCTTAGAGGCAACCATGGAAAAGTAGCTTCGTGGTTGATAGTGCACGTATGCAAAGATGCAAATTTTAAGTGAACAAAGGAGGTGGCAAACAAAATCCTAAAATTTTTTATGGCAGCATCTATACTGAAATCCTAATTTAAACAAACTAAGTTACTGCTCGTATATTTTAATCGTCAAAGTTTTTGAATTAAAAATTCGACATTCATAGAGGAAAACAAATAAATGTTGAACGCAATGATTCAGAGAACGCCAGTATTTTCTTTTGTCGTCATACCAAACAGATCACTTATCAGGATTATCGAAGCAGAAACTCGAAGCTGGATGAAGATAAATGTTCGAAGGGGGGGGGGAGAGATGAAATAAATGAATGGCCCTACAACAAATGTTTCCTGCATTTGCTGCTTCCCAGTATGATATAAATTCATATTATTGGCCGAAATAGGCAATATGTCTATTTTGATATCTGAAAGGCCTGAGGTTTTTCTTTTCTCTTCTTCAGGGTGCATATGTCTCACTTCTCTATAGTTATTGCAGAATTTTCTGTTCCTGTTTTTCCAAGTTATAAAAAACTAGCGAAAGTACTAAACGTTGCCTGGGATAATACTGGAATCGAATTAACTCGGAACAAATTCGAAAATACTATCTTCGAGTGTTTACAGTAGTCCCTTATTCTTACTTATCTTTACAATATCTAATATATGAGGGATAAGTTTCTCTGCATTAAAAAAAAATCTGATGTGGGCAACACATGACTTTCCTTATATAATGTAATGAAATTACTGCTTTTACAGTGAAAAAAATAGGTTTTTCTTATAGTAGATATTTATATTCTTTCCAAGATATTGAATTTTCGACAATTAGTCGTAATTTTCATTGATTTAGAGTCAATTTTATCCATTTGGAGAGATTTTCGTTAATTTGACAACATTTCAAAAAGTCGCCAAGTTGGCGACATTACACCAAAATCGTCGCCAAAATCTCGCCAAGCGTTATGGACGAAGAAATAAGTTATTCTTAAAGCAGATAAATGACAATTGGCGATCATATACAGAAGTATTACTCAAAGTATCTTTTTTCATGATTGGAACGAGCTAGATACACGAGAATGATGTCACCCAATTTATCGCATGGTATTACATATGGAAAGTGAACATGTTTCTCAATAGGAAATATTTTTTTTTATTTTATATGACTTTTTGATAATTTGTTTTTAAAATGTGCAATATCTCGAGAACGGTTCATGTTAGCGTTCTTAAATTTATGTCAATCGTTTTCTAATGAAAAATTACATAAGAAATGTCTATTTGCATAACTTTATTAGCGGTTTTGATTTTTTGACGATTTTTTCAAAATTTCACTCGAAAATTTAGGGGGTTCTGAACATTCGATTGCGAATAAAACCAATAGGCTTCCAGTGTTTACGGATTGTGATTTTTGTACTAAATTTCGTTCGAATCGTCCCATTCGTTCGTCAGTTATCATCTCCACAGGCTCACTGACACACACATACACACAGACATCACTTCAAAAATGTTTGATTCGTGATCAGGGGTGCTTGAAACGTGCTCTCCCGTCGAAAACTCGAATTCGAATTTTCGACCCCGTCACAATACTTTCCTTATACATTATGTATATAAGGAAAGTAAAATTACTGCGAAATTTTGACGCTGCATTACGAACAAACGGCAAATGCACAGTTCTGAAAATTTAAATATAAAATAATATGAACCAGTAGATGGACTTATCAGTTAGACGGACTTATAGTTCCAATTTAAGCCTTAGCTGATTAAATATTAATTAATAAATATTTTCAATGCTAGCATAGACGAATAGTTAATGGGTTGAGCTGATTTACAGCTCCTCTGTGGTCGATTTTTTAGCAAAAACGTTATAAAAATAGATGGCCAAGGACAATGATATGCCACATTGTCGATTCTTATAAACAGAGCGTTTCGCAACTATTGTCATAAACAATTACGTTAAAATATAATTAATATTGCAGTTAATAATTGTATGTCTTATTGTTGATTCTTGTAAACAAATAAACTTATTAACAATAAAACATACAATATAGCAAGTCAAAATAATTACGAAAACTAATTTTTCATGATCTCGATTGATAGAACTTTTATCATGCTAACTGTCTGTGCAATTAAAATAACTTATTTTTTTTACAATATAAACCTTGTGTTTTGTGCATTCAGTTAAATCTCATATTACATGTTTACCTAATCATGAATACAACTCAGATTTGGTTCCTTACATTATTGTAACATTCCATTAAAGCGAAAGGGACCTTATCGCACTAGGAATGAAAATCGAAAATGCTCTAGAGCTGCAGGTAGATTGCCAGGTTGAAGGGTGGGGGAAGGGCAGGTGTGTCCACCCCCCCCCCCCCCCCCGCGTATCGGACAAGATAAAATAGCTTGCGAAGAGATCTCCGTGAGTTGGTAAGCGCCAGCGATAAAGGGGCATACCCCCAGCGGGCGTAATACACTTGCGTAACAAGCGAGTCGAAATGGTTAGCTCCGGGAGTTAGCCAGCCGAGTGATGAGCACCATAGTATTACACAAAATTTAATTCATATATTTCTAATTCATCGAAAACCGGCAGATATAATACTGTTTTAATAAATGTATTTGAAAAAGTGCAATATCTCGAAAACGGTTCATGTTAGAGGTCTAAATTAAGAAGCAATCTCCTATTCTTCTGTGGCATTCATAATTTACGCATAAAGCAAGGGCTTATTAGACGGTATAAGCTGTTGTGGTTTTCCTCATTTTTAAAGAAAACATGGGAACGTTAATTTGAAAACATGGAAGTTTTTACGTATTCGACCCCGTTCAAAATCAACCAGGTTTCAGTATTCAGGAATTGTTATAATCGTACCAATTTTTATTCTAAACGCTGCAATTGTTCTTGAGATATTATATCGGTTCTCTCTCTCGCTTTCTCTCTCTCGCTTTCTCTCTCGCTCTCTCGCTCTCTCACTCTCTCACTCTCTCGCTCTCTCGCTCTCTCGCTCTCTCACTCTCTCGCTCTCTCGCTCCCTCTCTCTCGCTCCCTATCTCTCGCTCCCTATCTCTCGCTCCCTATCTCTCGCTCCCTATCTCTCGCTCCCTATCTCTCTCGCTCCCTCTCTCTCGCTCCCTCTCTCTCGCTCCCTCTCTCTCGCTCCCTCTCTCTCGCTCCCTATCTCTCTCTCGCGCGCGCTCTCTGTCTCGCTCTCTGTCTCGCTCTCTCGCTCTGTCTCTCACTCCCTCTCTCTCTCGCTCCCTCTCTCTCGCTCCCTCTCTCTCGCTCCCTCTCTCTCGCTCTCGCTCCCTCTCTCTCTCGCTCTCTCGCTCGCTCTCTCGCTCTCTCTCTCGCTCTCTCTCTCGCTCTCTCTCTCGCTCTTTCTCTCGCGCTCTTTCTCTCGCGCTCTTTCTCTCGCGCTCTCTCACTCTCGCTCTCTCTCACTCTCGCTCTTACTCTCTCTCGCTCTCACTCTCTCTCGCTCTCACTCACTCTCTACGTGCGCGCGCACACACATACACACACACACACATCCCCTCAAAAATGCTGGATTCTAAATCAAGGTTGCTTAAGACAGGTTAATCCGTCAAAAACTCCAAATCGAATTCTTAACTCCATCGGAAAGCATCCCTGTATATTATTCTATACGAGTAGATATATACCCAAAGTCGCCTGGGAAAAAATTGAAGTAAAATCATCGATGCCTAAAATATGTAGTATTTTAATACGAATGTGCTCCCTAGGGTAAAGCTTATTTTTAAAAGATTCTTTTGATCCAATCTCATTACTTCAAAAGGTTTTCATCATATTAGATAATACATTTCAGAAAAAATATTTTGAAGCAATTGTTTTTAAAACTTTCTAACATAGTTGAAAAGTGTTTATGACTTTGGTCATTCTGCCTGTCTGTCCGTTCGCATAATAACTGCCATAAAAATAAATTTATAGAAATGAAATTTCAGTGAGATGCTGTGGAATATCTGGTATTGAAAATTAATAATATCACACAATTGGTTTCGGATTGAACCCGGGTTGAAATAATGAACCCTATGTGACTTAATTTTTCAAACATTTTTTAAGCGGAGTTAAAATTCACAAATTGCGTCGAAAATCTTAGAGAATATTCAAATTATTACATAAAATGTGTAAAAAAAATGCTAATAAGATGTGTTGGGCAGTTTTTTAAATAAAAATTGAAATAATAATGACACCCATATTATATGAAGAGATCATTGCAAAATAAAATATGGCTTTCATTTTTTCCATTGTGTAATATTTACAGATCGTTTACATTTATATTTAGTGTTTCATCCGTCCTAAAACCGCTATATTACTTTCCTTATATACATAATGTATAAGGAAAGTATTGTGACGGGGTCGAAAATTCGAATTCGAATTTTCGACGGGAGAGCACGTTTCAAGCATCCCTGATCACGAATCAAACATTTTTGAGGTGATGTCTGTGTGTGTGTGTGTGTGTGTGGAGACGATATTTCACGAACGAATGGAGCGATTCGAATGAAATTTGGTACAAAAATCACAATCCATGAATACTGGAAGTCTATTGTTTTTAAACGTAATCGAATGTTCAGAAGTCCCCTAAATTTTCGAGTGAAATTTTGAAAAAATCAAAATCTTTAAAAAAGTTACGCAAATAGACATTTCTTATGTAATTTTTTTCTTAGAAAACGATTGACATAAACTTTAGAACGGTATCATGAACCGTTCTCGAGATATTGCACATTTTTCAAAAAAATTTATAAAGAAATCCCATAAATTAAAAAAAAATATATTAACTGTTGAGAAACATGTTCACTTTTCATATGTAATATCATGCGATAAATTGGGTGACATCACTCTCGTGGATCTAGCTCGTTCCATTCATATGAAAAGATACTTTGAGTAATACATTTGTATTTGATCGCCAATGGTCATTTATCTGCTATAAGAATAACATATGCCGATGTGGTGGCCGAGCGGTCAAAGAGGCAGGCGTTTCCTCGTGATGGCTCGGCTGCCAGATTGCGGGTTCGGGTCCCGTCTGCGGGCATGGATGTTGTAATGTCTTATTTGGGGCAGAAGTCAGACTTCTACCTTCGGGTGCCCCGGGTCTTTAGACTAACCAGAAGCAGTGCACACATTCTTCCTTAAATGTAATGTTAGGGACACGACAACAACAACAACAAGAATAACATATTTCTCCATCCATAACGCTTGGCAAGATTTTGGCGACGAATTTGGCGGAATGTCGCCAACTTGGCGATTTTTTTTTAAATGTTGCCAAATTAACGAAAATTTCGCCAAATGGATAAAAATGACTCTAAATAGATGAAAATGACGAGTAATTAGCGAAAATGCAATATCTAGGAGAGAATATAAGTATCTACTATAAGAATAACCTACTCTTTTTGCTGTGAAAGTAGTAAACTCATCGCATTATATAAGAAAAGTTATGTGCTGCCCGCATCAGATTTTTTTTAAGTGTTATTTGTATATCTGAAGTCTGTGCCAATACAATTACAATATTTTTGATTTTAAATGATCACTAAACGTTCTTTATTTCTACAACAAAGTCTAATTTTAACGCTAAACTACAGCATACAGAATGTAAACAAAAAAAGCTATTATAAGGTGGGTTGTATAAGAATTGCTAAATTTTTTTCAAGCAAATTTATTTCGCTCTGGAGTCTGGAATTTAAGTGATATGAATGAAATATTCATTGATTTTACATAGAGAGGCAGACTATTTTTAAAATAGAACGGTTTGTCATAGTTACAAAAATTTCGGAGAACTAATTTAACAGGAGATACGCAAATGATATAGTTTCTGTAATAATGATATATTATAACTGTGACATAACATTAACTGCAAAATCATCGTAAACACTTCGCAAATTACGCTTTCGATGATATCATTTGAATAAAGTTCATTTTGTGTAACTGGCATTGTCTTCTTCGATGAAGTTTCAAGATTAATTTTGTCAATGGCAATTTTTGAAGCAGCTTAAAATGTAAATAAACTTGAATTTCAGTTGAAAAATATTTTATAAGCAATGCTTTTTGCATGATTGATCTTTCTTGTTTAATTTTAACTTTTGTATTTTAAAGTGCTGCAGAAAATGAAATAGTTTTCACCATGAATCTGCTCTTTATCAAACTTAAAAACCAGTGGAAAAAATGATTTTAATTCTTTGAACCGCTCTTGAGTTATAAAGTTAAAGAAAAAGACCGAAATGGGATTTATATTCCCACTTTTCAGAATTTTGTTGTAGGGTGATAAAACTCACAGCAAAATATTCCCTGGAGTCAGCCTCATTCCCTGAAAACCAATGTTTTTAAATCCATCAAGTAGATCTGGTGATATTTAACTTGTATGGAATTTTTAGCATGTATGGGAATTATGGAAATGGAAATTTTAAGAATGGAAGCATGTATGGAAGCATGTATGGAAATTTTACATTTTATACAAGGTTTCCATGAAAGTCTGTAAGCACCTCAATAACTTTGCAAAATAAGGTCCATGAGTGTGCATGTTAGGCCCATCTATAGTGAAGTTTCTATATCTGATCATATAAAAGGGATATCAGTGCCCCTAGTGGATAATTATAAACATGGTGATTCTTAACTCGGCAATAAAGCAAGATAGACGAAACAAGCCAATTGAAAAGATGTAGAACATTGTTTAAGTAACAGAGATTGACACCAGGAACGGACGAAACATGTATATGTAAGGTGAGAAATACCAGTCATGATTAATCGGATGCTACATGCGTAGCCACTTATATTTAGTAGTTATAGTGTAACATGCTACCTCGAAATAAAAATGCATTGCCACTAATGGAGGAAATTTTGAATGGACTTTCGAATCCTGTATACGATTTCGATTCCTAATACATTTGATACCTGTATACGATTTCGATTCCTGATATTCGATTTCTGTATACGATTTCGATTCCTGATGTTCGGTTTCTGTATACGAATTCGATTTCTAATATTCGATTCCTGAATACGATTTCGATTCGTGAGATATTCGATTCCTGTATACGATTTCAATTCCTGATATTCGATTCCTGTATACGATTTCGATTCCTGATACATTTGATTCTTGTATATGATTTCGATTCCTTAAAAATTTGATTCCTATATATGATTTTGATTCCTGATATTCGATTCCTGTATACGATTTCGATGCCTGATATCCAATTCCTGATACATTCGATTTCTGTGCATGTACAGCCGGGGGAAAAAAACGCCCCACACTCTGTTAATCGAGCATAGTTCATCGTAAAGAAAATTGAATGATACCATTCGATTAGGAATAACATCCTCTACAAATTAATGTACGTAAAATTTGCATAAGGGGCCGTCTTCATATCTAAACGTGCACAAACTTTGAAATTTCCAATGGCAACACCCAATTTTAACGTCACCCACAAGTTCTATACCCCCAAATTAGTCCAAATTCAAATTTTCACGACGTCTCTATCTTTATATCCCAAGATATTCAATATTCCGGAATGTGCAATATTCAGGGATCAGCTCCATATTGAAAAGCGCAATTTGAAGGGCGCTGTTTCGTTGACTGACCACAGAACTGTTGAAAATTATTGAACAATCCTCTTGACATTCAGCATTATGGCTTACCTCACAGCCAAAGAGTCGCAGGTTCGATTCCTGCATGAGAGGAGGGTGAGCATTTTCATGGCTGGGTATGGTGTGTGTGTGTGTTACTAAGGCAATGGGCCTGTAATGGGTAGGATTATGTGAGCCTCAAAATGGGCACGATTATGGGGGGGTAAAATGCCGTACTGGGTACATTGCTAAAAACTAACGGGGCATTCGTGCCAGGGTCAATAAAAGAAAGAAGAAATAAAGAGGAATGAAATGTTTATTTGCAAATGTTATTTTATAATGCTGTTTCAAAAACAAATTATGAAACTAACAAATATCTGCAGATCACGCGACAAAACAACTCCGTTGGAACTTGGTGACGAATTTAAAAGTATTAATACGGTGTGCAACCTCTGTCATTATCACTCACCGCTTGAAGTCTTGTTGGTGTTTAGTATCACATAATTTTATAATTTGTTATTGTTTTATATAAATATTTTTTATTATAAATTATCACATTTTGAGGGCGATTTCAACTCGCAGTAGCTCGGGAACATAAGTAAATCCCATTTATAACAATACAAGTTTTCACCCTTCAATACAGTAGCAGAATTACGTTGATTAGGTTGCATCTATACAACACTGTTTATACAAAGTTTTTATTAAAACTGGGTAAAAATAAATGCCCGTTTTCTTACATAAAGATTAACTTATAATTAATATAACTTTTTCGAATTAGTCATTTTTTAAACTAATATACGACCCTTAAAATCATCGTGATGATGAATATTTAAACATTTCGAAAGAACTAGAGAGAGGAAAGACCTAGAATTTTATATAAACATATAAAAAGTCTTTGTAAATCGATTTTTTTCAAAACATGTCCAGGTTTGTATTCATATTTTTTAATTATAGATTTCATAATTAATATTTCATACAAACAATTATTTCCACAAAAATAAAAATCACATAAATGTGTTTGGGTTGTTTAGTAGTAAGGTCATACAAATAATCAGCGTGAGCAGATAATTGTTACAGAAGATATGAATGGAAGTCTTGGAAACTAATTTAACATTAGAAGCTCAAAATTTTACATACTCACAAATCAAAAACGCTTCACCCAAATAAATTGAAAAATTTAGTATCACAGATTGAATTTTGCTCTAGATTCGAACTATGTTGTCAAACTCGGGTGTTGCCATTGAAATTTTCAAAGTTTGTGCGCGTTTAGATATGAATACGGCCCCTTATGCAAATTTTACGCACATTAATTTGTAGAGGTTGTTATTCCTAATCGAACGGTATCATTCAATTTTCTCTACGATGAATGATGCTCGATTAACAGAGGGTGGGGCGGTTTTTTTTTTTCCGCGGCTGTACATGCTGTCTACTGTATCACTCTAAATAAGTCAGGCATTCACCAATAACCCTTTTGCTTCAAATAAATGCCTTCTGTAACAGCTTTATTGTCGATTCTTATTCACTGGACCAGAGGATCTAAACTGGTGGTACGCGTATCACCGGTGGTACGCGTACACCGGTGGTACTGCTCGAAGATAACTGGTAGTACGTGATAATATGTAGTATTAGCAGAATATCATTACATTGATATTTCATGTGGCAGAAATTTAACGAATAATTTTAAAAACAAATCTTCGCCCAACCTCTGTATTAAACAAAAGAAATATTTTAAAGATATTTCAGAAAAAATAATTATATTTTAATGTCACATTATTCGACATACTTATGGAAAGAATGGATATTTGTCTATGCTGTACTTAAAGAGAACGGCTAAATCCCGAGTACGGTCGTTTTTTCTTATCGCGCCAAATCGGCGATAAGCGGAGTGCTATGTTGGGACCTTGGTAACTCTTTAACTCTTCATAATTATGGTAACCTGGCGAGTCGGTTGGATACTATGGCAACAGTCTCAAAATAGGCCGCAAGAAAAGTCGCCAAATTCAAGACCGTACCGGTCTTTGGGACAATGCCAAAAAATCATATATAGATCTAAACTCGACTTGAACGCGAGATAAATTTACGTATAAAATCGTCTAAAATAGAACCACATATAAAAATACTCATTTTTTGTCAAACAAACACAAATATCACATTAAAGCAAGTTATTAATCAAACTGTTTGTTAATCAAATTGTTATTCATATTTGCTAATATTTATTATAATTTTAATATTTTTATTAGAAATGAAATAAAAATGTGACAGTAACTTTATTAAGTCTCACCTATTTGTATATAATACTAGCAGCATACCCGTTCTTCGTACGGAGTATATAATATAAAGAAATTTATAATTCGCAATCATGTGCAAATTCTGTTAAAATATTAAATTTATTGCTCATAAAGAGAAGTTTAAGAACATCTATTCTCACTATGCAAAATTATCTTCACGGGCAGATCTGAAGAATAAAACATCCTGGCCCCTTTTGTAAGCAAATTTATACAAAAAAAGGAATTGAATCAATATATGCAACCCCGTACTACTTATATTGTCGCAGATTAGAAAATATGCCAGTGTGTTAGTAGAAGCTAACCCGTATTGCAATATGAGTCTCAAAAATATTTGCCAAAATAACAAAGATGACGTAATAAATTGAAAGTATCAATAATCCCCGTAATCTTAATACCAGAAGGTCGTAATTGATTCCAATATATGCCAATATATATCAAAATATATGCCAATATACCTGTACTACTTATATTCTCGTAGATTGGAAGATATACCCATGCATTTGTAGAAGATTACTCGTACAACGTACTATATATGAGTTTCAATAATTTTCGTCATAATAAAACAATTCCATAATAATTTGAAAATATCAATAATCCCTGAATCAACAGTCCCCGAAAATACCAATAATAATGATGTTTAAATCTGAAGACCGTAATTGATCCAGTCAAAAATGCAATGTCAATGAAATTTATTTTATATACATATTTTTATTATTCAAATCGGAAAAGATTTAATAAAAATCGTATGCCGCATAACATATTGAATCCGTTGCTAAGCGACATCATATCAGTAGTATATATATGTACGTATGAGCGCACATGTACTTTATACACTAAAAACTATATTTTATAGCTTATTATTATCTTTTTATATTAAAAAAAAAGGTCTCGATCCATTTTAATATTAAAAACATGATTTTATAGCTAAATAAGGCCTTTTTTACATTTAGACCAAATTTTAACTTTTTTTTAGATAAATGCGTGAAAAAAAAAAATCTAAATGAATCCCCATCATTACAAAGTGACTTAAAATATATTGGAACTTATTGATGATGAAACGCGCCCGTAATTTACGGGCGCGTTTTATAGAGTTCATAAAATTATCATCTTGATACGAACGTATATTTTTAATACTATATTTTATATATAAAAAAAGGTCCATTTTAATATTAAAAAACATGATAAATGCATGAGATCAAGGGATTTTGGAGCTACCTTGATATATATGAGGCCCTATAGGGATGAAATTAAATGCGTGAAATAAACTTTAAAAGAGATCCTAGGATTACAAAGTGACTTAAAATATATCGAAACGTAAAATTACGGACGCTTTTTATAGAGATCATAAAATCTTGATAGTAATTTATTAAGTTTTAAAATAAATACTGTTCCATAAAAAGAACCATTATAAAAATGCTTTCTCACCCCGAAATACTTAAATAATCCGTTTATATGAGCATGCAAATCAGTCTTATTGAGGTCATATATTATCAAAACACATTTCCTGGTTTGTGGCGTATATCTCTAACACAGCCGGAAAAATAATATTTCCGACCTCACTTCATTAATTTAACATCGCTTCCTGAAACAAAAACCACTTCCTGATGTGAGGGTCACTTTTTGACTGATAGTTTATATAATGGGTTCACTGTGTGATAAACTTTCTAAACAGAATGGATGATGAAAAAATCAATGTCGATTCGAATCTTTTTGTAAATCAATAGAAAAAAATACAGTCGGTTCATTAGCTCAAAGAGATTTAATAAATGTAAAAAATAAATTACGCAAATCATACGAAGAGATTTAAAAAAGAGATTAAAACTAATAAGTTAATTTCAATTGAAGAAACTATTGATAACTGTAGAAAATCGAAATTGGAAAAAACTATAAATCAAGCTAATGTAATTAAAATGAAGGAAGATGATCTTACAATGGATTAATTTTATATGAAAAAAGGTATGTAAAGTTCTTCATAATCTCAAACCAGCTATGATATTAATAATTATCATGTAATTCATATTCATATATATCATTAATCATACCTGAATACTTAAAAATATACCTTCCTTTATTGATTTCATTTATAGATTTATCAGATAGCATACCGTGTTTATTCGATAGGTAATAATTCTTTTCGACATCTTCGACATATAACTTTGCAATTACTGTATATCCAAATTTGGTTTTTATTTTATTCAATGATATTAGATTATATTCCCCTGGATATAAATCATTTAATTTAAACGTCTTGGGATAACCTCTCAGTCTATTGAACTCTTCCATTTATTAGTAAACATTTTTTTATAAATATAGGGGGGGATAGTCATCCCCCCCTGAATTATAGAGATATTAATAAAATTGTTATTATAAACACTCTAATATATTAAAAAAAATCATATATTGATTAAGCATACTTAAATATACCTTTATATTTTATTGATTCAACTAATTTTAAGGTACAATATTTAGTTATATCAAAATATATCCTAGGATATAAATCATTTAACATTTTAGGAGGATATAAATCATTTAACATCTATTTATTAATAAACATTTTTTTTATAAATTCATGACCAATAGAATAAATTCTTTGAAATAACATATAAAACTCCTAATCCTTTCAATTTAATATCTTCTTTTTCTTCTTTTTCAATTAATTCAGTCAACCTATGAAAACTTTCTGATAATAGTTTTTTATTATAATCATATTTTATATACAAATCATACAATTCATTACAAAGATAAGTCATATAGTAAATTTCTTCAGAATTTGTAAAATTTAAAGCTCGAATATCACCTAAGCACTCATCCATTTATTAGTAAACATTTTTATAGTGTCCTAAAGCTCTAGTATTCATACCATCTTCTAATATAAATCTTTTATCATCTTTTGCTGATAAAGCTATCTTGTTCACTTGAATTGAATACAATTCATGTTTCTTACTTCTAATTAAATTCTGTGTTCTATATTGATCTTTTTTATTTAATAAACAGTCTTTATAATCCTCAAATGATATTCTGTTTTTAACGGTACTAGTCTTAGTACCTTTAGACTTCTTAATCTCAAAATTTTTATCTTCAACACTCTGTTTTTCTAATCTTATTGAATACATTTTACTTCTTAAACCTACAAATTCTTCCATAATCACACCGTTATTTTCATCTTTCATTTTACCTAATACTTTTTTATTACATCTAGGCATATTATACAGATTATTTACTTGATAATCAGATGTATCGAAATAATCAATCATAGACTTCATATCTTCATAAAAGTCATCTGTTTTAATATCATATATAAAACTATCTGTATCCATATATAATAACTTAATATTATCTTTATATCTCGGTTTCATAACATTATAATGAAAATCATACATTAAATGTTTAGATAAATCTAATATACTCATTCCAACATAAATCGGTTTATTAAAATATAGTTTTGTTTTTTTCATGTGAACAGCTACCAAATTTTCATCAAAAATAGTTCTACATTTGAAATTAGGTTTAGCAATTAATTTTTGAACTTGATCATAATTACAACATAATCTTACATCGATTCGTTTTCTAATATCTTCCATTGTTTTTCCAAATATAGAATTATTCATTAATTTATAAAAATCTTTCTCAAAATCATTAGCAGCTTTCTTTCTCATTTCAGTGTTTAAATCTATATATTTTTTTAACCAATTCGATTGTTTAAATTGCAATACTCTATGTACTCTTACAGCCTTTAAACCCATTTTCAAATATTGTTTTAAACTTCTATAATGAACTACATATTTCTCTTTATCGTGTAAAGTTGTTAATAACTTACCTTGTTTCGAATTTTCAGGTATTCTATTTTCAGGACATAATGGTAAATCTGAATGATAATCATGTAACTCTTTTGGATATCTTAAACTAATTTCAAATATATATCCAATATCATCTTTTATTTTATTGTTATATAATTCACGTTTAGCGTAATTTTTTTTAATAATCATTACACCATTTAAATTCTCCATATGGTAAATATTGACTCATAGCCCATCCATATAAATTATTAGCATCTAAATACATTAAATAATTGGATTCTTTACTATTATCATAATTTTTCATATATTTATAATTAGCTTTTCCATATCTATTACAACATTGTGAAACTCCTCCTCTTAAACCTTTTTCTATCATGAGAATCATATCATAATCATTTAATAAATCTAATTTAACATTTGTTATTTTTAACATTGCATCCCAAGATAAACCAGGAGCTGTAAAATACCAATCTGGATCTAATTTATAAGTTTTTAAACAAACATCTCTAAAATTTTCAAATACATCTGTTAAAATTAATACATCTGTTTTAACATATAAATCTGTATATTCACCTAAATTTTTATATTAAATTCTTTCCAAACACGTTGGGCATGTTTATATTCTTCATCAGTTATATTACATTCATTCAATTTATTATAAAATTTATCTTTTGAAGGTAATTCTGTTTCTTTGTATTTATCTCTAGAATCCATATAATCATAAGGATATACACCTTTTCTTGTAATGAGATCTAATTTATCATCAGGAATATAGTATATGGTACTCTCATTTTTCTTTCATGATTTTTAAATTGAATAACTTCATCTTTTTTAGGCATATTAATTGTGACAGCATCTTTACAGTATTCCACATGTATCTTTAATCTTTCCTCAGAATAAAAATAATTTAAACATCTATCACATAAAAATATACGATGATTAGTAATTTGTGATCTGATCAAACTATTCATATTTTTAATCCAACAATAATGATCTTTCATATAAAACAAGTTTACATGTTTTTCTAATTTATTGTTAGTTATTCTAAGTGGATAAATTGAACCATCATAACTATAAACATTTACAGATATATTATTTAGTTTTTCAAATTTCTTAATATTGTCTAATGAAACAGGAAAATCAATACCTTTAAAATTTAATTCATCTTTATATTGTTCATATTTTGACACTCTTTGAGGATCTTTTTTTACAGGATGAATTGCTGATAATATTGACCACATAAAACATTTATTATCTATATTTTTTACATTTATTATAGCTTGTTTAGATTTAATTTTTTCAGGTAAATCAATATAACTTGATCCTCTCAAGGGTTGATACTTATTTATTCTCAATTCTAAAAATTTAATTTCTTCAAGACTCCAACCAGATCCTTTTGATATAAAATCATCAGATTCATTTATTAAGTTGTCAATAACATAATCATAAAAAGTATGTAAATCATTAGATTTTAATATAATTTGATTCTCAGTTTTGAATGTAAATTCTTGAATTTCTTCATTCAATTTATACAAACAAAACAATTTAAAATTTACCTTTATTCCATTAAATTCTTTCAAAATATCCTTTATTTTTTCTATTACAACCTTTCTTTTCTCTTCTAAAAATTCTAGAGGGATTTTAATATTATTATAATTATTAATTCTGTATGATCTTAATCTAGATTTATAAGCAGTTTCATATTCCTTAATTTCTACATTACCTTCATCTATTGCTTTTTTATGTTTTCGACTTGATATGTGATTATCTAAATGTTTATAATATATACCGCAAGTAATACATTTTCTTTTTTGTTTTGATCTTTTAATCATTAACTCTTTCTTTATATGTTCTTCTTCACCTTCATAATATTTACCACATATACGACATTTTCTATCTTCTGTAAATAACTTTTCAAGATTTTCTTTTTCTGTAAATTCATTTTCTTCAGGAAAGACAGATTTAAAATCATTTTTATCAAATCTTAAATTAAAAGAATCAAAAATCTTTTTAATTTTTTTACGTTTTTTGGGTTTATCAATAAATATTTTTTTCTTTTTTTCCAAGTATGCTGACAAATCTAAATTTAATAAATCTACTAAAACAGGCTTATATTCACCTGTTTTTCTGATATATTTAGTTAATAATTTAATTAAATCAACCTTCTTACAACCTTTAGATTGCTTAATATTCAATTGTTTTACTACTTTTCTAAGTTCATTAATAGTCTTTGTTCTCAGTAGCATGTCCATTTATTAGGAAACATTTTTTTAAATACTTTTCACAACTCGCTTGATATGAAAATTACTTCTCAAATGTCTTTGTTTATGAAGATATGTATACTGTTTTCCACATTCACAGTTATATTTCGTATAACTAATCATAGATTTACAAATTTTACATACACTGTCACGATTAAATTTACCATAATTACGATGTTTATAGAAATCATCTATTGGTTTTATAATCTTACAGTGTGTGCATATTCTTGTCACGTCCATTTATTAGGAAACATTTTTATAAAAGGATTGTAAAAAATCATTCCATATTTTTTCATATTTCTTTTTAACTTTTTGAACTTTTATATTATTTTCAATATTAAAAATATCACAAATCTTTTTCATAAAATAGTAATAGTTAATCGATTTCTCATAATACATAAAATCTAAAAATTTTAAAAACATATCCCCAATTTCTTGAGAAATATTATATTCCCTTCTTAATCGATTAAAATAACAAACTCTACTATTATATCTTTGTTTTAAACTTTCGTAATCGATAATATAAAAATGTTCTTCTTCTTCTGAATCATAGATTAATTTCATCTTATTATTCATTTATATATAACTTCTTTAAACTAATTCAGATGTCCAACTATTAAATTCATCTGGATATCCTAGCCATTTTACATAATACTTATTTCCTTTCTTTTTTATGATTTTTTCAATTTTATATACATCATCTTTTTTATTATATTTTACCATTTCATAAAAAGTTCCTTCAATTTCTTTACTGTTTAAATCTTTTAATCGATAAGTAATAGGATCTGTTTTCAATACTTCAGAAACTATAAAAATCTCTTCAGTGAATGTAAAATCATCTACTTTCCTGAATGTTTTCTTAATTGTAGATATTCTAACACTATCTCCTATCTTAAATTTAGGTTTTCTAATTATTTTTTCTTTATATAAATTTTTATAAACTTGAGATTCGTTATCATCCTTACTGGCTTCAACAGGTGTCATTTTTATAGATCTATGATATGAATTGTTATAATTTTTAAGTAATTTGGGTAATACATCAATATATCTTTTAGTATTGTTAGCATGCATATATTTTATAATTTTTTCTCTTATACTTCTATTAAATCTCTCAGCTATTGCAGATTTTATTTCTTTATTTTTAGTTGTAAACCAATGTATATTATTATCTTTAAATAATTTTTGTGTCTGTTTTCCTGTAAATTCAGTACCTTCATCTGTTAAAATGAATTTTGGTATTCTTTCTTTAAAAACTTGTTTAAAACCTTGTACAACTTCTTCAGATGTTTTTCTTTTTATAGGAAAAGCCCAAGCATATTTATTAAAAGCATCTATAACCGTTAACAAATAATTAGTTCCATCATTATATTTGCTATAATTTTTTATAAATAACAAATCAGCGTCAAATTGATTATTACTGTTTGGAACATAAACTCTTCTTCTTTTAAATTTACGAATGACAGGTTTATATCTAGTATATACATCTTGTTCATGTAAAAATTCTTCAACATTAGATAACCCTGTTTTTCTTTTCAATTCTTGAATACCACAATAACCTGTTTCTGGATTATAATATATCTCTTTTAAACCCCTAAAAAAGTATTCTTTTTACTTCCACAAATAGTACAGATACCTTTACCAACTGGTTTATTATTTTTAGAAGTAGTTTTATAATAATTTTTAGTTGGGGTTTTATCTTTACACTTGACACAATATATAGAAATACCTAATCCAAAAGTTTTTTTAGCTTTAATAATAGGTTTAATAATTCCTCTATCTAATCTTTCTCGAAATGTTGGATCTTGTATAGCATTTAAATCGTCTATTAATTCTTGATCAGCAACATGTCTCTGTTTTGTATCTTTTGTTTTATTATATTCAATATCATGTTTTTTACATGCTTTATCAACTCTATTTATTCCAGGATCACCTCTTTTTAATCTTTTTTCTAATTTTGTAAATGGACCACAATATTGATATCCTGGTAAATGTAATTCTGGAGGATTTACTTTATCTTGTATCCATCCAACAATATCACCACCTTTCTTTTTACAAACCATTTATTTATTTAGAAATTTATATCCATTCAATTGCATTTGTTTTACGTATTTTTCAACTGGATTAAATTTTAAACTTTTTATGAAATCCTTTTCACGCATATAAATTTCTTCTTCTGTCATATCCTTAGCTTTAAACGAATTAATAAGTTCTTTATAAAAATTATAACAATGTCTATATTCTTCTTTCCTTTCCGCTATTTTTAATGCAAGATCGATGGCTTCTACTATACCAACTGATAGACTTAAAAATGCAAGCGGTAGAAAGGCTATTGCTGATAAACCCGTTCCACTTAGAATAACCTTACTTAATGATAATGAAATACTTATCTTTTGATACATATTTCTACTCTTTCTGTAAACATATAATCTTTTTTCTAAATATACATCCATTTATAAAGGATTAAATTTTTTCCTATATCTCATATCAGGATTCACTAAATCTAACATAAAAAAATCATATTTTTCTTGAACACTTTTATTATATATTTGTTTGAATTCTTCAGTACTTAATTTACCATCTATCTCTCTTATAATCTGTTGAATTTCTTTTGGTTGTAGATTGAAAAATATAAAGTAATTACAGTTCTTTCTTATATTGATAGGTGTTAGAAAATATGACTGAGATAAATAAATTATAGATGCGTTTTTCTTTCTACCTCTGATAAATAATTCCTGAATGGTTTTTTGATCTTTCTCAGTCACACAATCATCGAAAATAACTAAATTCTTTAATGTAGGATTTAAATCATCTACAGTAATAAAATCATCTGAAGAAAAGAATACTTCTGTTTTTTTGTATTTATCATATAATTCTAATAATGTTTTCTTATTCTTTATATTCTTACATTTCAAAATATCTTCTCTTTCTATATCATCAAACATTGTATATTTTTCTTGTAATTTAGAATATTTAGGTTCGTATAAATCTTTTGCACATATATATAGTGCATCAAAATTTAAAAAATCATATATCAAATTTAACAGTAAATTTGTTTTACCTGAACCTGAAGGTCCTGTTATAAGCAATCTAAATGGATGTTTAGGTAGCAAAGGATGTTGTTTAGGATCAGGTAATTCTTCTGGTTCTGTGTAATCTTTAATTTTTATCATAATTTACTAGCAGTAAAAATAAAATTTGCTGCAGTAAAAAAATTAATTTTATATAAATGAACTTAGAAAAAGAACGGAAACACAAGTTTTTAAAGCAAATAAAAGATTCAATTAAAATAGTAAAAATAGAAAAAGAAATAAGAAAGAATAATGAAAATCAACTAAAAGAAAAAATAGGTATTCAAAAGACCTTAGAGGAATTTCATAAACCAATCACTCAAGAAATTGAAAAATATGAAAAATCAAATAAAGATATTGTGAAAAGTATTCAAAATGTTGTAGAAAATATTACATTTCCATCTATAGAAGAGCCTATTGAAGCTGTGAAAGAATTAGTATCTTATACTTATGATATCGATCAAAATTTAAATTTAAAATATTTAAAAGAGGAAAAATTATACAGACCGTCAGTATTTTTAAATGATCAAGAAAAATTAGAGGAGATGTATGGAAGAGCTAAACAATTAAAAGAAGGATTATCTAAGAAAAGAGGCAACTTAAAAAGTACAATTTCTAGAGCTAAAAATATTTCAGAGGAGGAATTAAACCAGAAAAAGAATGATATAAAAGAAATTAAAAATAAAGAAAATATGTTGCAAAATTATATGCATAGATTAAATATGATTCGAAGTAGTAAAGAAATGAAGGTAGGTAAAGGATTGAATGTATTATCGAATTTAACAGAAAAAATATGTAACGGAAGTAAATCAAAGAAATTGTATAATCAAGTAACTTTATTGTTAGATATGTTATTAAAAAATAAAGAAATTACTTATAATGATGTACAACAATATCATAAACAATTTCTCTGTTAATAAATGATAAAATATAAAGTTTATTTGAGTGATGGTCAGAAAAATAAACTTAAATCAGCTTTTAAAAATAAAGTAGAAGTAACATTACAAATAGATAAATCTAAAACTCCTAATCATGAGATGTATTTAACTAAAACTCAAATTAATCATATTAATAATAAAAAAAGAATTACAATCAGTAAAACTCAATTAGATAAAAATGGAGGATTTTTACCATTTCTAGCGGCACTTATACCCTCATTAATAACCGCTGCTAAATTAGCAGTTCCAGCATTAGCAACAGGTGCTTTATCTGGATTAGCTAGTTCAGCTGTACAAAAAAAGGGATCTGGGAAAAAAAAAAACTTGGAAAGGGAATATATCAACAGTGGGAATTAGCGACAAAATGATTATAGAAAATATGAAAAATGAAAAAGGATTTAGAGGTGTGTTTACCTCCGATTTATTACCTAAAACTATAGGAAAATTTGAAAATGGAATCATTAATTTAGATGTATCAACAGGTCCCGGAACTCATTGGGTTTGTTATTATAATGATCCTAAATATAAATATGTGGAATATTTTGATCCGTTTGGTGAATATGACAATATGAAGAAGGACTATATTCCTAAAAATATTAAATCATTTCTTGTTACATCCAATAAAAAAATAGGTTATAATGATAGTTTTTTACAGAAACCTACATCTGTGAAATGTGGTATATTTTGTATGAAATATATAAGAGAAAGGAATAAAGGTATATCACCTAAAAATGTTCTCAAATCATTTCCTACACAAAAACCTAGTGACTATAATGAAAATTTTGTTATGTATAAATGATAAAATTAAAATCTGAAGGTCATGAGAAATCAGAGGAATTTACTGTAAATTTTATTACACCTCTTAAAATAAAAAAATTAGCTTTACAGTCGTTTTCTATGGAAGTTTCATGGTTTAATATAAGTAAGAATTATGGAAATAACATATTTAGATTGTATACATTAGACACAGATATAACAATTACTATCTCAAATGGTAATTATACTATAAGAGGATTAAATGAGTATATGATGAAAATATTCGGTGAGGATCCACCTGTCAAATTTGGTATTATTGAAGCAAGACAAAGAATATCTATTAAACTGAAAAATGGTTGGATAATTGATTTTACAAAAAGTAACTTTCATAAAATTATAGGCTTTTTAAATCCTACATATGGAAGTTATGATGAAGAAACAGAGGTTGAAGGTGAACATATTGCAGATATATCTAATGGAAATGATAATATTTATATTCACTGTGATGTTGTAAAAGGATCTTTAATAAATCAATATAATTCAGAAGTTAAATATTCTTTCACTAATAAAAATCCTCCAGGTAGTATAATTTCAAAAGAATTTAATAATTGGATATTTTTTCCTGTTAAAGTAGATCCTGTTGAAAGAATAAAAATGAGGATTACTAATCAAAAAGGTGAATTAATAGATTTAAATAAAGGAGCTGTAGAATTTAATTTTATTTCTTCTTAAATAAATGAGAAAAAGTAAAAAAATAAAAGGATTTTTAAAGGTTTTATTGAAACCTAAGAATATATTAAATGTAATATTTTCTATGAAAAAGAAAGGAGGTGGTTTAAAAATTCTTCCTAAATAAATGATTTATGATTTAAGTGATACTCGTTATTATTATAATGATCACATTAAAAGTTATGAATTAAGAGAAATTCATCCAAAAGAACATAGTTCAGATGAGAATGCTACCTATGTTTTTCATATTAATGATACTAAAGCAAAAATTTTATATTTCAGAGGATATCTTGAACTAAAATTAAAAATTACAAAAAATGATAAATCATCCATTGGAAACAAAAATGTGAGTCTGGTAAATGGTGGAGGTTTTATCAAAACTTTAAAAGTACATATAGGAGATACTGAAATTGAATCAAATACACAGTCAAATTTTTCAATCATGAATCATGTTTTAAGATTAATTCATTATACTCCTGATTATGTAACATCACAAGCTCAAAATGAATTTTTTTATCTAGATACATCTGATTCATCTGACCGTAATGAGTTCAAATATGATGGTACTTTAGAAGATACTACTAAAATAACTGAATTTTTTAATAATTTGAAAATGAATAAAGATTATAATGAAGGATTCGTAAAGAGATGGGAACTAACGAAAGATAGCAGTGTCATTAAAATATAGACACCTTTAAAAGATATAATCGATTTCTTTAGAGAATATGAAAAGATAATTTCAGGTTTTGAAGTGAAAATAGAAATTCAAAGAAATGAAAATAAAAATATGATATATACTAATATAAGAAACGAAAATTATAAGGTAGTAGTTGAAGGTTTAACCTTACATTTACCTTATATAGAATTAAAAAATTCTGCAGAAAGTTTGTTTGTGGAATCATATCTATATGATAAAGATATAGAGGTAAATTGGGATCGACATAGATTTAAGATGGTAGGCCCTTATAGAAGCAACAGCGGATCTGTGACAGCAACAACAGCGTCAGATGAAGTTTTAAGTGTCTATGTTATTCCTCAATATGTTGAAAGAGATAATAATTATGAAAAAAATAATATGATATTTGATCATATAGATATGACAGAATGCTGGTTGATGATTAATAATAAACAAGTTCCTCTTATGCGTTATAAAACAAATTTTACCAATAAAGATTATAATAGAGTGTATGAAGCTCTTTTACATGAAGGATTTTATGATAATAATACAGAAACAGGACCTTTGATAAATAAGGAGAATTTTGGTAAACTGTATCCTATTTTTCCTTTTGACTCATCAAATCATGAAAACTATACCGATTTAAATAATTTAGATATTGAATTTAATTGGATAACAAATAGTCAAAAGGAATATAAGTTTTATTTTATTTTTAAAGAAAGAAAGAGATGTTTTATAAATTTAAAAAATAAAACTATAACAATGGTTAAGAGTTTAAAATCTTAAAATTAAATAAATGAGTGCTTATTATCCACCTTATGATGATCAAATGAAAGAAGGACCTGTTGGACCTCCAGGTATAGGTTTTAAATTAATGAATGATGGAAATTATGATATGGAAAATAGAATTTTAAAAAATTGTGAAAATCCTATAGATGATTTAGATTTAACCACTAAAAGTTTTGTTTTGAATAAAATAGAGAATAATCATCATGAATTGAGAGATCTTATAGAAACTAAATATAATGAGAGTTTTTTATCCTTTACTGTAGAAACAGGCAAGAGAATAAAAGAATTAGATGAAACAACTTTACATTCTTCAGAAGGAAAAGCTTTTGATGCAAAAGGAAAAAGAATAGGAAATGTTGCAGATCCTAAAGATGAAAAAAATGTTGTGAATAAAAGATATTTTGAAAAAAATTCGTTAATATTACAGAATGATAAATTTGATGCAAAAAATAAAATAATTACAAATGTTTCTGAACCTGAAAATGATAACGATGTTGTCAATAAAATATATTTAGATAATAGAGATATCTGGATTACTGTTGATGATCTTATTTTTATAGATGAAAAATTTACAAAAGTAAATTTCAATATGATGAGTTCTAAATTACTAACCCCAGAGATGCTATTAACTACAGATATGTATATGAAAATATCTATATATATAGCTATATATGTAGAAAATATATATATATATGATAAAAGTTCACTGATATCTCTAGAAATCAATGGTAAGGAAATTTTAAATGCTAATACAAATACAGTAACATGTTTTGCTTACGGTAAACGTGATGATATCATCACATTATGGATAAAATCTGATGGTTACACTTTAAAACCTTATATGCATATTGAAAAAATTTCTTTCTAATAAATGGATATTGATTGGAATGAATTTTCCAGAAAAAATTTATCTGAAGATGTAATTAGAAATCTTATTAGTCATGTAAATTGGGATTTAGTTTTACAATATTCAACACTGTCTGAATCTTTTATTGAAGAATTTGCTCAACCTGATGATTGGCCTAAAATTTCTAGATATCAAAAATTATCAGAAGATTTTATTGAAAAATGTAAAGATAAAGTAGATTGGGTAAACATATCTCAATATCAAACTTTAAGTAACGAATTTATGGTAAAATTTTCTGATAATTTAGATTTATATAAAGTATCAATATTTCAAAATCTTACAGAAGATACCATGAGAGAATTAAAAGATGATTTAAATTGGTTGTATATAACTAGATATCAAACATTTAGTGAAAATTTTATAGAAGAATTTATGCATAAATTAGATTTTTGTTATTTGATTAAATATAAATTTGAACTATTACCTGATCACTTTTTAATGTTTATTGGAAAAAAATACAAGCAATACAGATGAGTGAATTAAATAAAAAGTTTGGTCATAATGAAATAGAACCTTACCAAGAGAAAATTTTTGAAGAGATATATGAAGTTAAATCAGTCTTGAGAGAGAGTGTTTATCTTTTGAGACAATTAACTAACAAAGAGGATAAATAAATATTTAATAAAAATGTTTCTATATAAATGGATGTTGTATATAATAATGGTATGGAAAAAAAAGCTATGTCTTTCTTAAATATAGAGAATCCTACTGAAGTGAAATCTATTTTTATATTTTATTATGATACATCTCTGGAAGGTATAGAAAATTTAACTAATTTAAAAGAATTATATTGTGTGGGTAATAAATTAAAATCTCTTGAAGGTATAAAAAATTTAACT
The DNA here is from genome assembly GCA_951213105.1 of Amaurobius ferox. NCBI lineage: Eukaryota > Metazoa > Arthropoda > Arachnida > Araneae > Amaurobiidae > Amaurobius > Amaurobius ferox. Next base: position 27,146,454 of record OX578154.1, read on the forward strand.
AATTTAGAAACATTATATTGTAGTGAAAATGATATTACATCTCTTGAAGGTATAAAAAATTTAACAAATTTAAAAAAAATATATTGTGATTTAAATAAATTAACATCCCTTGAAGGTACAAAAAATTTAACTAATTTAGAAACATTAAATTGTAGCATAAATGATATTACATCTCTTGAAGGTATAAAAAATTTAACTAATTTAAAAGTATTATATTGTGAGGGAAATAAATTAAAATCTCTTGAAGGTATAAAAAATTTAACTAATTTAAAAGAAATATATTGTGACGGAAATAAATTAACATCTCTTGAAGAAATAAAAAATTTAACTAATTTAGAAACATTAAATTGTAGTGAACCCATGAGAAGAAATAATGTAGGATTTCCAGTCTTTAAAAATGTTTACTCTGATATCATTGAAAAAAATTAAAAATATGGTACAACAATCGTCCTTTTCTAATAGATCGATAAAGAAAGATTTTTATATGATAACATATTAGAGTTAAAAAATAATTCTAAATAAATGGATCTTTATAAGATTAAACAATCTCTAGAAAAGAAAGGAATTAGTGTAATAGCAAGATTTATAGAATCAAACGGTGATACTGGAACAGCATTTTTAAGTAATTATAATGATAAAGATCTTAAAAAAATTAGTAAGAATATTAAGTCATATTATAATTTTGGTGGAGAGAAAAAATTTAGTAAAGATTGTATACAACTTACTTTTATTGAAAAAAAGTGATTATATTTTATATCTAAGTATGGAAATTTGCTTTTTTAACATCTTCTTCTAAAAAATTATATTATAACTTTAAGATTTTATGAACTCTAAAAAACGTGTCCGTAAATTACGTTTCAAAGTATATTTATATATTCTGGTAAATATGAGAGTTATTCTATGATTTTTCTAACCTATCGTGTTAAATCACTTTATTTTTTCTGACTTTAATTATGTTTATTTTTTTCAGGTTTTAAAAAATCTCAAACTTTTATGGGGACTAACGGTCCCCCTATTTATTTTAAAGGAACCTATAAAAAGCGTCCGTAATTTTACGTTTCGATATATTTTAAGTCACTTTGTAATCCTAGGATCTCTTTTAAAGTTTATTTCACGCATTTAATTTCATCCCTATAGGGCCTCATATATATCAAGGTAGCTCCAAAATGAGGCTCCCTTGATCTCATGCATTTATCATGTTTTTTAATATTAAAATGGACCTTTTTTTTATATATAAAATATAGTATTAAAAATATACGTTCGTATCAAGATGATAATTTTATGAACTCTATAAAACGCGCCCGTAAATTACGGGCGCGTTTCATCATCAATAAGTTCCAATATATTTTAAGTCACTTTGTAATGATGGGGATTCATTTAGATTTTTTTTTTCACGCATTTATCTAAAAAAAAGTTAAAATTTGGTCTAAATGTAAAAAAGGCCTTATTTAGCTATAAAATCATGTTTTTAATATTAAAATGGATCGAGACCTTTTTTTTTAATATAAAAAGATAATAATAAGCTATAAAATATAGTTTTTAGTGTATAAAGTACATGTGCGCTCATACGTACATATATATACTACTCATATCATTTGCTTCAAATAAATTGATAGAAATCATATCATCTGAATAATGCAATCTCCATGGAAGGTTTGACGACATTTTCGTCAATTTAGCGATAACTTAAAAAATCGCCAAATTTATCGCCAAGTGGGACTGTAGAACTGATAGTCCCATTTTGCGACAAATTGACGAAACATCATCACAATACTATCCCCTAACAAAACACAATTAATTTCATTTAGTAAGCGCGATTTTATCAATTTCATGATATTTTTATGGATTTAAAAATATGTTTACCAATTTGGTGATATTAAAAAAATTTCTTCAATGTGTTACTAAGTAGGATGGATGAACTGACCGACAAATGCTACAGAAACATCATTTCAGTACTCTATTCTAAAAAAACAAATTTAATTTCATTGATTGATTTGGGCCATTTTTATCAATTTGGAGACATTTCCACTAATTTGATAAAGTTTAAGAAAAGTTACCAAGAGTTATTTAGAGATATTCCGCTAAATTCGTAGCTCTGAATTTGCAGATCTGAAGAATAAAATATCCTGATCCCTTTTGTATATACTAAATGAAAACACTAAAATTGTATTAGAAGATACATACACCCGTTCTACTCTTTTTCTGCTTCAACAATCGGCTAAATGAATTTATTGGGTAAACACAATATATGAGTTTATTAGCTAAACACAATATATGAGCTTGAAACCTCTTTGCTTAAATAAATGAAAGTGATGTACGCAGTACGCAATATATATAATTAAAATAACAATCAAACCGTTCATTTATAAAGTATATTTTTACATCCATTTATTTATTATACAAATAGAAAAAATAATAATAAATATTACCAACACATTTAATTTCATTCCATTGCCGAACAACATGATATAAGATAGAATCTTCCTCATAAAATGTGAAATTAAATAGCCATTTTGATTTCTTTATACTCTTCATCGTTGAGTAAAAATTTGTGAAAGATGAACCATGGAGGCAGATTTTTCCATTTAAATTCATGTTTCAAACCATCCATGCTTTCCTATAGTGACTAATTAATGCAAAAATCCTGTACTAAACTCAGAAATAAAGTTTTATTTCATTTTGGCGTTTTAAACAAACGATTTTCATTCTTTCCGTTTGGATAAACCCCGGAGTTGGAGAGTAGATCTCCTAAGAAAAAAATCCGTTTTTCATTAATATCTCGACAACCCCTGGTCTTAGAAACTCGAAACTTAGACAAAATTTATGGGGGGCCATTTCAAGGCTATCCACAAAATTTCATTAAATTCGGTTTACACGTTTTTCCGTGATGATCAAACAAACGAAAATTTCGTTTTTTACTAATATCTCGAGAGCCACTGGTCGTAAAAACTCAAAACACGGACTAAATTTTAAGTGGGGCTATTTCTAGGCTACCCACAAAATTTCATTAAATTCGGTTCAGCCGTTCTCTCGTGATGATGGGACAAACAGACAGACAGACAGATTTTCATTTTTATTTATATAGACTAGCAGTATACCCGTTCTTCTTACGGAGTATATAATATAAAGAAATTTATAATACGCAATCATGTGCAAATTCTGTTGAAATATTAAATTTATTGCTCATAAACAGAAGTTTAAGAATATCTCTTCTCCCTATGCAAAATTATTGCCATGGGCAGATCTGAAGAATAAAACATCCTGGCCCCTTTTGTAAGCAAATTTACAAAATAAGAAGGAATTGAATCAATATATGCAACCCTGTACTACTTATATTGTCGCGGATTAGAAAATATGCCAGTGTGTTAGTAGCAGCTTACTGGTATTGCAATATGAGTCTCAAAAATATTTTCCAAAATAAAAGAGATGACGTAATAAATTGAAAGTATCAATAATCCCCGTAATCTTAATACCAGAAGGTCGTAATTGATTCCAATATATGCCAATACATATCAAAATATATGCCAATTTACCTGTACTACTTATATTCTCGTAGATTAGAAGATATACCCATGCATTTGTAGAAGATTACTCGTACAACGTACTATATATGAGTTTCAACAATTTTCGTCATAATAAAACAATTCCATAATAATTTGAAAATATCAATAATCCCTGAATCACCAGTCTCCGAAAATATCAATAATAATGATATTTAAACCTGAAGACCGTAATTGATATTATCCAGTCAAAAATTCAATGTCAATGAAATTTATTTTATATAAATATTTTTATTATTGAAATCGGAAAAGATTTAATAAAAATCGTATGCCGCATAACATATTGCATCCGTTGCTAAGCGACATGATATCATTTGCTTCAAATAAATTGATGGAAATCATATCATTTGAATAATGCAATCTCCATGGAAGGTTTGGCGACATTTTCGTCAATTTAGCGATAACTTAAAAAATCGCCAAATTCATCGCCATGTGGGACTGTAGAACTGATAGTCCCATTTTGCGACAAATTGACGAAACATCATCACAATACTATCCCCTAACAAAACACAATTAATTTCATTTATTAAGCACGATTTTATCAATTTCATGATATTTTTATGGATTTAGAAATATTTTTACCAATTTGGGGATATTAAAAAAAAACCTTAAATGTGTTACTAAATAGGATGGATGGACTGACCGACAAATGCTGCAGAAACATCATTTCAGTACTTTATTCTAAAAAAAAAACAAATTTAATTTTATTGATTAGGGTCATTTTTATCAATTTGGAGACATTTTCACTAATTTGGTAAAGTTTAAGAAAAGTTACCAAGTTATTTAGAGATATTCCTCTAAATTCGTAGCTCTGAATTTGCAGATCTGAAGAATAAAGTATCCTGATCCCGTTTGTATATACTAAATGAAAACAGTAAAATTGTATTAGAAGATACATACACCCGTTCTACTCTTTTTCTGCTTCAACAATCGGCTAAATGAATTTATTGGGTAAACACAATATATGAGTTTATTAGCTAAACACAATATATGAGTTTGAAACCTCTTTGTTAAAATAAATGAAACTGATGTACGCAGTCCGCAATATATATAATTAAAAGAACAATCAAACCGTTCATTTATAAAATATCTTTTACATCCATTTATTTATTATACAAATAAAAAAAAATAATAATAGATATTAACAGCACATTTAATTTCATTCCGTTGCCGAGCAACATGATATAAGATAGAATCTTCCTCATAAAATGCGAAATTAAATAGCCATTTTGATTTCATTATACTTTACATCGTTGAGTAAAAGCTTGTGAGAGATGAACCATGGAGGTAGATTTTTCCATTTAAATTCATGTTTCAAACAATTTATGTTTTCCTATAGTGACTAATTAATGCAAAAATCCTGCACCAAACTCGGAAATAAAGTTTTATTTCATTTTGGCGTTTAAAACAAGCGATTTTCATCCTTTCCGTTTGGATAAACCACGGAGTTGGAGAGTAGATCTCCTAAGAAAAAGTTCCGTTTTTCATTAATATCTCGACAACCCCTGGTCTTAGAAACTCGAAACGTGGACAAAATTTATGGGGGCTATTTCACGGCTATCCACAAAATTTCATTAAATTCGGTTTAGCCGCTTTCCCGTGATGATGAGACAAACCAAAATTTCGTTTTTTACTAATATCTCGAGAACTACTGGTCGTAGAAACTCAAAACACGGACTAAATTTTAAGTGGGGCCATTTCTAGGCTACCCACAAAATTTCATCAAATTCGGTTCAGCCGTTCTCCCGTGATGATGGGACAAACAGACAGACAGACAGACAGACAGATTTTCAATTTTATTTATATAGATTAGCAGAAAATCATTACATTGATATTTCATGTGGCAGAAATTTAACGAATAATTTTAAAAACAAATCTTTGCCCAACCTGCGTATTAAATAAAAGAAATATTTTAAAGATATTTCAGAAAAAATAATTATATTTTAATGTCACATTATTCGACATACTTATGGAAAGAATTGATTTTTTTCAATACTGTACTAAAAGAAAACGCCTAAATCCCGAATACGATCGTTTTTTTTTTTATCGTGCCGAATCGGCGATAAGCGGAGTGCTATGTTGCGACCTTCGTAACTCTTTAACTCTTCATAATCATGGTAACCTGGCGAGTCGGTTGGATACTATGGCAACAGTCTCAACATCGGGCACCAGAAAAGTCGCCAAATTCAAGACCGTACCGGTCTATGGGACAGTGCCAAAAAAACATATATAGATCTAAACTCGGCTTGAACGCGAGATAAATTTACGTATAAAATCGTATAAAATAGAACCACATATGAAAATACTCATTTTTTGTCAAACAAACACAAATATCACATAAAATCAAGTTATTAATCAAACTGTTTGTTACTCAAATTGTTATTCATATTTGCTAATATTTATTACATTTTTAATATTTTTATTAGAAACGAAATAAAAATGTGACAGTAACTTTATTAAGTCTCACCTAATTGTATATAATATTTTACTTTCAGTGGCACTGAAATTGTTGAATTTTGGTTTTGGTGGCAGGCATTAATGAAAAGGTTGGGGACATCAAAACTAGACAATGGTCTACAACTTTGCAATTGCCGCTTTCCGTCTATCTCGATTTGTTTCCGATTCCAATATTCTAACTTTTTTAATTCTCCTCTAATGGCGCTGCAAACACTTTAATTCTATTGAGCGGGGTCACTTTACTACAGATAGACCGAACGGATTCACTCAACGACCTTTCCTTACAAAGTTTCTCGGACGCTTGAATACTTTCCAAGATATGTAGGAAAAGTAAAAACATAAAATCTGGCTGTAAAAGAAGTTTTGTAAATGCATCAATTATTTCTAATCCACATAACATTTCACGATTACTTAACTGGAAAGTAATCGTGAAAGAGAAAATAGAAAAAATAAAAGAGAAAAAATAAAAGATTAAAGATAAAAGGAGACAAAGGCGAAATTGAAACAATGTTCCTAATAATATCGCTCAGTCAACAATCCAGAAGTCACGTGATCAATAATATATATATATATATATATATATATATATATATATATATATATATATATATATATATATATATATATATCCCCATCCCCGTATTAAGAATTGAATGAACGGCGGTTTACGGCTGACTTTGCTATATTTCATTCTTGATTCTAATGTTTGGTTTCTTCAACCATAAGACATTTATTTCCATTTATGTGATAAATGTATTGTTTTGTTGCAAAAGAAAAAATCTGATGTGAGCAGCACATGACTTTCCCTGCAGACTCAAATTCATATTTTCCTTATTTCTTTCATAATTCATTAGACTGAGTTTAATTGCACAAAATAACACTACATTTGCATTTTTAATTCAATTTTGTTTTCATTTGGTAATTGGACATTTTTCCAAAAGCGGCGTAACAAAAATACAAGAAATCTCAAATATCTTGAGAACGGTTAGTCCTAAAGTATAATGGAATGCGATATATCCTTTTTCTCGTTAAAAATTGCGTATAAAACAAGAAATTAATTGATACATTTCAGCATACGTAGTCTTTTTTTTTTTTTTTTTTTAGATTTTGGCGACTTTTGCGGCCATTTCGTAAACAAAGGCAGGTTGTTCTTTTCCGAATCGTACCAAAATCTAATCAGCACCAGAGCATCCTACAAGTAACTTATCTACCAAATTTTGAAAATTTGGTCAGTTAGTATTTTAGCTAGAGTAGGTGCATGAAATTTTTACGGGCCATTTCGCAAAACAAGGCCGGTTCTGTTTTTACGAATCCTACCAAAAACTAATCAGCACCAGGGTCTCATCAAAGTGACCTACACACCAAAAATTTTATGAAATTTGGTCCATTAGCTTTTTAGTTAGAGTGGATATATACATTGCACAGACCGACAGACAGACACACACACAGACGTCACGCTAAAATTAGTGTTTTCGTATTCTAGAGGTCTCGAAAAGTGTAGATCCGTCGAAAACTCGAGTCGCGATTATCGGCATGATTCCAATACTTTCCCTATACATTACCATGTATTGCAGGGAAAGTAAAAATCTAATGTTGGCAGCACATGACTTTCCCTACAGATTCATATTCACATTCTCTTTATTTCTTCAATAATTCATTAATTTACGTTCAATTGCACAAAATAACACCCATGATTATTTTAAGTTACACTGAATTTGCAAGTTTAATTCAATTTTCGTTCTCATTTGGTAACTGGACTCATTTTCAAAGGTGACCTAGCGTAAATGCGAAAAAACTAAATTATATCTGGAACGACTATTTCTAGTGTAATGGGGTTAGTCTTATTCTTTTCAATAGCAAAAATTACATATAAAACAAGCATTTAATCGATATATTTGAGCATCCGTAGTCTTTTATTTTAGATTTTGACGATTATTTTTTTGACAGTTTATTTTATTCCGAATCGTACCAAAATTTAATCATCACCAGGGTACCCCACAAGTGACTTGTCTACAAAATTTTGTAACATTTGGTTTATTATTTTATTAGCTAGAGTGGATACATGCAATTTTTGATCTCTCTCTTTCATCCCAAATCGTACCAAAAGCAAATCAGTACCAGGGTCTTCCACAACGGACTTACCTACCAAATTTTATGAAATTCGATCAATTAGTCAGTTAGAGTGGATATATACATTGCACAGACAGACACACACACAGAGGAGTCACGCTAAAAATGGTTTTTTCGTATTCTAGAGGTTTCAAAACGTGTATATCCGTCGAAATCTCAGGTTGCAATATTGGATATGATCTCAATACTTTCCTATACATTACCAAGTATTGCAGGGAAAGTAAAATTCTGCAGTGAGCAGCACATGACGTTCTTTACATAGTGCAAGAACCTAAATTCTTTCAAGGCAAAGTAATGATGGATAATATCCACTGCACAATATTGTAACGTTAAAAAGTAAACTGACATTTGACTTTTTTCTGGATGATAATATGTAAAATATATCCAATTTACTTATATTTTGGGCAAATACAACTTCACAATTGGGAATATTGCTAACATCTGTTACGTAATATACTCTATTATATTAACATATGTTATTCATCATATGTTAATTCATCAATTTGGTGTCATTTCTGTATCTTTTCGGTCATTTTTAACACTTAAGGGTGAGCGTCAGTAAATTTTCTGCCCTATCCGCGCTTTGTTAGCTTTCGAGGCACACATATTTCGCCGAAATTCTGCTCAAACAGTTGCGAAATATTTTCTTATAGATAAAATGCTATGCATAGTTTATATTAAAACTGAATTTAATACCCAATAAAACATGGAATATATGTTTTATTTTAATTTAAAATATTTTTGGTGCTGCCATCTGTTGTAATTTAATTCATACCGACTATTTTTATTTTTTAATGAGCATTTTTAAATGTCTATTCCTTCTAATACGCTATTAAATACAACAACAGATCATATATAATGCCATAATCACGGAAACATAATTGAACTTGGACTTGAAGACAAAGGAACTTGAAGATAAAACTGCAGTCCTCAGTGATGCACATTCATATCCTTTATCAAATTTATAGAATGATACATTACCTGTCCGTGATTGTGGCATTATTATATATGATCTGTTGTTGTATTTAACACTGTATTAGAAGGAATAGATATTTAAAAATGTTGATTAAAAATAAAAAATAATCGGTATGAATTAAATTACCACAACAGATGGCAGCACCAAAAATATTTTGAATTAAAATAAAAAATATATTCTATGTTTTTTGGGCATTAAATTTAGTTTTAATATAATCTAAGCATTGCATTTTATCTTTCAGAAAATATTTCGCAACTGTTTGAGCAGAATTTCGGCGAAATATGTATGCCGCGAAAGTTAACAAAGCGCGGATAGGGCAGAAAATTTACTGACGCTTACCCTTAACAACATAGTGGAAACGTGTTTATGACTTTGGTCATTCATTCTGTCTGTCTGTCTGTCTGTCTGGCAGTTATCACGATAACTGCCGTAAAAACGACTTTATAAAAATAAAATTTTAGTATGTTGTTCAGACGGTCTGCGGGACCTATGGGAATATATATATATGAATAATATCACCCAATTAGTTTTAAATTGAACCCGGGTTGAAAACATGAAATACATTGAACCCTATGGGACCTCATTTTTCAAACATTTTTTAAGCGAATTTAAAATTCGCAAATTGCTTCGACAGTTTTAGGAAATATTCAAATTATCCAATAAAATATATAATAAAAATTTCAGCAAAATACATTCAGTAGTTTTTTAAATAAAAATTAAAATAGTAATTACACCCTTTATTTGAAAAGATTACGTGACTCACTTCAAAATAAAATATGGCTACCATCTTGTGTCAAAATCGTAGTTTTTAAAGTTCTTTTTAATTCAAATTTAGTGTTCTATCCGTCCTAAAACCGCTTTATTGTTGCTTAAATTCTGTGCATCTACCTACTGAAACAACGCAATTACAATATATTTGAGTTTAAATGATCATCCAAATTTGATTATTTCTACAACGAAGCCTAATTTTCACTTCTGGAGAATGTAAACACCAAAAGGTGTAGAATGAGTTGTATAGAAATTGCTGCATTTCTTTAACGCAAAATGATTTAGCTCATGAAGTCTGCAATATAGCTGAAATAAATGAAACATTCATTGATTTTACACAGAGAAGAAGACGATTTTTTCGTTGAAGTTTTAAGCACAGAGTTAAATTACTTGTACCTCCATGGTTTTAATTTTTAAATAAAATAAATTATTATAATATTGTGATGAATGAAAGGAATGGAAAAACTTTATGAATGAAATGCTGCTTTTATAGAGAGAGCCAGGCGATTAATATTTCGATGACGTCATTTGAATAAAGTTCATTTGTTTTCGATGAAGTTTTCAAATATAATAAATTATTTTAGTATTATGATAATTTTAAAAATATTACCGAAAGATGTATCGCATTTTAGAGATGTTTAAGCCAGGCAATTTATATTTCAATGCCATTATATGAATGAAGTTCATTTTTTTCGATAAAATTTTAAGTTTTCAAATATAATAAATTAATGTAGTATTACGATAATTTTAACGACAAAGGCCAATCATGCATAAAGCATTGATTATGAAACACTTTCCAACTTCAATGCAATTTTATATAAACATCTCTAAAATACGATACATTCCTTGGTGATATTTTTAAAATTATCACAATACTACATTAATTTATTATATTTGAAAACTTAAATCTTTAAACAGAAAACATAATTTTTTTTTATTTGTGTCATAAACGCGCTGCTGTGTCATAAACAAAACACAAAATATTTTAAAAGGATAATTTCGGTTTTATAAGAACAATAATGATAATACGTAATTCTGTGTGAAACTTCAAAAAAAACGTAGTTCATAACACCACAGCTGTTCCACAAATTTCTCGTTCCTCTAGATTCTCTGTATCGTGCCGCAAATACTATAGTATACAAAAAAAAATCTGATGTGGGCAACACATGACTTTCCTTATATAATAAAATGAATTTACTACTTTTACAGTTAAAAAAATGTTGTTCTTATAGTAGATACTTATATTCTTTCCAAGATATTGAATTTTCTTCAATTTGTCGTCATTTTCACTGATTTAGCGTCATTTTTATCAATTTGGCGAGATTTTTGTTAATTTGGCAACAATATAAAATGTCGCCAATTTGGCGACATTCCGCCAAAATCTCGCCAAGCGTTGTGGACGGAGAAATAAGCTATTCTTTCAGCAGATAAATGACTATTGGCGTTCAAATGCAAAAGTATTACTCAAAGTATCTTTTTTCATGAATGGAATGAGCTAGATCTACGAGAATGATGCCACCAAATTTATCGCATGGTATTACATATGAAAAGTAAACATGTTTCTCAATAGGAAATATTTTTTTTATTTTATATAACTTTTTGATAATTTTTTTGGAAAATGTGCAATATCTCGAGAACAGTTCATGTTAGTGTTCTAAAATTTATGTCAATCATTTTCTAATGAAAAATTACATAAGAATTGTCTATTTACATAACTTTATTAGCGGTTTTAATTTTTTAACGAATTTTTCAAAATTTCATTCGAAAATTTAGGGGGGTTCTGAACATTCGATTGCGTATAAAACAATAGGCTTCCAGTGTTTACGGATTGTGATTTTTGTACCAAATTTCGTTCGAATCGGTCCATTCGTTCGTCAGTTATCATGTCCACAGGCTCACTGACACATACACACACACACACACAGACATCACTTCAAAAATGTTTGAGTCGTGATCAGGGATGCTTGAAACGTGCTCACCCATCGAAAACTCGAATTCGAATTTTCGACCCCGTCACAATACTTTCTTTGTACATTATGTATATAAGGGAAGTAATATATAATTAGATACACTTGTAAAGAAAGGATAGCGGAACATGCTGGCATAAACCGTTTTTTGATATATATTGCTGTTTAAGATATATTCAATGTCAAATTTAAAGACAAAATATTTGAGCTGCGAGTTCGCGTCCTGGATAGACAAACAATAACAAGACCACGAATTTTAGCAAGCATGTGCCTACATAGTGGAATTTTTAAGGAGCGATGCCCTTTCTTTAACACTTTACAGCATAGTTGAAAAGTGTTTATGACTTTGCTCATGCTGTCTGTCTGTCCGTTTGCACAATAACTGCCGTAAAAATGGCTTGATCAAAGTGAAACATTACTATATTGTTGAGACGGTCTGTGGAACATATGGGAACGTAAATGAATAATATCACCCAATTAGTTTCGGATTGAATCAGGGTTGAAAACAGGAAATACATTGAACCATATGGGACCTAATTTTTCAAACATATTTTAAGCAAATTTAAAATTCACAAATTGCTTCGAAAGTTTTAGGAAATATTCAAATTATACGATATAATGTATAAAAAAAAATCAGCAAAATATTTTCGGTAGTTTTTTAAATAAAAATTAAAATAGTAATTACACCCATATAATATGAAGAGATCACGTGATCCACTTCAAAATAAAATATGGCTTCCATCTTTTGTTCTAGAGTAAAAATCGTGATTTTTAAAGTTCTTTTAAATTTGTATATATTTTACGCTTTATTTTTACGTATTTTTTGTGCATCTATATTCTGCACCAACGCAATTACAATATTTTTTAGCTTAAATGATCATCAAACTTTGATTATTTCTACAACGAAGCCTAATTTTAATGGATGCAGAATATAAACAAGTGATTGTAAAGGTGAGTTGTATAAGATTTGCTAATTTTCTTTCACGCAACATTATTTAACGCTGGAGTCTGGAATAAAAGTGTTAGAATGAAATATTCACTGCTTTTACATAGAGAACTAGACGATTTATATTTCGATGACGTCACTTGAATAAAGTTCATTTCTTATCGAGAAAGTTTCAAGTTTTCAAATAAAACAAATTTTCGTAGTTCTGTGATAGTTAAAAAAATATCACCGTTGAATGTATTGCATTTTGCATTTCAGTTGGAAAGTGTTTCATAATCAATGCTTTATGCATGATTGATATTCCTTGTTAATTTCGATGTAGTTTACGACATATTTTACTTTTTATGCACTTCTGAAGTGCAAAATGTTCTTTCGTATCGACACGTCGATCAATTTTCTCTGTCTCAAACTGCAAAAATAACAGGATGCAAAAATATGAAATTTTGTACATTTATAGATAAATAATAGGGTAACACGATGAATTAAACCGTTTAGCGTTTTAACTTCAGTTTGGCTTGCAATAATAACTCACAAAGCGAGCTCTTAGAGCGCAACGTGTCAGGGATTGGCGAAGCTTAGAGAGCAGAGGCAGAGCCTCTTAATATACGAAAAGAAAAGTAAAGTTTATAAATAGAGAGAGAGAAAGTATACTACAAAAATTATAAGTCGTTATGCATTCCTTTCACTTCCAAATTAAATGTTCCAGAACTACAGAAGCAAAGTCTACCAATATAAAACGACTATGAGCTATCGATTAAGAAAGTTTACAGAGCCTCTAGCAGTTAATTGAAATAGTTAGAATTCCAATCCCGAAAACAACTCAAGATAAGTGAAATTTTTCCACTGCAAAGTTTTAGAGCATTCTCTATTTAGTATAGAATGACTATTCTATAACTTTATTCTATAACGTCATTCTATGACTTTTCTATTTTGTATAAAATAGTTATAGATTGACGTACGGTTTGAGTAAAACATTATTTATCAGCAATTTTTATAAAACATTGATAATTTACTGGAAAAAGTATAATTCTAAATAAAAAAAATCTGATGTGGGCAACACATGACTTTCCTTATATAATGTAATGAATTTACTACTTTTACAGTAAAAAAATAGGTTTTTCTTATAGTAGATACTAATATTCTTTCTAAGACATTGAATTTTCGACAATTAGTCGTCATTTTCATTGATTTAGCGTCATTTTCATCCATTTGGCGAGATTTTCGTTAATTTTGCAACATTTCAAAAAGTCGCCAAGTTGGCGACATTCCGCCAAATTCGTCGCCAAAATCTCGCCAAGCGTTATGCACTAAGAAATAAGTTATTCTTACAGTAGATAAATGACTATTGGCGTTCAAATACAAAAGTATTACTCAGAGTATCTTTTTTCATGAATGGAACGAGCTAGATCCACGAGAATGATGTCACCCAATCTATCGCATGGTATTCAAAAGTGAACATGTTTATCAATAGGAAATATATTTTTTTATTTTATATGACTTTTTGATATTTTTTTTTAAATGTACAATATCTCGAGAACGGTTCGTGTTAGCGTTCTAAAATTTATGTCAATCGTTTTCTAATGAAAAATTACATAAGAAATGTCTATTTGCGTAACTTTATTAGTGGTTTTGATTTTTTGACGATTTTTTCAGAATTTCATTCGAAAATTTAGGGGGGTTCTGAACATTCGATTGCGTATATAAACAATAGGCTTCCAGTGTTTACGGTTTGTGATTTTTGTACCAAATTTGGTTCAAATCGGTCCATTCGTTCGTCAGTTATCGTCTCCACAGACCCACTGACACACACACACACAGACATCACTTCAAAAATGTTTGATTCGTGATCAGAGATGCTTGAAACGTGCTCTCCCGTCGAAAACTCGAATTCGAATTTTCGACCCCGTCACAATACTTTCCTTATACATTATGTATATAAGGAAAGTAAAAATATTAGCTTACTACGATGATTTTTTTTTTCACGGATACATCCCGAATTTTCCTAAAAATACTTTGCATTTTTATCATTTGCATATTTATCGATTTTCGTTGATCTCACACGTCCCCATACCATATACTATAATACAGAGAAAATACTGTTTTCGCACAAATTTTCAATTTCAAGATTTTTATGCCAATATATGTTTTAGGGCCTCCTAAACACATTTTGACTGTTATTTTAGTGTTGTCCATCTGTCTGGGTATGTCTGTGGTGGATTTCTTGTCTACACAATAGCTGCCACAAATACTGTAATGCTCTGGCCGTAGAGGCACTACAGTTGCGGTTCCCGCAAATCGAGGGAATCACCGCTGACGATGGTCGAAATACGTATGGTCGCTGGGTGGTAGTGAAACATGGTCGAACTTCTTTTGCGTTGTGTATTTTGTACTCGAATCTACAGCTGCGAGGAGAAATCGATTGCTTCGTGATGGGTGATCATTCTGGAAGTATAAGTAGACGGTAAGGAAGCTCACTTGAAGAATACCTTGGATGGCATGGATGTGAAAACTCACGAATATGGCAACCGGGAAAAACGGAAGTAACGGTGTACTGCCTTGACGAATTTGGAGAATGAGAAGACACCAACCTCGGTTTTCGGCTTAAATATATTTATTTGTCTCCAGCATAATTTGTTTCGAAGTCAGGATTACATTCGTTGATTACTTGATTACATGAAGTCAGAATATAGATCAAACGATCTGACTATCAAATCGAAACTCATTGACAAAATCTTCAATAATCATATTTCAATTAAATATCTTTCCACATATCATCTCACCACTGAATTAAATCTGCTTGTTAAAATCTTTTAATTACATTTAATTTAATTTAGAATATCATGGAACTTTAGAATTCTCATTCCTTTTGCCTCCGTAGGCAAAGCACGACCTTCCCCTTCCCCGTCACATCGCCAATTAAAACTATTTACCGAAAACAGACTTAAGCATCTTTAATGTTATTACGCGTTCATGACGCAAATAAAAAGAGTTCCAATGTTAAAGAATATGAAATGCGAATGCGAAGTAGATGTACTAAAGCGCGGGACAAAACCCTACACCAAGGTTTGCCGGAACTGGCGGGAAATATCCAAAAGGGCCGAATACAGAAATGGCGCTTTATCAATTTGGAATAATTTTCTGAGAACAAGTTTTAGAATCGAAAGTGAATTAGAATTTGCGGACAGTTAAATTTTGAAAGAAAATAACTATTAACGAGGTCAAGCGTTTCACAACATATCCCCGCCGCAAACGAGGATTTGTTCTGGTACAGAACAAAGACTAACCAAAAAAAAATATTCCAAATATGCCTAAAAATAAAGCGGTGACATAAAAAAAACCAACAATTTCTTGGAGAAAAAATATGCCACAAAAAATTTCAACGAAAAAATTTAGGATCTGTTATGCAGATAGGATTGTCAAATGCAATCAATTCTCATTTCCAAAATATGTGTGATTCTCAACCCAGAAATTCAACGAAAACAAGGACAGATGTGAAAAATTGGATTCATACAACACTGCATTCGCTCACATTCATACACTGATTTTCACAAGAGAAGTCCTTACATGCTAGATAAAAGTGAGGGGGTTGAGTTTTTTTTTTAAATTTTCCTCAATGTGTTTCAATTCAAAAATTAAAAATCTCATCACTATTGCATATCAGATTGTCATGAACATGGCGCAAAAAAAATCAATTTTAGAATAACCTAACCGGGTGAGATGTCTTTAAAAAAAATACAATATATATATACATAATACAAGTAACAATATTCCATTTATACCAATATTACTTGCATCCATTTGAGACTTGTACTAATCTTCAGATATCCAAAATACTTACATTCTTTTTCAATCTTTCAACTACAATGTATATACAATATCACATATTAATACAATAAATATTCATTTACAATAACTAGCTGCAGCTAAAAAAATTGTATTATACCTATACACAAAATATTTATATCACATTATATTTAAATACAAGTCGTGCACGGTAAAACAACAAACACAAATAAAAAAAATGGTTTGGCTATGGCCAAAGTTCCAGAGGTGTGAGTACTCACGGAAATCAGACTTCCAAAAAAAATGTGAAAGTTCTTTTATATCTTCATAAAAAAAATACAATTTTAAAACATTTTATTTTTCCTCAAAAAAAAATTCACTTTTTCACAAAAAAAATTCAATTTAAACCTTTATACAAAAAAAAAATTCTTTACTTTAATAAAATTATTTCCAATTTCCTATTCCACAATAAACAAAAAAAAATTAACTCATTTTTTCCTTTAAAAAAAATATACATATACCAAAAAAAATTTTTGAATCATTTCCCTTTTAATATTTGTTGTTTGTGAATGTGCGAGGTTTCAGCTGGGATGGTTGCGCTGTTGACATTCTCTGCACAAACGATTGTATTCTGGGCTGTTTTGCCACAGATGAGGTCTTGGGGAAAACTCCACTCTTGAAGTTGGGGAGTGCCTCTGAAAATATTGGATTTCAGTTTTTCATGAAAATTCTGTGCCTTTCTGACTTTGGAATAGTCAATCGTTTGATTTTGGCACCAGTGTGAACTTCCAGTCAACTCCTGACTACGTCTTTCCTGCGAATTGTTTACTTTCACGTTTCTGGGTTTCACACATTTTCTTTCAACGTCGTAACTGGATATTAGATTTGTCATACCTTTTTTCAAATTTGGCACAAAAAAGTTTCTTTTGATATCTGACATAATTCTTGACAGTTCACATCGGGTTGAATTTGTGGATGTGTTAAATAACTTGTATAATGTAGGTATGCACGAATTTGGAGCTACTAATCTTTCATGTGCGAATGATTTCTGAACATGGTTATGCCTCTTGTTTTTAGCATAGAGAGCATCGTTGTATATAAGAAAATTTATATGTTTATATGCTGGAGGTTGACTACCTTCCTCAACAGCTCTTCGAATTTTTATGCAATGAGGGTCAGTTTTCTGTTCCTTTATGATTTTCTGTATTTCCTCAATTGGTATCAGAGCATTTTTTTTCTTGCTGTTAGATGCATTATTCACCTTATCAGTACAGATGCTAATAGCATTTAGAGGACTAGTGACTTTTTCTTCCTTTGAAATTTCCATATTTTGCTCCTCTAGTGTGTTTTGAAGATCATCTGCTATAGCATTTAATCGTTCTATGTGAGATCTTCTATGTTGTCTTACAAATTGATTATCATGTAACTGAAGGGCATCTAGTGTGCACAAAAGTTGAGTTACCTCTTCCAAAATATGTGGAATTGACTTAAAGTCTTGGGTATCATACATGCTCTGTGTTTTCTTATGTACTTCTAAAATTTGTACAGTAATTTTTTCAAAATCTTTTAAAAGTTGCATTTGATCTGCATGAGATGGTTGATTTTCATACAAGTCATCTGACTCAACGGATTTATCTATATTTTCTTTTGTTTCACTTTTAAATTTATCCATACAAGGTTGTGACATTTGTTGCATTTTGTTATTTTCAGGATTAGAATTTTGTTGTACTCTCAGATCTAAATTATGGAAATTTTGATTATTACTTTGTGCAACTTGTTTACAAATATCAATGTCAGCTTTGAGAGATTTCTGATTGTTGATTGAATTGAAAGCTTTTTCAAATTTTTCTTTTATCTGTGGACCTTGTATTATATTTGGATTTATGGGATTTTGATGATGAAACTCATTGCGAAATCTATTTGTGCCATAGCTACTTTCCTGTTGTTGAAATGGAGGATAAGATGGTTTCACTCCATATTGGGTATTATAAAAGGATTTACTTCGATTCTGATTTCTTAAATTTCTGTTAAATCTTTGATGGTTGTTCCTTCTATTATTTTTATATGACTGAAAATAATTCTGTTGGAAATTTGAAAGTTTGTTTTCCAAAAAGTTAACATCTTGGCAAGCTGCCTTTAAATTTTGAGAAAGTTCATGATTGTCATTTTCTAATCCTTTACAATAGTTTTTTAAGTCATATATTTCTTTTTCATAAGAGTTTGCTAATTCAATCCATCTTTTATTTCCCTCATCAATTCTTTTCTTGTTTGCCAGATGTAGGTTTTCTAAACTTTTTATTCTATCTTCTTTTTGTTTAATAATTTCTTGAGATTCAGGGATTACTTTTTTATTATATTGATCTTCCCATTGTACAATTTTTGGAACTTCTCTTCTAGGAATTGCTGATAAATTAAATGCATTATTTTCAATTGTTCCCTTATTACAATGTATCATAAAATTTTGGCAAGAAAGAAAGTCAATCCCTAGGATTCCTTTATAATTTTGAGATTTTAGATTATTAACCAAATGATATGTAATTTTGTATTCAACTCCATTTATGATGGTAGGGAGTGTGACTTTTTCAGTTAGTTGCATAAAGTCTCCTGTAACAAGTGATACAGTCAATTGAGCTGGGTTTATTTGGACTTTAAAAGGGAATTTGTTTCAAAATGTCCCTTGAAATTAAGCTAAGGCATGCTCCAGTGTCAACAAGGAGTGGAACATTTGTCCCAAAAATGGAAGTATTTACGATGGGTGTTTTACTAGGGATCACTTGTTCACCTATTGTAACCAAAGTATTTCCAATATTATTTCTAACCGGTTCTAAGGATCCTAAATTTTCATCAGTCAGTGATGTTACAATTGTGTCCCTAATTTTTGGATTGTATGCAGGATATGAAGGATTTTCAATGGGATGTTGTTCAAGGTTGTCATTCCTTCTACTTTCCTGACTAAATTGTCTGAATCTTTTATTCTGGCGGTTATTAGATTTCAGTTTCTGTGTTATTTGCCGCTCTTGTCCAAAATCTTCTCTAAAAAAACAATTTCTTTGAATATGGCCTTTTTTGCCACATGAATAACACTCTGGAATTTTTCTCAAATTTTCTAAATTTTCATTTTCCAATTTGAATTTTAGTAATTCCTCTTCCAAAAAATCAATTTTACTTTGTATTTGTTGCATTTCAGGTGACTGCAGCGTGTTTGCAATTGCAGGCATTTCGCTGGGCTGGGGAGTTATGGCGAGCCAAGCATTGTGCTCAAGAATGGCAGTTCTTTTCGCTTCTGCATAAGTTTTTGGATCGTTAGCCAGGACAGCTCTTTTGATGTGCGGTGGAAGTTTATCTATCGTAATAGACAACAAAATTGTGTCGCGAATGTTTTCAATATCTTTGGTTGGGAAACATTCCCCAAATGTTATTTCCATGTTGTCAAAAAAAATCAAAATATCATGTGTATTACAATTGATGTTGTTCAACCTTTGCCAATGGTTTGCAAGTGGCACACCAGTACTAAATCTCAGAGAGAGATTTTTGACAATCTGTTCGAAGGTTTCGCCAGTATTTAGCTTAAGGGCGATTGCTGCTTGCGATGTTAGTTTGGTATTCAAAGCAAAAATTTTCTCTTCCTCCTTCCATTGGAAGAAATTGGCAGTGTTATTAAGTTTGGTAATAAATTCAGAAAAGGATTCCCCGACTGCTCCACCAAATGTAGGGAGTAAACTTAAAGCACTAGTTATGTTTGTCGACATCTTTTTTTTTTTAGATGTATACACTATCAATAATAAACATAAATTCAATACAAGTTTCAATAATAAATGAGCAAAAAGAATTATTCAAGTATAACAAGTATATTATTTAAAATTTCAATTTCATATTCAGCTGATATACCATTTTTTTCAGCTTTTCAAGACTTACCTTTCTACAGGTATTAACAATAAAACATATTTTATTTTATTTTAAAACAATAAATTTCACCCTCTTTTACCACTTTTCAATTCACAGATGCATTCCACTTTTAAAGCTAAAAAAAATAAATTCACTTTGCCGACTCGGGAATCGACCTCCCGATGTCAACACAGCTGGTGTAGACATTCAAGGCACACCACAGGATCGTATGAGTCATTCTTGCAGACTCTGATGTAACGGCACCATTTGTTATAAGCTCCATTTGTTATAAGACGTTGGCCAGGGAACCATTTGTTGTGGAACGGGAAGCGGCACTGAGCGGTAGTGGGCATCATATGTTGCGGCTCGTGTCGGAATAAGTGGTCGCTGGGTGGTGATGAAGCACGACTGAATTTCATTGCGTTGTGTATTCTGTTCTGGAGATGGTCGATGAGGAAAACACACTCGACGAGTATCTCGGACTGCTGGTGACTAAAGCATTTGAAGAATGAGACGAACAATCTTGGCCTTTGAACTTAAATAACTTTATTCATCTCGAGCATAATTTACTTTAAACAGGAACAAACAACTTGATATCGAAAACCAAAGTAGTTGACAAAATCTTCAATAATCATATTTCAATTAAATATCTTTCCACATATCATCTCACCACTGAATTAAATCTGCTTGTTAAAATCTTTTAATTACATTTAATTTAATTTAGAATATCATGGAACTTTAGAATTCTCATTCCTTTTGCCTCCGTAGGCAAAGCACGACCTTCCCCTTCCCCGTCACATCGCCAATTAAAACTATTTACCGAAAACAGACTTAAGCATCTTTAATGTTATTACGCGTTCATGACGCAAATAAAAAGAGTTCCAATGTTAAAGAATATGAAATGCGAATGCGAAGTAGATGTACTAAAGCGCGGGACAAAACCCTACACCAAGGTTTGCCGGAACTGGCGGGAAATATCCAAAAGGGCCGAATACAGAAATGGCGCTTTATCAATTTGGAATAATTTTCTGAGAACAAGTTTTAGAATCGAAAGTGAATTAGAATTTGCGGACAGTTAAATTTTGAAAGAAAATAACTATTAACGAGGTCAAGCGTTTCACAACAGTATGTCTGTGGTGGATTTCTTGTCTACACAATAGCTGCCACAAATACTAATGGATTTTCACGTATCTTTATATACGGCTTTGTTATCGAAAAATCTAGAACTAAATAAGATTTTTTTTTTTTAATTGGAGTGAAAACTCCGAAATTTTGTATTTTTTTAACATATCAGAACAAGACAAAATTGGATATAATCATGCATAAAAAGGATTAGATAATCATTGTTGTGAAAAGTAGTCGATATATAATTTTTGTGTTCGTGGCATCATTAGCCCTCTCGGGAGCGAAGAGGGGGAGTTATCCTCTTCCCCCCCCCCGAGGGTACATTTTCAAATATAGTATCAATCGAAAGATTTTTTTCTAATTTTTTAAAGTGAAGGCAAAACGCTATAATTACAATCAGTCGGATCAACAATACCGATTTTTCCAAATTTCTTTTTTAAAATTTAAACAATAAAATGTTGCAAGCTACTTAAAAATGAATCATTGTATGAGAAAGTTAAGCCGCATTCCAATTAATTTATCATTTAAGTACATGTAATGTGCAAACCGAGCGTCTTCCATGCTAAATATAAAACTTTGTAATTGATTTTTTTTTCCTATCTTGCTTCGTTTTTAAGATGAGATTCTAATTTCTTCAACTTGCCGCTAGAGGCGCTGCAAACTTTTCTTTCATTCAATAACCATAACCGATTTTCTTAGTAATCTAGAACACTTCAATGGAAAGTAAAATAGATATTTAATTAAGGAATTAAAAATGAACCACATATAAAAAAAAAATCCAACTGTCTTTTAAAAAGCAGAACGTTTTTTAGTTGCATAGGAAATGTAATAAGGAATTTGGTCAATTTTTTTTTTCAGATCCAGAATTGAGTTTGATTGGATTATTGACAGAAAACGCTCAAAATTCTGCTATAATAATAACACGATGATACAAAAATACTTCAAAACAAACACTGGTCAAATGATTTCAAAGCAGTATTTTCCTTTGGGACCGACAAGAAGGGGAAACTTACTAACTCATGTCATATTGGAAATTGTTACCAAAATTGTGAAACTTTGGAAAGATTTGAAGCAAGAAGATATCAAATCATGGCGGTAAAAGTGAGTAGTTAGAACTTCAAATTAAGAAAACGCCACTATCGTTTGAGACAATCATCCAGGTGGCGTTGGGATAAGATAAGTAATCCTGCATTGTATGCATTTCTATGACAAAAGGCGTAAATATTTATATAAACTGTCAATTTTATAAAAATAAATTATGAGCGCAATGCAAAGTAGGAATGAAACAATAAAGAATATTCCTACGTATTCAAAATTATTTTACCTTTCAATTTATTTTTATCTCCCCATATTCTGTACTCTATTCTACAATTATGAAAAAATACTGGTTAATAATACTCACAATTAGGTACCTTTAATTTTAAAAAAATCAAAAATACATATACTAAACGCCTTTCTGTTGTGTCAATTAATAATAGCAGCTATTTTACTAACACTAGCAACACCTAGATATAATTCTCAAAGCATTATGGCATTTTCATGCGTTTCATACATGAGTTTTATCTCCTTCTTTCTAACTCCATGGTTCAAACGTTCTAATATTTACCATTGCGGAAGTTAATGCTTGGGTTGTAACGATTTATGGCATTAGGTTATAAAAATAACAAATGTGACCTTCCTTAGGTGTTCTAAAGCATGCAAAATATCACCTTGTATTATTGATTTTCTGCTGCCTCGGTTTAATACCGATGTTTTATAGCTGCACTAAAACAACAACTTCTGAATACCGGATAGATGAATAATAAAGGAAACCCATAGGGAGTGGCAAAAATATGAGTTATAGCCTCAGCTTAGTATAAGAAAGAACATAATATTAATGGTTTATTTCAGAACATACTTATCTCACTCAAGAATCTCTTGTTATTTGAATAAGCTATTAACACGTTAAATATGTTTTCATGAATCCTTAGGTGAGCCTAGAACTCGGAAATTTACTGAGAATAGTGACTCCAGTGCAGAAACCAGCATGAGTAGATCGGTTTTGTTCGTGTTATCACTCTTCAAACACTGAATAACAAAAGACTGATGACAGCAACAAAGCATGCGTTGTTGCAATTCTGCGGATCTGTGGTATTCGATGGCATAAAACATGTCGACCGATAAACACATTCAATTTTGAATAACATGCATATAGAGGGTATCCCAAAAAGATTGAAAAGCGCTTTAATTCTTTAAATTTTGGAAATAAGTGGGCAATGTAAATTTCAAAAATGTTGAAAGTAAGGTGGGAAATAAGATTATGTTAATGAAATAGCCCTCCCATTCATTTTCAAAAAGTTACATATTTGAGGAAATATTCAATAATTTAGCAGCGTTTAAAAAAGTCGCCAAGTTGGCGACATTTCGCCAAATTCGTCGCCAAAATCACCAAGCGTTGTGGACGGAGAAATAAGTCATTCTTATAGCAGATAAATGATTATTGGAGTTCAAATACAAAAGTACTACTCAAAGTATCTTTTCTCATGAATGGAACGAGCTAGATACACGGGAATGATGTCACCAAATTTATCGCATGATATTACATATGAAAATTGAGCATGTTTCTCAACAGTTAAAATATTTTTTTTTAATTTATGGGATATTTTTATAAATTTATTTGAAAAATGTTCAATATCTCGAGAACGGTTCGTACAAGCGTTCTAAAGTATATGTTAATCGTTTTCTAAGGAAAAATTGCATAGGAAATGTCTATCTGCGTAATTTTATTAAAGGTTTTAAGTTTTTGATGATTTTTTCAAAATTTCACTTGAAAATTTAGGGGAGTTCTGAACGTCCAATTACATTTAAAAACAATAGGCTTCCAGTATTACTGGATTGTAAATTTTTTACCCAATTTTGTTCGAATCGGCCCATTCGTTCTTCAGTTATCGTCTCCACAGACTCACTGACACACACACACACACACACACACACACACACACACACACATACTTTCACACACACAGACATCACTTCAAAAAAGTCTGATTCGTGTTCAGGGATATTTGAAACGTGCTCTCCCGTCGAAAACTCGAATACGAATTTTCGACCCTATCACAATACTTCCCTTATATATTATATGTATATAAGGAAAAAACACTCGTTTGCTTAGCAATATAGAAATTTTCATTATTTCTGTATTAAAAACGGCTACTTTAGACACTTACAATCCTTTTACCACTAATTTAAGTAGAATATATATAAATTTATCTTTGACGGATATTTTTTTAATTAGCGGTTAAATGAAATACTCCATTTCATTAAAATATATGCAAGAATTTTTTATATATTTTGCACGAAATTTATTAAAATTATACACGAAAAGTATATAAGAAAAATCTGTTGTGGGCAGCACATGACTTTCCCTGCAGACTTATATTAACGTTCTCTTTATTTTAATTAAATTTATTTCACTTTTCATTCAATTTTCGTTCTCATTCGGTAACCGGACTTATTACTTTCCTTATATACATAATGTATAAGGAAAGTATTGTGACGGGGTCGAAAATTCGAATTCGAGTTTTCGACGGGAGAGCACGTTTCAAGCATCCCTGATCACGAATCGAACATTTTTGAGGGGATGTCTGTGTATGTGTACGAGTGTCTGCGTGAAAGTATGTGTGTGTATGTGTGTGTGTGTGTGTGAAAGTATGTGTGTGTATGTGTGTGTCAGTGAGTCTGTGGAGACGATAACTGACGAACGAATGGACCGATTCGAACCAAATTTGGTACAAAAATCACAATCCGTAAACACTGGAAGCCTATTGCTTTTATATGCAATCGAATGTTAAGAACCCCCCTAAATTTTCGAATGAAATTTTGAAAAAATCGTCAAAAAATCAAAACCACTAATAAAGTTACGCAAATAGACATTTCTCATGTAATTTTTCATTAGAAAACGATTGACATAAATTTTAGAACGCTAAGATGAACCGTTCTCGAGATATTGTTCATTTTTTAAAAAAAAATTATCAAAAAGTCATATAAAAAAAAAATTCCTATTGAGAAACATGTTCACTTTTTATATGTAATACCATGCGATAAATTGGGTTACATCATTCTCGTGGAACTAGCTCATTCCATTCATGAAAAAATATACTTTTATTAATACTTTTGTGTTTGAACGCCAATAGTCATTTATCTGCTGTAAGAATAACTTATTTCTTAGTGCATAACGCTTGGCAAGATTTTGCCGACGAATTTGGCGGAATGTCGCCTACTTGGCGACTTTTCGAAATGTTGCCAAATTAACGAAAATCTCGCCAAATGGATAAAAATGACGACTAATTGTCGAAAATTTAATATCTTGGAAAGAATATTAGTATCTACTATAAGAAAAACTTACTTTTTTACTGTAAAAGTAGTAAATTAATTACATTATATAAGGAAAGTCACGTGTTGCCCACATCAGATTTTTTTTAAAGGTGGCGTAGAGAAAATACGGAAAACTAAAATATCTCGAAAACGGCTAGTCCTAGTGTAATGGGGTTGGTCTTATTATTTTCGTCGTTAAAAATTACGTATTAAACGAGCATTTAATGGATATATTTGAGTATACCTAGTTCTTTAGTTTAGATTTGGACGATTTTTGCGGGCCATTTTGCAAAAAAAAGCAGGTTATTTTTCTCCGAATCGTACCAAAATCTAATCAGCACCAGAATAACCCACAGGTTACTCATCTACTGAATTTTGTGAAATTCGGTCCAGTAGTTTTTCAGTTAGAGTGGATACAAGCTTTTGCGTACCATTTCGCAAAAAGAGGCGGGTTCTTTTATTCCAAATCGTACCCAATACTAATCAGCACCAGACTCGCTCACAATTGACTTACCTACCAAATTTTGTGAAATTCGGTCCATTAGTTTTTTAGTTAGAGTGGATACAAAATGTGCACAGACAGACAGACACACAGACAGACAAACACACAGACACACACACAGACGTCACGCTAAAAATGATTTTTTCGTATTCTAGAGGTCTTGAAACGTGTAGATCCGTCGAAAACTCGAGTTGCGATTTTCGACATGATTCCAATACTTTCCCTATACATTACCATGTATTGCAGGGAAAGTAATAATTCTCATGTACATTATATGTATATAAGGAAAAAAATAGGAAAAATATATATTTCCTTTTTAGCTCGCATATACATTACAGAATTTTCTAATAAATATATACATCTTTAAAATGCTAGTTAGTGACTACGTTAAAAATGAGTAGTAGTGTAAATTCACTTAAAATCACTTAAAGTTCACTTTAGCAAATGAGATCTTTAAATATAAATTGTTATTCAAGTAAGCAAAATAACTTATTTTCATCACAATGATAGATTTCGACGTTTAATGGGTTTAGTTTAAATTTTTATTTGCCATCATCGTCAGTATACCGTTACACGTTAAAAACAATGCCCTTTTGCCCTTACGTTTCTGCAGATTCTACTACGCAGGTTTCTTATTTACCCTCTTGTCCATGCTCTATACGATGCTTTTGCACTATTGGCCGAATTCAACTCATCCGAATTCTTTGTGATGCTCCTTATGATGTACCTTATTGTTGTTGCCTTATAGTTATTGATAATAATACGCCCTATTATTGAATCTTATAAACAGAGCGTTTAAGTATTAGTGTCATTAAAAATTAAGATTGAAATGTTATTATTGCAGTTAAAAATATGTCTTAATGTTGATTCTTACTCGTATAAGCAGTATATATATATATATATATATATATATATATTGGTATGATATTAAAATCCACATTGTAGTGCAGCATAGCGCCTTATTCGTGTGATTTCAGGAATTTTTTAACTTTCATTCTTTTATACATATTTATTTTTATATATATATTCTGTTGTTGATCATGTATAGCTGCATCGCGCTTTTGGACTACAACTACATACATATATACTTTAATTACAGGGGTGGGGGGGCTGATTGGACTTCACTCCGGGTGGCTTTTTTTGTTTGTCATGACGGCCTTCTGGTTGTTTCGGTATATTCATAAAAAGTGTGTTTACTACTGAGATATGTTCCTCATGTATCTGTATGTGTATAAATTTGTATTGGAATGTTTTTCAGTGTACCTTACGGTGTTTTTACGTGTTGTATATACATTAGATATGTGCATAGAATGAATCTTACAATATATATAACAATATAATAAAATTTAATAAAAAAAATTTAAAAAAAATAAAAATAATTTAAAATAAAAAAAAATTTTATATATAAAAAATATAAAAAATAAAAATAATAATAAAAAATTAAAAACTTTATAAAACTTAAATACAAAAGTATTAGATAATAGAAAATACTTTCTCAAATGGGGGAACATAGAAAAATTGTTATCTGTAAGTGGATGTGATATGGCACGGTTGGTGTATTATTGACTGTTTATAAGATAATAAGTGTCTTAAGTGGAAATAATTATATGTCTATGTTACGACAATCTTTCCCTTTCTTGGAATTTTTTAGGTCATAAAAATATCTTTTTCTACTTATGATATGACACAACAAATCAATTTAGCGACTGGCAACTTCGTAACAAACGTTACGATGGCCCGGTTGGTCGATCATGGGGGAATTGGCCAATCGTCAAACAGTCACCCTTCCTTGAATACTATAGATAGATATTTTAAACCTATTGTTCCTGCCGTTGAGAAAGCCAAAAAACCTGTAAATTCTTGTGGTCTTGTGAATTCTGGTAATTGTGATCATCCATCATATAATAGCCATTTCAAAAATTTCTGTAAATTCTTATACAAAAAATATACATCTAGTCGTTGTAAACTTTGTCCTATGGTAAATCCATCTCATATCTGTAATAACCAAAAATATCGTATAATATGCAAGTCTTATAACTGCATATATTGTATAAAATGCAAGATTTGCGATTTACAGTATATAGGTCAAACTAAAAATCACATTAACGTAAGAATCAACCTACATAGAAGCCAGATATATAAATTACAAAAAGACCCTTCTTTTGATGCATCTATGGAAATTCGACACTTCAGTGATCATGGTATTGAGGCAATGCAGTTGACTATATTGGATATAGTAGTCAACCTTAAAGAACGCCTTTGGTGGGAGAGTTACTACATTCACCATTTTAACACTCTTTATCCTTATGGTCTGAATTCCATGTTATACAATAACAATTATAATTTCGAATATATAAAAAAACACGACTCTAATGTCGTAATCAATAATCAGAAACATTGCAACCAAAATGGTAACTTAACACGTAAAAAACGTGGCGATAGAAAAATAAAATTAAAACTCACTGACACAATACAGAATCTAATATTTTTTGCTCGGAAATGCGCTGATAGTGAGGCAATACAACATACATGGATTAAAAATTGCATTTATGGAGTCAGAAATAGATTTTTGAGAGATATCTGGGATTTTTGTAATTGTGACGTTTTTAAGGAACTTTTTTCAAAAAACTTTTATATTGCTGCTATTTTCTTGGATTACATTAAATTACGCGCAAATTACTTAAACTTAAAGTTAATCAAAAACAAACCTGTTTGTATCAATAAAGAATATCTCATTATTAATTACAAGAATAAAAATTTTGATAAAGTAAATATCTCATATAAATAAATTTCAGGATAAGTTTCCTATTTCTAATACACAAATTAAAATCGCTTATAAATATGCTAAATATTTATGCAGAAATTTCTATAACTATAACACTGTTTGTAGAAAGGTGATTTATGATCCACAGCATTGTTCCTGTACAGAATATTCCAATTTTATCGACAGTCATCATGGTCACGTTATTTCTGGTGATCTTGATCTTTTACAAACATCATCGTTGAAACCTTTCGTCAAACTCGGCACTAAATTTCGTATAGCCGAGTTTCGCTCTATTGGAGGTACAATTACGCAAGATATAGACAGATTCATTTATCGATGTGCAGTGAAATACAGTGTACCCACTTCGATATATAATGAGTGGAAATCAGCTGTATTAAATGCTTTTTTTAAAACATACAATAACATTGGAAGGAGGGAAGTTGTAAGACATTACAATAGAAATGAATTGATGACTTTGCAAAAGAATTTCGTAATTACATACGTTGATAAAGTTACATCAAATTATGCATTTACATGTCAACATCTTTATAATAAATTACTGATTGCATGTTACCAGAATCGTGATGTATATAGCCCTTTACAACTTTCACAGAACGAGATAGAAAACCGTATAAGGGCCTTTTATAAATCTGTGGGTTACACATTGAAGGCTATTAAATTTCCTTATGTTACTTTAATACCAAAACTGCATAAAAATCCAGTAAAATTCCGCCCCATTACTAATGGTTATAAAACTTACTTAACAATAGCAAATAAAAAGCTTCTATCAATCTTAAAAGAAGTTATGATTAAAATAAAAAATAATGGTGCTTATTTTATAAGTAATAGTCTTGAAGTAATAGAAAAAATTAAAACCATATCTGAAGATTTACATTATAAAAGTTATGATTTTAATGATTTGTTCAGTAATATAAATATTAAAGATCTATTTGCCATTTTGATGGAAGTCTACGAAAAATATAATATGCAAAAACATATTACTCTAGGTAAATTTAAATCTTTAGTCAATCTTGTACTTTTTGAAACCGTCTTATACGATGGTACCAATTTCTACAAACAGCTCCATGGTATACCCATGGGAGGTGGGTGTTCCTCCATTCTCGCCGACATTTACCTCAACAAATATGAAGAGGGCACACACATTTTAAACGAATTGCTGTTCATACGTTACGTTGACGATATCCTTTTTGCCTGTAAAGAAAAAGATTTTTTATTGGATTTTGGATTTTATCCAAAATGTTAACTTTAACCGAAACACCATACAACCCTGATGAAAGTCTTACTTTCCTTGATTTGTCTTTGTACAAACTTCCTGATGGATCAACTGGATTTCGTCTCTACGATAAACGTAGAGATTTTAAATTTAATATAAATTTCATTGTTCCTTGGTATTCATGCTTACATAAGAATGTGTACAGAAACATAATTTTGAACCATCTTTTGCGAAGCAAAAGAATCAACTGTAATGTTAATGATCGTTACAATAACGATATTAACTTCCTCCATGGTGCTATTGCACAGGGTTTTCCGAAGCGTTTCCTGTGTAACATTATATGCAAATTTTATGGTATAACCGTAACAGATAGCTATCACATATATTTGGATGCCAAACCTCCCGTGTGTTGATTACGTTAGGGAGTCTGAGCCCAGGTTAAGAATGAGTACACTCTTATATACAATAGATAATAACAAGCAGATGGATTGATGCTGGATTCGTCATGGTGAATAGTACATCTGGGTTATGGTACAGTATCTACTTTGGTAATTAAAATCTATATGTTTGTTTCATATTGCCTTTAGTTTTGTGAGAGTTAAACTAATAGTACAGTTTTAAAATACGAGTCTTCTGGGAACTCCACACTTTCAGGTTTTGTAACCTCCTTTTTAAATCCTTTTTTAAAATCCTTTTTAAAAAAATTTTTGATACTTTGGTATTCATATTTGTGCAATATATCGGCTTCCGGGAGTGTTGTCTAGACGCAAAGCTAGCTTAACCGGGGAGTGGAGGTCACAACCCCCCCCCCCCAGCCATTCTTTGATATATTGCTTTCTTTCATTTTTATACTTGTCTGGTATGATATTAAAATCCACATTGTAGTGCAGCATAGCGCCTTATTCGTGTGATTTCAGGAATTTTTTAACTTTCATTCTTTTATACATATTTATTTATATATATATATATATATATATATATATATAAAACACAGAAATTACGAAAATTAACTATTCATGATGACGATTGCTCGATCACGATTGCTCCTGTTCATCATGAGCTGAATAAAAGAGCTCAGGGGAACGGCCGCGTGATCAGTCTCCTGTTTACTCTGGGCTACATAAAAGAGCTCAGAGGAATGGCTGCGTGTTCAGACTCCTGTTCACTCTGGGCCGAATAAAAGAGCTGAGAGGAAAGGCCGCGTGATCAGTCTCCTGTTCACTCTTGAATCAATAAAGGAGCTCAGAGGAACGGCCGCGTTATCAGTCTCTTGTTCACGCTGGGAAAAATAAAAGAGCTCAGAGGAAAGGCGGCGTGATCAGTCTCCTGTTCACCCTGGGCTGAATAGAAGAGTTCAGAGGAATGGCCGCGTGATCAGTCTCCTGTTTACTGTGGATGAGTAAAAGAGCTCAGAGGAACGGCCGCGTGATCAGTCTGATGTTCACTCTGAGATGAATAAAAGAGCTCAGAGGAGCGGTCGCGTGATCAATCGCCTGCTCACTCTCGGAGGGATGAATAAAAGAGCTCAGAGGAATGGTCAAGTGATCAGTCTCCTGTTCTCTCTGAGTTAAATAGAGCTCAGAAGAAAGGCTGCGTGACCAGTCAGTCTCCTGTGCACTCTGGGATGAATAAAAGAGCTCAGATGAACGGCCACGTGATCAGTCTCCTGTTCACTCTGGCTGAATTAAATAGCTCAGAGGAACGGCTGCTTGACCAGTAAGGCTCCTGTTTATTCTGGGCTGAATAAAAGATCTCAGAGGAACGGCCACGTGACCAGTCTTATATTCCCTCTGGGATGAATAAAAGAGCTCAGAGGAACGGCCGCGTGATCAGTCCTCTGTTCACTCTGGGCTAAATAAAAGAGCTCAGAGGAAGGGCCGTGAGATTAGTCTCCTGTTCACCCTGGGATGAATAAAAGAGCTCAGAGCAACGGCCGCGTGATCAGTCTCCTGTTCACTCTGGGATGAAAAAAGAGCTCAGAGGAGCGACAGCGTGATCAATCTCCCCTCTCACTCTGGGAGGGGTGAATAAAAGAGATTTGAGGAACGGCCAATTGATCAGTCTCCTGTTCACTCTGGGCTGAATGGAGCTCAGAGGAACGGCTGTGTGACCAGTCAGTCTCCTGTTCACTCTGGGATAAATAAAAGAGCTCTGAGGAAAGGCAGCGTCAACTGTCTCCTGTTTACTCTGGGCTAAATAAAAGACCTCTGAGAAACGGCCTCGTGAACAATCTCCTGTTCACTCTGGGCTGTCTAAAAGAGATAAGAGGAACGGCCGCGTAATCAGTCTCCTGTTCACACTGGGATGAATAAAAGAGCTCAGATGAAAGACCGCGTGATCTGTCTCCTGTTCACTCTGGTCTGACTAAAAAAGAGCAGAGGAACAGCAGCGTGATCAGTCTCCTATTCACTGTGGATGAATAAAAGAGCTCAGAGGAACGGCCGCGTGATCAGTCTGATGTTCACTCTGGGCTAAATAAGAGAGCTCAGAGGAACGGCCGCGTTGTCAGTCTCCTGTTAACTCTGGGATGATTAAAAGAGCTCAGAGGTACTACCGCGTGATCAGTCACCTGTTCACTCTGAGATGAATAAAAAAGCTTAGAGGAGCGGTCGCGTGATCAATCGCCTGCTCACTCTGGGAGGATGAATAAAAGAGCTCAGAGGAACGGCTAAGTGATCAGTCTCCTGTTCTCTCTGAGTTGAATAGAGCTCAGAGGAACAGCTGCGTGATCAGTCAGTCTCCTGTGCACTCTGGGATGAATAAAAGAGCTCAGAGGAACGGCCACGTGACCAGTCTCCTGTTTACGCTGGGATGAATAAAAAAGGGAGAACGGCGAGCTTCTTGGAGCAGGGGGCTGAACGTCCTAGTACAATAAAAATTAATATGATATAAAAAGATTCTTAATAATTTAATAGTTTTCTTGAATAATTAATGCAAATAACAACATTAGTAAAGTAAATGTCCCACCGGTAGCAGTGGAATCGACTTATAGGCGTAATCAAGAATGTGAAATTTATAATTCAAACAAAATAACAAGAACTATCAAAGAAATTAAATTTAATTTTCAGATATACTGAATTACCGCCAAATTCGTCAAGCGTGACAGGCAGACAGAGATATTGGCTTTACCTGTAATGATTCTATGAAATTATTTTATCATTTTTTTAGTTAATAAATCGACTTAACTGAATAGAAATATTTTAAATTCATGTATACCTGTTTTGCGGCACTCAATACCCGAATACTCATTTGAGTTGGCGGATTTGTTCATGAGAATAGTTTTCCCCACTTCACATGCATTCTCTGAAATACTTTGAGGTATGTTATTTTGATGTCAAAATCTCAAAGTAATGATCTGTATTTTCCCTGTTTATTCCCTATGGAGTAGGGAAATAACGATAAAAGTAACAAAATGTTCTTATCTTCCAAGCAGAAAGAATGGTTCGGTTTTATGCCAAAATTCCTGAATCAATAGGAATGAAAGGACGAGCTAGTAAAGAATAAAAAGAAGGCTTTGTATATCTAAGTTGCTAATTTTTAACTCATAGCGAATTTTATTACCAATAAAGGGGGAAATTTTTAATGAGATTGCCGTAAAAGGGATAAATAGGGGGTGAGTGATGAAACGAAAGTACTCGGATGGTACAGATACCATGAAATTAATTACATATTTTTAAAACAATAAGAATAAAACGAACGGTGATTTCCTTCTTGTTACTTCCCTGCAATGCATGGTGAAAATCGAAAACGAGTTTTCAGCGGATCTACACGTTTCAGGACTTCTAGAATACGAAAAAACTATTTTTAGCGTGACGTCAATGTGTATGTCTGACGGTCTGTGGTTCTGTAGGTCTGTCTGTGCAATGTATGTATCCACTCTAACTCAAAAACTAATGGACCAAATTTCATAAAATTTGGAAGGTAAGTCACTTGTGGGTTATTCTGGTGCTGATTAGATTTTGGTTCGATTAGGGGTAAAAGAATCTACTTTATTTTGCGAAATGATCTGCAAAAATCGTATGTATCCACTCTGAAATAAATAATTTACGACATTTCACAAAATTTGGTAGATAAGTCACTTGTAGGATAACTTGGTGCTGATTAGATTTGGGTACGATTCGAAAAAAAGTACCTACCATTTTACGAAAAGGCTCCCATCAATCGTCAAAATCTAAAATAAAGTACTAAGTATGCTTAAATGTGTCAGTTAAATTTTACTTTCCCTGCAATACATGGTAATGTATAGGGAAAGTATTGGAATCATGTCGAAAATCGCAACTCGAGTTTTCGACGGATCTACACGTTTCGAGACCTCTAGAATACGAAAAAACTATATTTAGCGTGACGTATGTGTGTGTATCTGTCTGTCTGTTTGTCTGTGCAATGAATGTATCCACTCTAACTCAAAAACTTATAGACCGAATTTCATAAAATTTGGTAGGTAAGTCACATGGGTATGACGCTGGTGCTGATTAGTTTTTGGTACGATTCGTAAAATTAGAACCCACCTTTTTTTGCGAAAGGACCCGTAAAAATTCGTGAAACATCTATTTCTCAAGATTGGTTATAAATAGAACTTTAATGATGACAGATTACTGAATTCAGCATCAAATTCCAGAGGAGAATGGGAGTTCACTAAAGTTTTCTATTTGATGAATGAATGAAAGTAGAAGCATGCACAACTCAAAAATATATTTCACTCACTCAAGTGTCGATTTATTAATGAACTGTAGTAATAATACACAAATGGAAAACAAAAGCACAAAGTTAATACACTCATGTATGCACATACTGAAAGAGACGCTACTCTCGAACCCAAATCCTCAAGAATAAAAAAACCCGATGTAGCGCG
Source organism: Amaurobius ferox (assembly GCA_951213105.1). Classification (NCBI taxonomy): domain Eukaryota; kingdom Metazoa; phylum Arthropoda; class Arachnida; order Araneae; family Amaurobiidae; genus Amaurobius; species Amaurobius ferox. The sequence goes on from OX578154.1 coordinate 27,181,756, forward strand.
GCTCATTTTGAGAAGCGCCATCTCGTGACACCAAACATACCCCCAGCCTTGAAGCCTCAGGGGGTTCAACACTTAAATTAAACTGATTTTACTGAAAGAGAAGGAAACATAAATACAACACATAAGTTAAGTCAAGTAAAAAATGTCACTAAATTCAGTTCACGAATAGTCAGTTCAGTGGCAAAGCACACAGTTTAGAAATAGGTCTTTTCAGTTCACCGTTAGCAGTACGTAATTCTACAACGCGCACCTTATTATCCTTGCCTGGACAAACATTAACAATCCTACCTAACTTCCAACGTAAAGGAGGAAGATTCTCATTTTTCACTAGCACTAAGTCACCCGGTTGAAAATCACGTTGTAGTTTACACCACTTAGGTCTTTGCTGCAATCTGGATAAATATTCGTTACTCCAACGTTTCCAAAAATGCTGGAACAGCTTTTGTATATTTCGCCACCGATCAATATGACTTATTTTTTCTTGGGTTAAGTCTGATTCTGGAAGGGCACTCATTGATGCTCCAATCAAAAAGTGTCCAGGAGTCAGGACTTCTAAGTCATTGGGATCCGAAGAAGCTGAAGTCAAGGGTCTTGAATTTAAGCAGGACTCGATTTGTGTGATTAGCGTCAAAAACTCTTCAAATGTTGGTACGACATTCCCAAGACATCTCTTTAGATGGTATTTTAGTGATTTAACTCCAGCCTCCCAGAGACCTCCAAAGTGAGGCGCAGAAGGAGGGTTGAAAATCCACTTGATGTTTTCGGAAGACACATAACTATGAAGTCGACCATTCCGTTCAATATTTATAGCTCTTCTCAACTCCCCACTAGCTCCTTTAAAATTCGTTGCACAATCACTGTGTATTTCAACAGGTCTACCTCTACGAGCTATAAACCTTTTTAATGTCGCTATAAAGGATTTTGTTGAAAGGTCTCCAACTATCTCTAAGTGAACTGCCCTAGTAGAGAAGCAAACAAAAAGGCAACCATAACATTTAGTAATTTTGACTCCTCTACCAGAACGATTCTTGATATTAAAAGGTCCAGCAAAGTCTACACCCACACGAGAAAATGCTCTGCTTTGGGTAACTCTTGAGGCAGGAAGATCAGCCATCAACTGTGTTGCATTTTGGGCTCGTATTCTGCAACAGATGACACATCGATGTAAGCATCTACGAACGGCATCTCTAGCGCTGATAATCCAAAACCTTTGGAGTAAAACAGACAGAAGTAATTGTGGGCCAGCATGAAGATAAACTCGATGATAGTAACTGATTATCAAATTTGTAATATGATGGTTCTTAGGTAAAATCATCGGGTGTTTTCTGTTGTTTGATAAGTTCGCATTTGTAAGTCTTCCGCCAACACGCATGACTCCTGAAGAATCTAAAAACGGAGTCAAAGATAAAAGCTTGCTGCTTGATTTCAAAGGTTTCGCAGATTTTAGGCTAGTAAGTTCCTCGGAAAATGCAGATTGCTGTACAATCTTTACAATTAAGGATGTTGCGGTAAAAAGTTCCTCTGTTGATAAGTGACTCTTTAAACGATTTTCCGGTTGTTTAAAACAATTATTTCTAAACCTCATACACCATGCTAATATTCTGCATAGCTTTATCCACGAAGAAAATTTTGAAATTAAAGTTGGTTCTTGAACCTTTGAGACATGAGAATTATAACTCCTTTTCTCTTCCTTAAACACAATTTCACTGTACTCAGCGTCGATATCAATTGTTTGTTCTATCATTTCAAGGGGTTGTTTTAGCCATTGCGGTCCTTGCAACCATAATGTGCTCTCCAAAAGTTCTGATGGAAGATAACCCCTAGTTCCGCAATCTGCGGGATTCTCTACCCCATGTACAAAGTTCCATTTGACATTAGGAATAGCTTCTTGAATTTTGGACACACGATTTGCAACAAAAGGCTGCCAACGACGTGACTCAGAAGAAATCCACGCTAATGTGACACGTGAGTCTGTCCAAGCATAGACACAATTGATAGGTAATTCAATGTATGAGAGGACAACCCTCAAAAGATTTGATAGCAACAAAGCTGCACACAGCTCTAGTCTTGGAAGAGACTGTATTTTTAAAGGTGCAACTCTGGTTTTTGCAGTTAACATATTCACATGCACTGAATGCTTAGAACTTGCAGATTTTACATATATGACAGCACAATAAGCTTTCTCCGAAGCATCAGAAAAGCCATGAATATCTATGACAATGGGATTGCAACACAAAACATAACGTGGAATTTGAAATTCTGATAACTGCGGCAACTCCGAATAAAATCTTCTCCACTTTTTGTAGATTTTCTCATTAACAGGTTCATCCCAACCAATGTCATAACTCCACAATTCTTGTATTAGAATTTTAGCGTATACAATTACAGGTGCCAACCATCCCATTGGATCAAAAATCTTTGCAATTTCTGAAAGAATAGTTCTCTTCGTGCATGTGTTTTGGATGCTAGTGGATTCAGTAAAATGAAATGTATCTGTAGTTGGTGTCCAGTCAATTCCCAAGACCTTGACCTTTTTGTGACTATTAATTTCTATGGAAGTATCGTTATCTCTAAATTCTTCAGGAATATCTTCCAAGACTCTTGGCACATTTGAAATCCATTTCCGTAATGTAAAGTTTCCTCTTTTCATCATTTCAAACATTTGTTTAGCTAAAAGTTTAGCAACCTCTTCACTCTGTGCGCCTGAAAGCAAATCATCAACGTAGAAATCACGAATAGCTACATCAGCTGCCAAAGGAAAATTGTCTTGCTCATCCAATGCTAGTTGTTTCATGGCTCTAGTAGACAAAAAGGGAGCGCAAACAGTTCCATAAGTAACTGTTGCTAATCTATAAGTATTCAATGGTTCGTTTGTATTTTCTCGCCACAAAATTCTTTGCCAATTTATGTCTTCAGGATGAACTCTGATTTGCCTAAACATTTTTTCCACATCCGTGCAAAATGCAATCTGATATGTTCTAAACCTAAGGAGAATGGGAAACAACTCTTGTTGAATTCTTGGACCTGTCATTAAAAGATCATTTAAAGACAGACCTGAAGCTGATTTCGCTGAAGCATCAAAAACGACTCTTAACTTGGTAGTAGTACTGGATTCTTTCACTACACCATGATGGGGCAAATAGAAAGTAGAATCAGAAGACACCTCATTGTCAGGAACCTTTTCCATATGTCCTAAGTTATAATACTCACTCATGAAAGACTTGTACTGCTCATACGCCTCGGGGTTGGATAGCAATGAATTTTCCAATGATTTGAATCTACGAATTGCTGATTGCCTTGAATCACCAAGTAAGCTTGGGGACGAATGGAAAGGCAATTTGACTACATAAAGTCCATTTTCATCTCTCGAAAAGGTAGATTTAAAATGATCTTCACAGGCTTGCTCTAGTTTTGTAAAATTAGAATATTCAGGTACAGAGTCTAGCTTCCAAAAATTAGTTAGTAACTCTTGTGTTTCTAATTGAATATTATTCACATGAATGGCAGGTTTTAACTCAGAAGGAATAGTAACACTACCTGAAATAATCCAACCTAGATCAGAACGAGATGCAGTTGGCATATTCTCTTCTCCCTTAATGGTTTCTCCTTTAAACATTGGCAGAGAAATGTCAACCCCTAACAAAATGTCAATTGGTCCACTTCTAAAAAACGTTGGATCTGCTAATGTGAGATCATTAAATAGCTCAATAAACTCCTTATCTAGAGTTAAATGAGGCAATTCTCCTATAATTTTATTAATTACAAACACTGGGGTTTTGAATGATAACTTATTTGAAAAATGTGGCACAAAGTTAATTTCTGAAATTCCATTAGTTTTAGCATCTGCTGATCCTAGACATGAAATGAGAAATTTAGCTCTTTTTTTAGTTAGACCTAACCTCTGCAAACAATCCTCAGTTATGAAACTAGCTTGACTTCCAGGATCGAGCAATGCTCGACAAAGTTGTAACTTGCCAGAAAAATCCACTACTCTGATAAGGGCTGTACACAACAATACCTGTTTTTGACAATTAAAATCTGAAACACAAGAATTTATACGTGTAGGAACACCTTCAGCTATTGATGAATCTCTATAATTATCAGTATCACTATTTAAAACAGGTGTTGATTGTGGACAAAATACCTTAGCATTTGCTGATAAAGAATTAGAACTATTCGCACCTTCATTAATCACTTCAATGTTATTCTCAGGTTGACCATAATGCAGCAAAGTATGATGATTTTTAGCACATTTTTTACACTTGTAAACACTTTTACATTGAGATACCCTATGATTTGGAAGTAAACAATTGAAGCACACATTATGTTTCTTCACAAAATTTACACGATTTTGAATGCTTAAGCTCAAAAATTTATTACACTTCATTAAAGAATGATTAGCTTTGCAATAAACACATTGAACATGAATCTCCGAAGCAAATGTTGAAACCCTTTGAGGAATGTTTTGTTTCCTAATAACCAGTTGTTTACTAGTTTGAAGAGTTCTTGAATGAGATTTTAAAAACTCTAACAATTCTTCAAGTTTTGGAATGTTATCTCCTTTCAGTGAACGTTCCCACCAACCTCTTGTCGATACATCTAATTTGAATTGCACAATAAACATTAAAATAGTATCCGAAAAATTCTCTACTTTATATTGTAAAGTCTCGAAAGACCGAATGCATTCTCTCGTAGTATCCACTAGGCTCAATATTTGTGAAGGATTTTCTGATTGTAATGAAGGTAAATACAAAAGTTTTCTTATTAAAGCACACATAAGTTCTCTTTTATGTGAAAATCTCTGTGAAAGTAACTCCCACGCAATGTCGAAGTTCGTATCCGAAATCGGTAGCGATTGCACAATTTTAAGAGCTTCACCTTTTAAAGAACACTTTAGATACTGCAATTTCTGTCCACCAGACAACTTTTCATTATTCGAAATCGCAGCTTGAAAAAGGTCACTGAAAGATAACCATTCATCAATACTACCGCCAAAACTAGGAAGTGTTAACTTAGGTAGCTTGATATCTGCTGACTCAGAATATCTGGTTTCGTTGGGGTTAACAAGAATATTATTTTTAGAATTAGCTCTAGAAACTTTAAGAACCAACTCATCGATTGTATCACACAAATTTTGCTGCTCCGTAATGAAAGAATCAAGTTCCGATTCCTCACATGAATCGAAAATATTGTTAAACACATTAGTTAATTCGTCACTAATATTCGTAAGTTTTGACTTAAAAAGTTCAAGTTCTGCCAAATCAGCACTATCAACACAAGAAGCCACTTTATCTCTCAATTTCGTTAAATTAGCTTTAACAACTTTCTTTCTAGTCTTCAATGCTTTGAGATCCATTTTCAAAAGAAAAAGAACGATTATACTCACTCCGCTGATGTAAACAAACTGAGGCTCTGACGGACCAAATAAAATGATGAATGAATGAAAGTAGAAGCATGCACAACTCAAAAATATATTTCACTCACTCAAGTGTCGATTTATTAATGAACTGTAGTAATAATACACAAATGGAAAACAAAAGCACAAAGTTAATACACTCATGTATGCACATACTGAAAGAGACGCTACTCTCGAACCCAAATCCTCAAGAATAAAAAAACCCGATGTAGCGCGGCTCATTTTGAGAAGCGCCATCTCGTGACACCAAACACTATTATTTGTTCTTTCTCCACTACCGATTTAAAAAAAAAAACTTCTTAAAACATCTACTTATCAGGATTGTCTGCAGAGACAGCTCAGATGAAGATTGGTATTCAGTATCGAATTTAATGTCTCTTCCGGCTCTGACAATGTCACTTACGGTTTTTCTGAATAATCGCATAACTCTGCAAATAGAATAAAAATGCTTGAAATTCAGCTAAAACGGAAGTGTATACACCACTTCCCATCATATTGAGGTTCCTTCATATATTTCTTGTTTCTATTGTATTTATCATTTATTACTTTCCTTATATACATAATGTATAAGGAAAGTATTGTGACGGGGTCAAAAATTCGAATTCGAGTTTTCGACGGGAGAGCACGTTTCAAGCATCCCTGATCACGAATCAAACATTTTTGAGGTGATGTCTGTGTGTGTGTGTGTGTATGTGTGTGTGTATCAGTGAGTCTGTGGAGACGATATCTCACGAGCGAATGGAGCGATTCGAATGAAATTTGGTTCAAAAATCACAATCAGTGAATACTGGAAACCTATTGTTTTGAAACACAATTGAATGTTCAGAATCCACCTAAATTTTCGAGTGAAATTTCGAAAAAATCATCAAAAAATCAAAACCTTTAATAAAGTTACGCAAATAGATATTTTTTATGTAATTTTTCCTTTGAAAACGATTGATATAAACTTTAGAGAGCTAACCTGAACCGTTCTTGGGATATTGCACATTTTTCAAACAAATTTATCAAAAAATCCTATAAATTAAAAAAAAAGTATTTACTTTTGAGAAACGTATTCACTTTTCATGTGTAATATCATGCTATAAATTGGATGACATCATTCTCTTGGATCTAGCTCGTTCCATTCATGAGAAAAAATACTTTGAGTAATACTTTTGTATTTAAACGCCAATAGTCATTCATCTGCTATAAAAATAACTTATTTCTCCATCCATAACGCGACTTTTTTAAATGTTGCCAAATTAACTAAAATCTCGCCAAATGGATAAAAATGACGCTTATTCAATGAAAATGACGACTAATCGTCGAAAATTCAATATCTTGGAAGGAATATAAGTATGTACTATACGAAAAACCTATTTCTTTACTGTAAAAGAAGTAAATTCATTGCATTATATAAGGAAAGTCATGTGTTGCCCACATCAGATTTTTTTTATTTTGAATTTACTTTTATTTCTATTTTTATTTTCCACTTTTTCCAGTTCCAAAACTTAAATATTTGAAGCAGAAAGAAATAATAATATTTGAAGCAGAAAGTTTAATATTTCAAGCGAAGAGAATGATTTCCTTTTACTCGCAACCTGAAAATCAACAAGAAGGAAAAAAGAACATGAAGAAGAACAAAAGGATTTTATATTCGGGTCACTTACTTATAGCCTTATATCCCATTTCATGATTACTAAACTGGAAAGTTAAAATAGGATTGAAATAAATCGCTGAAGGATATGGCATAAAAGGGTGAAAAGGAAGAAATGAATAAAACGTTCTGAACATTCTTCAGTCTACAGTCAAGAAATCACGTGATCAATAACATTCTTTTAAAAGCATTGACAATGAAAGGAGAAATTGTTTCCCTCTCTCTATTTTGCGGTATTTTTAGTAGGTTCTGAAATTATTTTGTTTTCAAATATTAAAATATTTATCTTAATTTGGCGGGCAAAACCAATGTTTCGAAAAAAATACATAAGAAATTATTTATGAAATGTATGAGAAAATAGAAACTTTTTATACCAAGCTGATTCATATGAATAATCATGTCGTTCATAATAATATCATTGATAAAAAATATTTGTTTCGTAATATAAATTGAGAGGCTCAATTCCTCAATGTTAATTTAACAATTTTCTCTTTAGATACTAAGGATATATACTCTGATCCCGTCTGCATTGCGGGTATCACGGTATGTTACTTCCGTCCCTGGGTACAAAGCCAATTTGAATGCGTTAATCAACTGACAAATATATGTGTTTACAAAAATTAGGATTATCTTTATAACCTAATTTTGGTAAACAAGTGTAAAAGACGAGTATAAAATAGTATTGAAAATCTGATGTGGGCAGCACATGACTTTCTCTGCAGACTTATATCCACGTTCTCTTTATTTTAATTAAATTTATTTCAATTTTAATTCAATTTTCGTTCTCATTTGGTAACTGTATTTATTTTCAAAGGTGGCGTAGAGAAAATACGGAAAACTACAAGATCTTGAGAGCGGCTAGTCCTAGTGTAATGGAGTTGGTCTTATTCTTTTCTTCGTTAAAAATTACGTATAAAGCAATAATGTTTATAATTGAGCATACGAAGTTCTTTATTTAAGATTTTGACAATTTTTGAGGGTCATTTTGCAAAAAAAGGCAAGTTATGTTTTTTCGAATCGTACCAAAATATAATCAACACCAGGGTAACCCACAGGCGACTTATCTACCGAATTTTGTGAAATTCGGTCCATTGGTTTTTCAGCAAGAGTGTTGAAGACCCAGACCGTCCGACTCGTCCAGAGGACTTAGAGTAACTAGTTGGACGGCCGGACAGCAAGAGTGGATACTGTCTTTTGAGGGCCATTTTGCAAAAAAGGCGGGTTCTTTTATCTCGAATCGTACCCAAAACTAATCAGCACCAGATTCGTCAACAAGTAACTTATCTACCAAATTCTATGAAATTCGGTCAATTAATTTTTTAGTTAGAATGAATGCAAAATCGGTACAGACAGACAGACAGACAGACAAACAGACAGACAAGCACACAAACAGACAGATACACACACAGACGTCACGTTAAAAAAAAATTTTCGTATTCTTGAGATCTCGAAACCGGTAGATCCATCGAAAACTCGAGTTGCGATTTTCAGCATGATTCCAATACTTTCCCTATACATTATCATGTATTGCAGGGAAAGTAAAAAATCTGATGTGGGCAGCACATGACTTTCTCTGCAGACTTATATCCACGTTCTCTTTATTTTATTTAAATTTAATTCACTTTTAATTCAATTTTCGTTCTTATTTGGTAACTGAACCTATTTTCAAAGGTGGCGTAGAGAAAAAACGAAAAAACTAAAATATCGTGAGAACGGCTAATCCTAGTGTAATGGAGTTGGTCTTATTCTTTTCTTCGTTAAACATTACGTATAAAACAAGTATTTAAAGGATATATTTGAGCATACGTAGTTTTTTATTTTAGATTTTGGCGATTTTTGGGGGCGATTTCGTAAAAAAGGCAGGTTGTTCTTTTCCGAATCGTACCAAAATCTAATCAGCACCAGATCATCCTACAAGTAACTTATCTACCAAATTTTGTGAAATTTGGTGAATTAGTATTTTAGCTAGAGTGAATACATGAAATTTTTAGGGGCCATTTCGCAAAATCAAGGCGGGTTCTGTTTTTACAAGTCCTACCAAAAACTAATCAGAACCAGGGTCTCACGCAAGTGACTTACATACCAAATTTTGTAAAATTCGGTCCATTAGTTTTTTAGTTGGAGTGGATACATTCATTGCATAGACAGACGTCACGCTAAAAATAGTTTTTTCGTATTCTAGAGGTCTCGAAACTTGTAGATCTGTCGAAAACTCGAGTTGTGATTTTCGGCATGATTCCAATACTTTCCCTATACATTACCGTGTATTGCAGGGAAAGAAAAATGTGATAAAATTAAAAGACCCTTGAAATATGGTTTAATCCAATGTTTAAAATAGATGAAACTGATATAACAGCATATAAAATTATGTGGTTTTTTACAGTTGCGAGAGATTTTATTTCTTATTATCATATTTCAACAGAGAAAAAATATAGGATATCCGCTTAATTTAAACCAGCATGTAAGTTGAGCCGTGTAAGTTTCTCCGACTCTACAACAGGTGGCAGCAGTGACTGGTGTTAGGGTTAATGAAAATTTACCACAAAAGTCTCTAACTACAATCGAACTATAAGACTAACATGTAATTAGAGATTTCACTATATAACTTTAATATGTTTTCACAAATTAGGAGAATAAAAGATGTTTTCTTATATCGATTTTGGCATTGGAAAATGAATTTCTTACTGAAGTAATTTTTCCTGCAATACATGGTAATGTATAGGGAAAGTATTGGAATCATGCCGAAAATCGCAACTCAAGTTTTCGACGGATCTACCCGTTTCGAGACCTCTAGACTACGAAAAAACTATTTTAGCGTGACGTCTGTGTATGTGTCTGTCTGCACGAGCAGATTTTGTATCCACTCTAACTAAAAAAATAATAGACCGAATTTCATAAAATATGGTAGGTAAGTCACTTGTGTGCGAATCTGGTGCTGATTAGTTTTGGATACGATTCGGGATAAAAGAATCCACCTTTTTTTTTTTTTTTTTTGCGAAATTTCCCGCAAAAGCTTGTATCCACTCTAGATGAAAAACTAATGAACCGAATTTCACAAAATTCGGCAGATAAGTCACTTCTGGGACACCCTGGTGCTGATTCGATTTTTGTAGATTCGGAAAAAAATAATCTTCCTTTTTTTTTTTGCAAAATGGCCCGCAAAAATCGCCAAAATCCAAAATTAAAATCTACATATGCTCAAATATATCCATTAAATGCTTGTTTAATCCGTAATTTTTAACGAAGAAAAGAATAAGACCAACCCCATTACATTAGGACTAGCCGTTCTCGAGATATTTTAGTTTTTCGTATATTCTCTACGCCACCTTTGAAAATAAGTCGTTATCAAATGAGAACGAAAATTGAATTAAAAGTGAATTAAATTTAATTAAAATAAAGAGAACGTGAATATAAGTCTGCAGGGAAAGTCATGTGCTTCACATATCAGATTTTTATTAATAGTTTAATTATTCTTGTTTTACAAGTAACTGAACTATCGCATGGGTAATATGACGTCTTATATATCTAGTTATATAATTTAGTAATCCGATAAGTGTGTGGCTTATACAAGTGATTCAAATTACTGGCAAATGTCACATTGTATGCAAAATAATTTTTAAATAAATTTAATTATTTGACGCATTTCAATTTTCAATGCAATTGTAATGCATAAATTATAATTAAATATGCAATTTTATTTCTGCATAATTGAATTTAACATTTTAATAAATAACCGATAAATACACAATTTCGTTTTTAAGCATAAATAAATTAACGTATATAGTAATTGAAATGCAGAATGCATTTTAATGCATAACATTTTATACAGAAATTATTATTAATCCAATTTAAATTTTTCGTTAAACTTTAACGATTTCGAAAAGATTGTCTGCGTTTTACTTTCCTTATATACGTAATGTATAAGGAAAGTATTGTAACGGGGTCGAAAATTCGAATTCAAGTTTTCGACGGGAGAGCACGTTTTAAGCATCGCTGATCACGAATCAAACATTTTTGAAGTGATGTCTGTGTGTGTGAAAGTATGTGTGTGTGTGTCAGTGAGTCTGTGGAGACGATAACTGACGAACGAATGGACCGAATCGAACCAAATTTGGTACAAAAATCACAATCTGTAAACACTGGAAGCCTATTGTTTTTACACGCAATCGAATGTTCAGAACTCTCCTAAATTTTCGAATGAAATTTTGAAAAATCATCAAAAAATCAAAACCACTAATAAAGTTACGCAAATAGACATTTCATATGCAATTTTTTATTAGAAAACGATTGACATAAATTTTAGAACGCTAACATTAACTGTTCTCGAGATATCGTACATTTTTCAAAAAAATTATCAAAAAGTCATATAAAATAATAAAAAAATATTTCCGATTGAGAAACATGTTCATTTTTCATATGTAATACCATGCGATAAATTGGGTGACATCATTCTCGTAGGTCTAGCTCGTTCCATTCATGAAAAAAGATACTTTGAGTAATATTTTTGTATTTGAACGCCAATAGTCATTTATCTGCTGTAAGAATAACTTATTTCTTCGTCCATAACGCTTGGCGATATTTTGGCGACGAATTTGGCGGAATGTCACCAACTTGGCGACTTTTTGAAATGTTGCCAAATTAACGAAAATCTGGCCAAATGGATAAAAATGACGCTAAATCAATGAAAATAACGACCAATTGTCGAAAATTCAATATCTTGGAAAGAATATTAGTATCTACTATAAGAAAAACCTATTTTTTTTTTACTGTAAAAGTAGTAAATTCATAACATTATATAAGGAAAGTCATGTGTTGCCCACATCAGATTTTTGTCATTTCATTTGTGGCAGCAATTTAAGTTTTGTTTTTTTATACGTTTCGTATTTATTGCAATTGCGCAAAGCTATGGGAAGAATTCATACAGTTTTTCACTTTCATGCAAAACAAATAATTGCATTTTATTTCTAAAGTCACGAATCAACAAGAAAATAAACAAACATACTAAAGCTGATTGAAACGGATTTGTGTCTACATCCCTTATTCAGCGTCACATTTCATCAAATGGAAAGTTGGAACAGGATTTTGCTGCGTTACCCGAGCAGAAAGGGAGAAAAGGGAAAAAAATAAAGAACATCCCTTTTATTGTTCAGTCAACAATCATAAAGCCACAGAATCAATAATATCCTTTTGAAGCATAGAAACCCGAATGAATGGCGGTTTACACGAGCGATTAACCTCAAAATACGGCGTGTTTTTCATTGGATCTATTGTCAATGACGTCACAATGTTTGTTATTCCCGAAATGTTGATTTGGTGTTGAGCTTGGTGAATACCTCTTTTGTTGACTCTTAAATGATTAAATTTTAAAACGTTTTTATTCACACTAGCATTTAAGTCTGTTAAAGGCAAAGAAAAAAATCTGATGTGGGCAGCACATGACTTTCCTTATATGATGCAATGAATTTACTACTTTAACAGTTAAAAAAATGTTATTCGTATAGTAGATATTTCTTTCCAAGATATTGAATTTTCTTCAATTAGCGACATTTCCATTGATTTGGCGCCATTTTAATCCATTTGGCGAGATTTTCGCTAAGTTGACTACATTCCGTTAGTTCGTCGCCAAAATCTCGCCAAACATTATGGACGGAGAAATAAGTTATTCTTACAGCGATAAATGACTATTGGTGTTCAAATACAAAAGTATTACTCAAAGTATCTTTCCTCATGAATGGAACGAGCTAGATCCACGAGAATGATGTCACCGAATTTATCGCATGATATTACATATGAAAAGTGAAAAGGTTTCTCAACAGTTAATATATTTTATTTAATTAATAGGATTTTTGATAAGTTTATTTTATAAATGTGTAATATCTCGAGAATGGTTCATGCTAGCGTTTTAAAGTTTATGTCAATCGTTTTCTAAGGAAAAATTACATAAGAAATGTTTATTTGTGCAACTTTAGTAAAGCTTTTAATTTTTTGATAATTTTTTCAAAATTTCACTCGAAAATTTAGGGGGATTCTGAACATTCGATAACGATTAAAAACAATAGGCTTCTAGTATTCACGGATTGTGATTTTTGTACCAAATTTCGTTCCAATCGGCCTATTCGTTCGTCAGTTATCGTCTCCACAGACTCACTGACACACACACAGAGAGAGAGAGAGAGATCACCTCAAAAATGTTTGATTCGTGATCAGGGATGCTTGAAACGTGCTCTCCCGTCAAAAACTCGGAATTCGAATTTTCGACCCAGTCACAATACTTTCCTTATACATTATGTATATGATGAAAGTAATAACATTATTTATTAAGAACATTCTATTCATTATTAAGGGGACTCAGTACCCTTCATTTGGCGAAAAATGACGAAAATACCGATTTTCAAATTTTTTGCTTAAAATATACCTTGACATCCCTAGTATATCCTGACAAAGTTTCGTGAAGATCCGAGAACTATAAATATATTAAAAAGGCTTTTGACTGCAACTGTGTCGCTTTAAATACCACGCCTACTTCTCTGTTTACGCTCTGTTTACATCGCCTCTGTAACGAATACTCCCTGTTTTACAAAATATTTCTACCAGGAAGAAAATGAAAGTGCTTAATCGTAATTTTAATTGATAAAGAAACGTTGTTTACTTTTTCTGATCTGCTTTCGTTCGTTAATATCGAGCATAAACTGTGAAACTCAAAAAGCTTGCACAGTGTGACGTGGGCAAAATGTCCTAAAGAAACATTTGTACATAAAAAAAGTGTAAAACTCTGTGTAATGGAAATTGTGTGTGAATATAATAAAGGTACACTGCGCTGCATAAAATAAGCACATAATGCCTTAGGTGTACCTTTAGGAAAGTGCTCCATGAATCTCGGTGTTGCGCTCGATTTTCGAAAAAAAAAAGTTTCGACAAAAACGACGAAGTGCAAAATATCAACTTGCACGTAAACTGGTTAAAAAAGCAATTTTAAAAAGAGACATATTAGTTAAAAAAAGGAAGGTGTAACATACAGTGCAGGGTATTTTTAAAAGAAAGTTAAGAAATAATGGTAGTTATGCAGAAATGATATGCATCAGGTTACGAAATATTGTGTGTTTTTATGATATGAATATATTTTCAAATCTTGTATTTATTTTATAATATAAACATCATCATATTTATAGTTAAGCTATATCCTAATGAAATGAGTCAAATGTATTTCATGGTGTAAAAATAATAATGAATTTGGTAAAATCAATTTTTATTTATATTTTTTCTCGATTTTCCTTTCAATGTGTGACAACTAAGATTTCGGCTAATGGTCACTTATATAAAATAAATATAGTTAAATTAAATGAAACAGCTACATTTTTAAAGGTAAGTGTATAATAAATAATTTAAAATACTATTTAAAGTAATTTAAAATGGATTTGAAATAATTTTTCAAAGTTAAAACCTTTAAAGTGCTTTTTCTCAGTTCGTGTTTTTTCAGTATATCAATATGTTCAAAATGCTAAAACTTAAATATATATTTCTCAATTGACTTGATTTTTTTTCTAGGTGTTCATTATAGTGCATTTTATGAAACTAAGGATCGGATTTGCAATAAAATCAAAAGTTTTTTTTTTAAAATAGATATGTACAAAAAACTCAATCTTTTGTTGAATTTTTACATATGTATCGACATTTTATTTTTTTTCTCCCGAACTAATCAACTTTTTAAAAATCCGATCCTTAAAGTTATAGAAGACACTTCAAAGAACCTTATAAAAAAAAGGGTGGCAAAAAGTTAGAAATTGTAGGAGAAGATAGGTTTTAAAAATTATTTAAATTTTTTAAAAAAAATTAAATTTTTCAAATTGTATCAGTAGAATTGTCTTTTTTCTTGATAAAATAATTTTCCTTAATAAAATCATTTAATAATATGCAAAAAGATTATTGTAAAGTGCTTAAACAAAAAAAATTGTTCAAAGGGTACCGAGTCCCCTTAAATCAATTACAACAATTACCACATATAATTAAGGAGGAGATTGGACATGTGAGACCAGGTAAGTTATTATTACCAAAATGAATATGACCTTCTACAAGCTGACTTACATACCTTCTAGTTGTCTTTAGACGTTTGGTTTCACAGTATGAAAAATGCTTATAAAATAAATTGCAGGAAAAATTCACGGGTCCCGGTATAATGGATACCAGGGCCCGGCGGTTGAAAAAAGTGTTCTAGAAGACAGATCTTTGCTCATTGAACCATCGGGTATAACTTAGCGTAGTCTTATTTTCGATTTTCTCCCCCCACACACTGCCGGCCGTCCAAATAGATGCTCAAGTCCCTTGGGTGAGTCGGACGGTCTGGATCTTCAACACACACACACTGGCATGAAGTTACGAGTTGTTTTTATTGTCTTTCTAGACCCTAAAACCATCCTTTGGTGGCTTAAAAGCTAAATCTTGGCACATTTATAGTATCGATCACTTATTCGAATCTAACAGAAGCGAAGTTTCTATTTTACTCCTGAAATGGACAGAAAGGGGAAGGATACCGTTTTTCAGAACCCTCCAGAAGCTCCCTCCCGAGGTCATAAAAGGCTGAAACTCCTCCACGGGGCAGAATCCAACTTGGCTAATTTTCAATTGAGTCAAATATTTTCGACATTAAGCACCATACATTATTAAGCAAATAAAATAGTTGCAACTTAATTTATTTTAAGAGTGTTAGTTTCCCCATCTTTGAAAGGTTTAAATGCTAGTGTCATAGTGGAACAGGCGCACCACATGACACACAATATTTTATGTGACGGAAATAAAGATCTATTTATGTGCACCAGAATGTGTATCCAAGTACAGGAGGGCGGAAAGGAATTATGAAATTAAGCCCCCTTCCAAGGAGCACACAAACAGAAAGAAATTGTTTCGCAATAACCCTAGGTCCGGCTGCCCAGGCTTACAAAATGCAAACTGGACACACAGGCACACAGCAAAATAACAACAAAGATCAGGTTGGGAAAATATGAAACACATTATCATAATAAACTCTTTTATTTATATCTTTATATATTATGGAAATGAAGAAATAGCAAAGAAAATAATTTTGGCCATTTACTGTATCAACTATTTCAATAAAACTTTTGGCCTTTATATATAAATTGTATATAAATTTTATATAATACAATAATATTACGAGCACTAAAACACGACCTTTTATATATATATAAATTTAAATATTAAAGATAATTAATGGTATCACTGTACCGCACCTTAATTCATGCCACAACTTAGATTCAGAAATTCTCCTTTACGAATTTCGATGTTTGCAATATATGCCACATGAATAATTTAAATACCTGAATACATCATCACGGTTTCAAATAACCAATTTCACACAAGCACAGATTTAGAAATGAGTACTTTGACTCAAGACCTCAAAGAATCAAGAAGAATATCGTGCACACACTAGCCGAGTTCACGTAGCACATAGCCGAATCCATAGACTGAATAAAGATCCAGCTAGCCAGGATGAGTAATCACTAGGAATCATCCACCTGACTCTTTCGAGAAAATTCAAGGCAATCCGCGATCTCGAGCTCTGAAATCCCAGGTCTAATTCATTACTTCCGGACCCCGAATTCTTTAATTCTACTGCCAAATGGTAAGGGATTTTCGTCTAGGTCCTCTGAAATAAAGAAGAAAAATTTAGAATTTGTAAATAAAAGATAATTGTCTTGGCCCACACGAATTATAAGATTCTTTCTGAATCAAAGTTATAATCCGAAACACAAAATGACCGTTGGGTCATAAATTCTTTTGTGTCTGACATTTTTGGAGCGAGAATCCCGAGCTCCTCTCAGGACCAAGAGAGCCCCTCTACTGTGAAAAATGGTAATATAGGTTGCCTCGACTTCAACTCCTTGCACGAATTTAAAATGCAGCATCAAACGGTCTGTGCGGAAGCTGGCGACATCGCCTGCAGAAACGAAACCGCAGCTCCAGGGCATGAAATAAAGTAATAAGAAATTAGCTCGGAATATCGGCCCGAGCGAAATTCCCACACTTTCAGCATGAAAGTGCGAACGCATTCAGAATTAAAACCTTAGAATAAAAATGGCTTCCGAAAGAGAATGATTTCGGGAAGAACTGAAAAATGTCGTGTTTCACGCTCAAACCGTCATATATCACTATGACACTAGTCTCATAACAATTCTCACAAAATAGAAAAATATGAGTTCTTCCGCACTGGGATATTAGACAGACAATGCACTAATTCATACATTCCATGACTAGAAAACCTGGATATGAGATTTATTAAATACTGGGGCGTGGATTTATTTAGACTTTGATAAATTTCGCATTGACAAACATATGCAATAACTACATAAAACATATACAATATAAAAAAATCTGATGTGGGCAACACATGACTTTCCTTATATAATGCAAATGAATTTACTACTTTTGCAGTTAAAAAAATCTGATGTGGGCAACACATAACTTTCCTTATATAATGTAATGAATTTACTACTTTTACAGTAAAAAAAAATAGGTTTTTCTTATAGTAGATACTTATATTCTTTCCAAGATATTGAATTTTCGACAATGAGTCGTCATTTTCATTTAGTATCATTTTTAAACATTTGGCAAGGTTTTCGTTAATTTGGCAATACTTCAAAAAGTCGCCAAGTTGGCGACATTCCGCCAAATTATTCGCCAAAATCTCGCCAAGCGTTATGGATGAAGAAATAAGTTATTCTTACAGCAGATAAATGACTATTGGCGTTCAAATATAAAAGTATTACACTAAGTCTTAGGACCGGTCGTCCACTTTGTTACTCAAGTCCTCTGGACGAGTCGGACGGCCTGGGGTTTCCACTAAGTCTTAGGACGAGTCGGCTGGCCTGGGCTTTCGACAAAGTATCATTTTTCATGAATGGAACGAGCTAGATCCACGAGAATGATGTCACCTAATTTATCGCATAGTATTGCATATGAAAAGTGAACATGTTTCTCAATAGGAAATATATTTTTTTTTATTTTATATGATTTTTTAATAATTTTTTTAAAAATGTGCAACATCTCGAGAACGGTTCACGTTAGCGTTCTAAAATTTATGTCAATCGTTTTCTAATGAAAAATTACATAAGAAATGTCTATTTGCGTAACTTTATTAGCGGTTTTGATTTTTTGACGATTTTTTCAAAATTTCACTCGAAAATTTCGGGGGGTTCTGAACATTCGATTGCGTATAAAAACAATAGGCTTCCAGTGTTTACGGATTGTGATTTTTGTACTAAATTTCATTCGAACTGGTTCATTCGTCTGTCAGTTATCGTCTCCACAGACTTACTGACACACACACACACACACACACAGAGACATCACTTCAAAAATGTATGATTCGTGATCAAGAATGCTTGAAACGTGCTCTCCCGTCGAAAACTCGAATTCGAATTTTCGACCCCGTCACAATACTTTCCTGATACATTATGTATATAAAGAAAGTAAAAATCTGATGTGGGCAGCACATGAATTTCCTTATATAATGCAATAAATTTACTACTTTTACACTAAAAAAAATAGGTTATTCTTATAGTAGATACTTATATTCTTCCCAAGATACTGAATTTTCGTCAATGAGTCATCATTTTCATTGATTTATCGTCATTTTTATCCATTTGGCAAGATTTTCGTTAATTTGGTAACATTTAAAATAGTGGCCTAGTTGGCGACATTCTGGAAAATTAATCGCCAAAATCTCGCCAAGCGTTATGGACGGAGAAATAAGTTATTCTTATAACAGTTAAGTGACTGTTGGCGTTAAAATACTAAAGTATTACTCAAAGTATCTTTTCTCATGAATGGAACGAGTTAGATCCACGAGAATGATGTCACCCAATTTATCGCATGATATTACATATGCAAAGTGAACATGTTTCTCAACGGTTAATACATTTTTTTTTCTATTTATGGGAATTTTTGATAAATTTATTTGAAAATTGTGTAATATCTTGAGAACGGTTCATACTAGCGTTCATGTCAATCGTTTATGTCAATCGTTTTCTAATGAAACATTATATAAGAAATGTCTATTTGCGTAACTTTATTAAAGGTTTGGATTTTTTGATGATTTTTACAAAATTTCATGCGAAAATTTCTCTGAACATTCGATCGCATTTAAAAAAACAATAGGCTTCCAGTATTCACGGATTGTGATTTATGTACCAAATTTCATTCAAATCGCTCCATTCATTCGTGAGATATCGTCTCCACAGACTCACTGACACACACATACACACACATACTTTCACACACACACACACACACACACACACACACACTTTCACATGCACACTTTCACACACACACACACACACATGCTTTCACACAGACACACACACACATACACAGAAATCCCCTCAAAAATGCTCGATTCGTGATCAGGGATGCTTGAAACGTGCTCTCTAGTCGAAAACTCGAATTCGAATTTTCGACCCTATCACAATGCTTTCCTTATACATTATGTATATAAGGAAAGTAAAAAAGATGAATTTCATAATATGTATGTATTCATGGCAGTAAAAGAAAAAAATCGGATGTGTGCGGCACATGATTTTCTCTATATAATATAATGAATTTACATCTTTGTCAAAATTACGTATAAGATCCACAGCACAGTGTTTTAGGTGTTGAATATGGTGCATTTTTGGATGACAATATATAAAATTATTTCGAAGTAATCAATTAATTTATATTTCGTGCAATTATAAATTGACAATTATCAACACTGATAGCATTTTCCATAAGCAATACAGTCCATATAATAAAATATTTTAATAATTAAATCATCAATTTGGCTTCATTTTTGTTAGTTTAGCGCCATTTTTGCAGTTTCGACACTATTTTCGTCAATCTGGGGCGACATATCGCCAAGATGATGATATTTCGCAAAATGAGCCACCAAGTTCGTCACATTTTCTGAATTTATTTACACACAGAACGAGAAAAGAACTTATATATAAATGGCTTTTGGCGAATTGTTGGTCGCAAAAATCTAAAACTATTACACAAGCATTTAACGCGTAACCATACACCTTTCTGGTAGGTCGGGTGGTCTGGGCAAGGTTATTATATCTATAAGGTTGCGCCACTTCAGCTCTAGCCAATGAGAACACGTAAAGACGCAACGTCACTTGGAGTTAAATGTCAGGAACGGCCTGGTAGACTCCAATGTTAAAGGATGCTAACAAAATTAATTTAATCATTTTTGTAAATTTAAAATATGAAATAAATACTCAAATAACATTAATTTTACTTAAACACAACTTAAATATGCAGTACATGGGTTTTTTGGAAGGGTACATACATAATAAAACTATATTTCCCTTTCTGAAAAATATAAATCATCTGAAAATTTCCTTTTTGTCTCAACAACAACAAGCATTTATCTCGTAAATGGAACGAACTAGGGCACGAGAATGATGTTAACAAATTTGTCGCATAATATTGCATGAAAAGTTAAAATATTTCAAGACAATTCATATATATTTTTTTATCTAGTGCCTGGCCATTTAAAAATATATATATATTGTGATAGAGTAATCACATATTTTTATACGTAACTCTGGGAGGAAAAGGACAATGTAATATAATTGAAATGTATACAATGATGTTTGTATTATGTATATAGCTAGGCCTTTGCACAGACGGAATTGGGATTTCTTGGCGCCGTTGGGTTGTGTGCGCACTGAAATGGATTGTAAATATTCAGAGAATTAATTGCAGCAAAATGTCCAAGTTGAGCTACAAATCTCTGAAAATTTATAGCCCTGTCAGGTGTGGCTCGCGTCGGGGTCCGGTCCTTGGACCACCCGGTTTTGAAGAGAGCCCTCTGGTTCTTGTGTTTTAGTGGAGCGCATAAAAAATGAGAGTCGCTTCGAAAACCAAGGGTGTGAAGCATTTTTGGACCGCCTTTTTATTGCGCTTGGGAAACAGCGTATGGGAATTGGGGGACTTCCTCCCTTTATTTTTGTCGTTCCCCTTGTTTTAAAATTCTGGAAGTTTTCAGAAATGTAAAAAATTCAGTTGCTTTTCTGATCTCGAGAAGATAGCACTCCAAGTGCGTGGCACTTGTGTTTTGTGAAGCCCGATCCGGCATGCACTTTGATGCATCTCAGGCCCGGTATCCGTGGCCCCTATCTAGGGCGGCTAATGCTTTCGGCTAGAATCCGACGTCATGAGTCCGGTGAAGTGTGGCGACTCGTAGCCAAAACGAGACAGAACCTGATTTCAGCGCGAGGGCGCAATCCTTCGGGCGGTGGCGACCAACGAAGTGGAGCTTCTCGTCATCATTTTTGTGGTTACAGTGCAACACAGCTCTACCTCCAAAACGGCGTGGTGTGGGACCTTGCTCCCTTAGCTGCATTTAAGCCGTGGCAACTGTGATACTGCATGTACGGAGTGTTTTCGGAACATCAATCCCGGGCTCCTAAGCAACAAACAATCTCTGCGGAAACGCAACTGATCTTAACTCTTTGGTAAAGCCTGTACGCAACTCTCACGATCTGCTGGGTTTAAGCCGACGTTAAGAGGGGGAGAAGGAAAGTGGACAGTGTGCCCATCTCCGGAATAATACTTAGCTAAATTCTTCGTCACCTGATGATCCTCAACCGAGCTTCTCAGACTGGCAGTGTTTTTCATGAACCGTCCAAATAATGAACTAACCTTCAATTCAATCTTGCCACCCATTCCAATGTGCAGAGGGATAGCTACCAGTACTCATTGGGAGTCATTCTTATGTAATGAAGGTTTGAAAATTATATATTGATTTTAAAATGTTTTATATTGTAATGTCTAAACATATTTTGATGTGATCTACAGCGTTAAGGGCAACTTTATGCTAAATGGGATATTTGCCCAAATGAGATTATATTTTGTCTTCCTAAAAAAAAGTAATTAAATACAAGTTTGGATAATAAGAAAATATACAAATTAATGCAAAATTAATTGTGCACCCCGAGGTCAAGCTTAGGTAAATTGGGAATTCATTATAATTGTGTATTTTGTTATTAATGTTTAATTGAGATTTTTATGTGTTCTGTAAATAAATTGTTCAATGGCCACAAAAAAAGGGAGTGATTATTTATTTCAGCAAATGCAATGTACTTTGGTCCAATCGGACCCCACTATACATAACGCGGTTGAGCTGGGTGGAACTATTTGGTGAGTAACAGTAGTCTATTTATGTGTTTTATTTTTGTGTATTTATGTGTAAATTTCACCTCACCACATATATATATATTTTTTAATTTTACTAGAAAAACGTGCAATATGTCAAGAACGGTTCATGCTAGCACCTTCTAAAATCTATGTTATTCTTTTTGTAATGAAATATTACTTAAGTAACAATATTAAATGAAATATTACTTAAGTAACAATAATATATGATAACTTAAGTAACAATATTAAAGGTTTTAATTTTTTAAGGATCTTTTCAAAATTTCATTCGAAAATTTGGGGGTCTTCCGAATATTCCATTGCGTTTAAAATCAATAGGTTTCCAGTATTCAACGATTGTAATATTTTACCACATTTCGTTCAAAACGCTTCATTCCTTCGTGTGATATCGCTTCCAATACAGATACAGACAGACACCACCTTAAACCCTTTCGATTCGAGTGCAGCGATGTTTGAAACATGCTCCCCCGTCGAAAACTCGAATTTGACTTTTCGACCCCGTCACAATACTTTCCCTATACACTGTATAGAGAAAGTAACTTGCTACAACTAATTTTTTTACGATTGTTAATATCACTATTTTTAACAGGCTGAAATACTATTAACAGCATAATCAATAAGAAAGTCAAAATTAAAATAAAAAATTTATTTCTTGGTCATTTACTTACCGTGTCGCATTTTCATGATTACATTAGCGGAAAGTTAGAATTGGTTTGAAATAAATTGCTCAACAAAAAAGAACAAATGATAAAAGTAAATATATGGAAGGACTTTTCTTTACATTGTTCATTCAACAATCAAGGAGGTGGGGGAGACGGGGCGTGGGATCAATAGTATTTTTTTAAAGCATTTGGAATGTGACAAATGGCGCCTTCCTACTTATTGCTCGATATTTCACTTGCAAATGTAATGGGGTTTTTTTAAGTAATATAGCAGTTTATTTATATGTGCTAGACTAAAGTAATGTTTTGTCATAGAACAAAAAAATTTGATGTGGGCGGAACATGACTTTCCCTGCAGACGCGAATTCATTCTTTCTATATTTCATTAAGAACTTATTAAATTAGGTTCAATTGTACAGAATAATACAAAATTATCATTTTAATTTCTGCTTTTATTTGGTAATTGGACATTTTTCCAAAGGCGGCATAACAAAAATTCAAAAAATCTCAAATATCTCGAGAACGGTTATGGAGTAATAGAGTTATTCTTATTCTTTTTCTCGTCAAAAATTGCGTATAAGACAAGCATTTAATTGACACATTTCAACATGCGTAGTCTTTTTTTTTTTAGATATTGGCGATTTTTGCAGGCCATTTTATAAAAAAGAGCAGGTTCTTCTTTTTCGCATCGCACCAAAATCTAATCAGCACAAGAGTAACCCACATGTGATTTATATACCAAATTTTGTGAAATTTAGTCAATTTGTATTTCAGCTAGAGTGAATACATGAGATTTTTGCGGACCATTTCGCAAAAAAAGGCGAGTTCTTTTTTTCCGAATTATACCAAAAACTAATCAGCACCAGGGTCACACCCAAGGGTCTTACCTACCAAATTTTATAAGATTCGGTTCATTAGTTTTTGAGTTAGAATGGATACATACATTGCACAGACAGACAAACACACACACAGACGTCACCCTAAAAATGGTTTTTTCGTATTCTAGAGATCTCGAAACGTGTAGATCCGTCGAAAACTCGAGTTGTGATTTTCGGTATGATTCCAATACTTTTCCTATACATTACCATGTATTGCAGAGAAAGTAAAATGTCGAAAACAGTTACATCGAAAACCGGTTCTTTGCATTGACAATTGCATCGAATGACAGTTTTACCAAATTATAGTTTTATTCTGTGTTCATTACCGCTTCATTACTGGGTTCAGGGCAATGAACATTTATATGTATAGCAGTTAAGACATATTTTGGGAACAAATTCGAACAATTTTTCTTCGTTCAAGCTGTGAATTAAATATTACCCACTAATGTATTTAATCGCTAATATTTCTGAGTTTGGGAGTATTTATTTCTATCGGATTTAAATTTTTTATGAATACAAGTAGAACTATGTCGATGTTCAAAGTTCTTGTGTTTAACACTTTCCAAGATAGTTGAAAAGTGTTTATGACTTTGGTCTGTCAGTCTGCCCGTTTGCACTATAACTGCCGTAAAAATGACTTTCTCAAAATGAAATTTTAATATGTTGTTGAAACGATCCGTGGGGGCACATGGGAATGAAAATTGAAAATATCACACTATTACTTTCGGATTTAATCCGGGTTGAAAAAAGGAAAAACATTGAGCCCTATGGGACATAATTTTTTAAACATTTAAGCAAAGTTAGAAGGAATTTATTTCCTAAAATAACGTTTATGGAGAATTACTGTCATATTCACGAACAATACAAGAAGGAACACATGAACAGAAATCTAATGTAAAATCGATACAAAATGCCCTATGTCAGAGCCAATGCTCGTTTGAATCTCAGGAAGAATATAATCGCGTATTTTGACAAGAATTGCAGGTGTCATCGTGATCGAATCGTGGCCGTAATAATACGATTTTGATAGGCATTTATTGCTTTCCCTTCCATATACGCGTTTCGTTCGTTCCTGGTGTGGACTCCTACTAATTAGACAATTCTTTGCAATGTCGTAATTTTTTTCTTGTTTATCTAACTTTGTTACAGAATTCGTTTTCTAAATTCTCCGCTAAATACGCTTGCAATCACTTTTCCTCGATCGGGCATAGCCATTTTGTCATAGATAGACTTAAATATACTCTCATGAACCTTTTCCTGCAATGTTATTGGGGTGCAATATTTAAGGACGTTTCTATGTGATCCCTGTGTAGTATTGTGGTCCACAAATAAAATAAACATAAAGTTGGTTACCTTTTAACTAATAATTGATTCTTTGGATCGAATTATCATTCTTAATTATTAGTGATCATAAATCGTATAGCTGTACGTGGCCTCCTTATAACCCACCATTATGTCTTTGTAGGAATTCCTAAAATAAAGTCATTAATTGCAATACTACGCAATGAATTCTATAATTTTGATTTTAAAAATAAACATTGTTTATTACACATATTATGATTACGATTAAACTTATATTAATTTTATATACACTCTTAAGGCAGAAAAAATGCACGTGTTAGACCAGGATATTTATATAATGCCCAAAATCATATATTCGACCTATTATATAATATCAGATTTGCACATACCTAGCCTCCAATTGACTTTGAAAGCACACTCTTGGATGGTCATTACCTCCAATTATATTTAACACAACACTCTTAGACGGTCATTGCCTCAATTCTATAAAGCACATCTACATTCTGGACTGACATTCTATTCATAACGCTGTCGGGCGATCATAGCCTGAATTTCTTGAATAACATTCTAGGACATCCAAAAGCTTCCAACTGCACTGGCATTATCTTAAATTCTCTCATTTGTGCCACATCATTTCACCTGAGGTCCAGATACACCCTCCGTATATCTATTGGTTGGTTTTCAAGTCGATATTGCAACACTTCTTCATTGACCACCTTATTATCCAATCTGCATGCTTTAAACCTTGGCCCCAAAGAGATTTCTGATCCAACCACACCTGCAATTTATGTGCTCTGAATTTATTGCGGTCATGACTTTCCGAGGCAGGACTCTCGTAAAATGGCGTCTAAAAGTCTGATCTTTGTTTCATATATCGTATAAATCTCAAAACTGCATAAACGTCTCCTGTTCTCACAACTATCATTGCAGGAAAAGTAATAAAAGTTATTGATCCAAAACCGCCTATTTCAACACCACTATTTCATGGAATGTTGTGATCACTTTCATCGCATCGTTAAAATGACAGAACTTTGAAAAATCTTCAAATTTCAGACCAGAAGAGATATTTCATTGCCGCCTATCGCCGTAAGGGTAATAACTGCTTTCAGCAAGCAATAAAAGTTTATGTTTGGCAGCTGTAGTTTAACTCAGTCATGTGCTCTTCGTATATGTTTTATGTCTTTATACAGTATGCTAGTGCTTTCATAATAAAAATGAAATTTCATTTCAAATTTATGGCTGCATAGATGTATAACCGTTTGCTTAATTGCCAGTGTTTAACGATATTTGAATTTCTTAATTTTTTAGCGATATACAGGGTATCCTGAAAACATTGACCTCGGCTTTTATTCCTTAAATATTGATCTTAGACATATATAATAAATTACAAAGTTGCGTAAAAAAGGTACATAATTTTATGAAATCGATAAAAATTTTCAAGGGAATTAAATTTTAAGAAATACAAAATTTAAATTTTTATAAGGCCCCTGTACAAAAATATTTCCAATGAGTAAAATGTGCCCATACACCAATAAGGCGATGTGCAAAATTTCAGCATTTAATCATAAAAGGTCTCAGAGATATGTTTAAACAAAGTTGGTGAGGTATTAATCACAAATCAAAATGTAAATGTTTACAGCAAGAGTGCAAATGACGCAGCGCAGAAATGCATCATAGGCAAATAATATCTGCCTCTTATCTTTAATGAATTTTTGACATGAATGAAAAACATTTTGAACAAGCCTTGTAATCTTTGTGTAAAATTATTATTTCTATACAGCGTAGATACGTTTGTACCAATAAATAGCAAAATTATTATTTATTTATGTAATCATTGTTTTCTTTTGTAATTTCTGTATGACCCCTGAAACGCGATATGCCGACATGATTTTTCCCCTCTGAGAACCCATGTCAATACATCGAGAAGTCAGCAGTTTTGTCTTTTCATATCTCTGGGACTTTTTATGATAAAATGCTGAAATTTTGTACACCACCTTATAAGTATATGGGGCACATTTTACTCGTTGGAAATATTTTTGTACGGGGGCAGTATAAAAATTAAATTTTGTATTTCTTAAAATTTAATTCCCTTGAAAATTTTAATCGATTTCATAAAATTATGTATCTTTTTTACGCAACTTTGTAATTTATTATATATATTTAAGATCAATATTTAAGGAATAAAAGCGGAGGTCAATGTTTTTGGGACACCCTCTATGTTTATAAACTTATCGATTACTAATTATATGTTTGTTTTGATATTGGACGTTTATTATTAATATTATTATTTTGCCAGCAACCGGTTAAGAGTATGTTTATGTAACAATTCTTCTAGGATCCGTGTCCATTCTGTGCTTAAGGACTTTTCCAGATCCCTATATACTATCATTGTAGGAAAAGTAATAAAATTTATCGATCCAAAATCGTCTATTTCAACCCCATTATTTGTTGGAACGCTATGATCACTTTCATTGCATCATTGAAACGACAGAACTTTGAAAATTCTTCAAATTCCTGACCAGAACAGCTATTTCATTGCCATCTATCGCCGCAAGGATAATAACTATTCTCAGCAAGCAATAAAAGTTTATGTTTGGCAGTAGTAGTCGAACTCACTCAAATGCTCTTCGTATATGTTTTACGTCTTTTTACCGTGTCCTCCTCCAGTGCTGTCATATTAAAAATGAAATTTCATATCAAATTTATGACTGCGGAGATGTTTACTCGTTTGTCTAATTCTCAGTGTTTGATGATATTTGAATTTCTTAATTTCTTTAGCGATGTTTTTTATAAAAGTAATATCAAACTTACCGATTAGGAATTGTCTGTTTCTTTTGATTGAACGTTTATTATTATTATTTTTTACTTTCCTTATATACATAATGTATAAGGAAAGTATTGTGACGGGGTCGAAAATTCGAATTCTAGTTTTCGACGGGAGAGCACGTTTCAAGCATCCCTGATCACGAACCAAACATTTTTGAAGTGATGTCTGTGTGTGTGTGTGTCTGTGTGTATGTGTGTGAAAGTATGTGTGTGTGTGTGAAAGTGTGTGTGTGTGTGTGTATGCGTGTGTGTGTATGTGTGTGTGTGTGAAAGTGAGCCTGTGGAGACGATAACTGACGAACAAATGGACCGATTCGAATGAAATTTAGTACAAAAATCACAATCCGTAAACATTGGAAGCCTGTTGTTTTTATACGCAATCGAATGTTCAGAACCCTCCTAAATTTTCGAGAGAAATTTTGAAAAAATCGTCAAAAAATCAAAACCGCTAATAAAGTTACACAAATAGACATTTCATATGTAATTTTTCATTAGAAAACGATTGACATAAATTTTAGAACGCAAACATGAACTGTTCTCGAGATATTGCACATGTTTCAAAAAAATTATCAAAAAGTTATATAGAATAAAATAAAAAAAATTCCTATTGAGAAGTTCACTTTTCATATGTAATACCATGCGATAAATTGGGTGATATCATTCTCGTGGATTTCGCTCGTTCCATTCATGAAAAAAGATACTTTGAGTAATACTTTTGTATTTGAACGCCAATAGTCATTTATCTGCTGTAAAAATAACTTATTTCTCCATAACGCTTGGCGAGATTTTGGCGACGAATTCGTCGGAATGGCACCAACTTGGCGACATTTTTAATTGTTGCCAAATTAACAAAAATCTCGCCAAATTGATAAAAATGACGCTAAATCAATGAAAATGACGACTAATTGAAGAAAATTCATTATCTTGGAAAGAATATGAGTATCTACTATAAGAATAACATTTTTTTTAACTGTAAAAGTAGTAAATTCCTTGCATTATATAAGGAAGGTCATGTGTTGCCCACATCAGATTTTTTTATTATTATTATTATTTTATCAGCAACCGGTTGAGAGCAAGCATATTTAATCAGCTTTTTATTTCCCTTACAATGCACGGTAAAATATAAGAAAAGTATTGAAATAGGATCAAAATCAAAACTAAAGAATTCAACTGGTCTCCGTATTTTGGGCATTCTTGAATACAAACACACCATTTATAAAATGACATAGGTGTATGCGTCTTTGTGTGTATGTGTGTGTGTGTGTCTGTACTAAGTATACACTCTAACTCAAAAACTACTCGACGAAATTAAAAAAACAATTGGTAGGTAAGTAAGTGATGTGTTGTTATTCTGGACTGATTATATTTTGATACGATTCAAGAAAATATTAGAACCTGCCTTTTTTGCGAAATGTTCCGTAAAAATTGTTAAAATCTGATATATGCTTAAAATCTGATATATTGCAAATTGGCCAGTACCAAGAAACTTTATGTAACTCGCTGTAAAAAGAATTATGTTTCTATCCTTATATGAGAATTTTGGGCAATTTAAGCGTGAGCGTCAGTAAATCTTCTGCACTATCCGCGCTTTGTTAACTTTCACGGCATACATGTTTCGCCGAAATTCTGCTCAAACAGTTGCGAAATATTTTCTGAAAGATAAAATGCAATTCGCTGATTATATTAAATGATATAATAGATTATAATGCAATGCTTAGATTATATAAATTTAATAGCCAATAAAACATAGAATACATTTTTCATTTTAATCCAAAATATTTTTGGTGCTGCCATCTGTTGTCGTAATTAATTCATACCGATGATTTTTATTTTTTAATGAACATTTTTAAATATCTATTCCTTCTAAAACAGCATTAAATATAACAACAGATCATATATAATAATGCCACAATCACGGAAAGGTAATTTCTCATTCTATACATTTGATAAGGGAATATGAATGTACATCACTGAGGACTGCAGTTTTGTCTTCCAAGTTCCTTTCTCTTCAAGTCTAAGTTTAATTACGTTTCCGTGATTGTGGCATTATTATATATGATCTGTTGTATTAACCAGCGTATTAGAAGGAATAGGCATTTAAAAATGTTCATTAAAAAATTAAAATAGTCGGTATGAATTAAATTGCGACAACAGATGGCAGCACCAAAAATATTTTGGATTAAAATAAAAAATATATTCTATGTTTTATTGGGTATTAAATTTAGTTTTAATATAATCTAAGCATTGCATTTTATCTATCAGAAAATATTTCGCAACTGTTTGTGCAGAATTTCGTCGAAAAATGTGTGCAGCGAAAGTTAACAAAACGCGGATAGGGCAGAAGATTTACTGACGCTCACACTTAAATAGAACATTAAGGTTTTCTTTCCGAACGATAGCAAAATTTCCGAATGTGAACATAAGTTTCGAAAGTATGAATTGTACATACACATATACTCTAGTAAAAAAAACACTACAAGAGGATATCAACCGCCCATTACCAAGATGCATCAGGAAAAGCACATTTACATAAGACTTTACACACAGCAAACACACAGAAAATTTACAAATAATGCCGTGTCATGACGGGAGAAATAAGAGATCCAAATAATAATGTATAATAAATGTATATATAGTATTAGATAAAACGAAAAAATAAATAATTAAACAAGGAAGATCAATCATGCATAAAGCATTGATTATAAAACACTTTCCAACGTCAATGCAATTTTATTTAGACATCTCTAAAATGCGATACATTCTTTGGTAACATTTTTGAAATTGTCCCAATACTACATTCCTTTATTATATTTGAAAATTTAAAACTTCATCGAAAAAAATGAACTTCCTTCAAATGACGGCATTGAAATATAAATTACCTGGTTTAAAAACCTCTAGATTGCAATACATTCTTCGGTAATATTTTTAAAATTATCATAATACTACAATGATTTATTATATTTGAAAATTTCATCGAAAACAAATGAAATTTATTCAAATGACGTCATCGAAATATAACACGCCTGGCTCTCTCTATAAAAGCAGCATTTCATTCATAACTTTTTTCCATTCATTTCATTCATCACAATACTATAATAATTTATTTTATTTAAAAATTTATGACCATGGAGGTACAAATAATTAAACTCTAAAATCAATGAATATTTCATTCATATCAGCTATATTGCAGACTCCTTGAGCTAAATAATTTTGCGTTAAAGAAATGCAGCAATTCTTATACAACTCATTCTACATCTGTTGGTATTTACATTCTCCATAAGTGAAAATCAGGCTTCGTAGCAGAAATAATCAAAGTTGGATGATCATTTAAACTCAAACATATTGTAATTTCGTTGTTTCAGTATATAGATGCACAGAATATAAGCAAAAATAAAGCGATTTTAGGACGGATACAACACTAAATACGAATTAAAAAGAATAAACATCACGATTTTGACACAAGATAGATGCCATATTTTATTTTGAAGTGAGTCACGTGATTTCTTCATATAATGGTCACGTGGTCTCTTCATATAAAAGGTGTAATTTTTATTTTAATTTTTATTTAAAAACTACTTAATATATTTTGCTGAAATTTTTTTATATATTTTATGGGTTAATCTGTATATTTTCTAATACTTTTGAAGCAATTTGTGAATTTTAATTCCGCTTAAAAAGTGTTTGAAAAATTAGATCCCATAGGATTCAATGTATTTCATTTCTTCAACCCGGGTTCAATCCAAAACTAATTGGGTGATATAATTCATTTATATTCCCATATGTACCACAAACCGTCTGAACAACATACTAAAATTTCATTTTGATAAAGTCATTTTTAAAGCAGTTATTTTGCTAACGGACAGACAGACAGACAGACAGACAGAATGAACAAAGTCATAAACACTTTTCAACTATGTTGTAAACTTTTAAAAAATGTATCTTATTGGGGGAAGAAAAGAGATTAAAATATTAGGTAGGTGGAGAGAGGTAGGTGGTTCTCGTGTGGAATCAAGAATTAAACGTCAAAACAAATTGAGACTTTAAACCGGGTCGTTATCTTACACAATAGACAGGTAAAAAAATCTGATGTGGGCAACACATGACTTTCCTTATATAATTTAATGAATTTATAATTAAAAGTAGTAAACTTTTACAGTTAAAAATAGGTTTTTCTTATAGTAGATACTAATATTCTTTCCAAGACATTGAATTTTCGAAAATTAGTCGTAATTTTCAATGATTTAACGTCATTTTTAACCATTTGGCGAGATTTTCACTAATTTGCCCACATTTCAAAAAGTCGCCAAATTGGCGACATTCCACCAAATTCGTCGCCAAAATCTCGCCAAGCGTTATGCACTAAGAAATAAGTTATTCTTACAGCAGATAAATGATTATTGGCGTTCAAATACAAAAGTGTTACTCAGAGTATCTTTTTTCATGAATGGAACGAGCTAGATCCACGAGAATGATGGCACCCAATTTATCGTATGGTATTACATATGAAAAGTGAACATGTTTATCAATAGGAAATATTTTTTTTTTATTTTATATGACTTTTTGATATTTTTTTTTATAAAATGCACAATATCTCGAGAACTCGTGTTAGCGTTCTAAAATTTATGTCAATCGTTTTCTAATGAAAAATTACATAAGAAATGTCTATTTGCGTAACTTTATTAGTGGTTTTGATTTTTTGACGATTTTTTCAAAATTTCATTCGAAAATTTAGGGGGGTTTGAACATTCGATTCCGTATAAAAACAATAAGCTTCCAGTGATTACGGATTGTGATTTTTGTACCAAATTTGGTTCAAATTGGTCCATTCGTTCGTCAGTTATCGTCTCCACAGACACACACACACACACACACACACACACACACACACACACACACACACACACACACACTTTCACACACACACACACACACACACACACAGACATCACTTCAAAAATGTTTGATTCGTGATCAGGGATGCTTGAAACGTGCTCTCCCGTCGAAAACTCGAATTCGAACATTCGATTGCGTATAAAAACAATAGGGTTCCTGTGTTTACGGGCTGTAATTTTTGTACCAAATTTCGTCGGAATTGGTCCATTCGTTCGTCAGTTATCGTCTCCACAGACTCACTGACACACACACACACACACACGCACACACGCACACGCACACAGACATCACTTCAAAAATGTTCGATTTTTGATCAGGGATGCTTGAAAACTTGAATTCGAATTTTCGACCCCGTCACAATACTTTCCTTATACATTATGTATATAAGGAAAGTAAAAAAACATTTTAAATTGTTAGGTATGTGGATTTTTACTTGTGGAATCAAGAATTGAACGTAAAGAGAAATTAAGATTTTGAGCCAGGTCGTTAGCCTACATAATAAAAAGGGAAGAAAACATTTCATATTGTTAGATACGTGGATTTATCCCTTGTGGAATCAAGAATTAAAGAAGAACTTCCTTACCTGAGAAATGAAGATTTTGAACCGGGTCTTTACCTTACATAAAAAAGGGAAGAAAAAAAAATGTTAGGTACATTTTACATTGTTAGGTAATGGGGAGGGGGGAAAACATTTTTAATTGTTGGGTACGTGGATTTGTCCCTTGTGGAATCAAGAATTGAACGTCAAGAAAAAGATTTTGAACCGGGTCGTTAACTTACATAATAAAAGAAGTTGTTTGTGTCAGCGGCTAGCGGTCACTAAATATAACAATATGTTCAGTTTTTATAGCAGTAGATTTTTAAGCATTTTTGCATTATGCATGGAACTAAATAAGAATGCGTAAATAATTATGTTATTTAACTCTCGTATAAGCCAAGATAAATGTTTCTCAGCTGTGAGATTTTATTCAGAAGTAAAGATTTCATTTCTCTCCTCCCGTTAAAATTTAAAAGTAAATTTTATTTAGAAAATCAAAGGATCTGACATTTTTGATACGTCTAGAATTTTTATGTGAATCATAAATTAGACTTTTGACAAGAGAAAACGTAAAACTAGGAGAGCAGTAAATTTATTTTCCGACTTGCTTAACCTTGATTTTTATAAACTAATTAAAATGAGTTTCCAGTGCATTCAGTTGTCTCACATATAACTATTTCAAACCGATTACACGAAAAACGTAAAACCGGAGTTCCACTGTAATAACAATTGTAAAATGTGTTTCATTTATTTTCATTGTCAGTTATTAACACTTTACAGTAAAATTGAAAAGTGTTTATGACTTTGTTCATTCTGTCTGTCTGTCCGTTAGCACGATAACTGCCGTAAAAATGACTTAATCCAAAAGAAATTTTAGTATGTTGGTCAGACGGTCTGTA
The DNA here is from genome assembly GCA_951213105.1 of Amaurobius ferox. Classification (NCBI taxonomy): domain Eukaryota; kingdom Metazoa; phylum Arthropoda; class Arachnida; order Araneae; family Amaurobiidae; genus Amaurobius; species Amaurobius ferox. The sequence goes on from OX578154.1 coordinate 27,216,019, forward strand.
GGACCTATGTAAATATAAATGAATAATATCACCCAATTAGTTTTGGATTGAACCCGGGTTGAAAAAATGAAATACATTGAGCCCTATGGGACCTAATTTTTCAAACATTTTTTAAGCGGATTTAAAACTCACAAATTGCTTCGAAAATTTTAGGTAATATTCAAATTGTTCCATAAAATATATAAAAAAAAATTCAGCGAAATATATTCAGTAAATTTTTAAATAAAAATTAAAATAATAATAACACCTCTTATATGAAGTGATCAAGTGACCATTATATGAAACGATCACGTGACCCACTTCAAAATGATATATGGCATCCATCTTGTCTCAAAATCGTGATTTTTAAAGTTCTTTTTAATTCATATTGAGTGTTGTATCCGTCCTAAAACTACTTTATTTTTGCTTAAATTCTGTGCATCTACATACTGAAACAACTCAATTACAATATATTTGAGTTTAAATTCTCATCCAAATTTGATTATTTCTACAACGAAGCCTATTTTTCACCTATGTAAAATGTAAACAGCAAAATATGTAGAATGAGTTGTATTAGAATTGCTGTATTTCTTTAACACAAAATCATTTAGTTCATGATAGTCTGCATAGCTGATATGAATGAAATATTCACAGATTTTACAAAGAGATGGACTATTTTTTTCGATGAAGTTTTAAGCATTGAGTTTAATTACTTGTAGCTCCATGGTCTTAAATTTTAAATAAAATAAATTATTATAGTATTGTGATGAATGTCATGAATGGGAAATTATTTATGAATGAAATGTTGCTTTTATAGAGAGAGCCAGGCGTGTTATTTTTTCTATGATGTCATTTGAATGAATTTCAGTTGTTTTCAAATTTAATAAATTATCGTAGTATTATGATAATTCCAAAATTATTACCGAGGAATGTATCACATTTTAGAGATGTTTAATCCAGGCAATTTATATTTCAATGCCATCGTTTGAATGAAGTTAATTTTTTTCGATGAAAATTTAAGTTTTCAAATATAATAAATTAATGTAGTATTGTGATAAGTTTTAATATATTACCGAGGAATATATTGCAATTTAGAGATGTTTAAATAAAATTGCATTGAAGTTGGAAAGTGTTTCATAATCAATGCTTTAAGCATGATTGATCTTTCTTGTTATATTTTGTTTTATTTGATACTTTGTCAAAATTTAATTTCCTAATTTTGGTTCCTAGTTTCAAGCTCACCCAAATTATTTTATCACGCTTCATTACAATGTGTCTATGTCAAACATGTGCCATTCATGACGAAACTGATAGAAAACCAAATATATTGCCTAAATGATGGCGCTATTTTGGTTCTTAGTTTCAGGTCCCTTCAAATTATTTCATCACATTTCGCCACTAAATGTCTATGTCGTAAGATGTACCATTCATGACAAATCTGATAGAAAACCAAATATATTACCTGAAAGATGGCGCTGTTTTGGTTCCTAGTTTTTTATCCCTCCAAATTATTTTATCACGCTTCGCCACTAGAAGTTTATGTCGTAAGATGTACAATTCGTGACGAAGCTGATAGAAAACCAAATATATTGCCTAAAAGATGGCGCTTTCTGGTTCCTAGTTTTATGTCCCTCAATTATTTTATCACGTTTCGCCACTAGATGTCTATGTCGTAAGATGTACCATTCATGACAAATCTGATAGAAAACCAAATATATTACCTAAAAGATGGCGCTGTTTTAGTTCCTAGTTTTATATCCCTCCAAATTATTTTATCACGCTTCACCACTAGATGTCCATGTCTTAAGATGTACAATTCATGACAAAGCTGATAGAAAATCAAATATATTGCCTGGTGCTATTTTGGTTCCTAGTTCTATGTCCCTCTAAATTATTTTATCACGCTTCGCCACTAGGTGTCCATGTCGTAAAATGTACCATTCGTGACGAAGCTGATAGAAAACCAAATATATTACCTAAAAGATGGCGCTGTTTTGGTTCCTAGTTTTATATCCTTCCAAATTATTTTATCACGCTTCACCACTAGATGTCCATGTCTTAAGATGTACAATTCATGACAAAGCTGCTAGAAAATCAAATATATTGCCTGGTGCTATTTTGGTTCCTAATTCTATGTCCCTCTAAATTATTTTATCACGCTTCGCCACTAGGTGTCCATGTCGTAAAATGTACCATTCGTGACGAAGCTGATAGAAAACCAAATATATTACCTAAAAGATGGCGCTGTTTTGGTTCCTAGTTTTATATCCTTCCAAATTATTTTATCACGCTTCACCACTAGATGTCCATGTCTTAAGATGTACAATTCATGACAAAGCTGATAGAAAATCAAATATATTGCCTGGTGCTATTTTGGTTCCTAGTTCTATGTCCCTCTAAATTATTTTATCACGCTTCGCCACTAGGTGTCCATGTCGTAAAATGTACCATTCGTGACGAAGCTGATAGAAAACCAAATATATTACCTAAAAGATGGCGCTGTTTTGGTTCCTAGTTTTATATCCCTCCAAATTATTTTATCACGCTTCACCACTAGATGTCCATGTCTTAAGATGTACAATTCATGACAAAGCTGATAGAAAATCAAATATATTGCCTGGTGCTATTTTGGTTCCTAGTTCTATGTCCCTCTAAATTATTTTATCACGCTTCGCCACTAGGTGTCCATGTCGTAAAATGTACCATTCGTGACGAAGCTGATAGAAAACCAAATATATTACCTAAAAGATGGCGCTATTTTGGTTCCTAGTTTTATATCCCTCCAAATTATTTTATCACGCTTCACCACTAGATGTCCATGTCTTAAGATGTACAATTCATGACAAAGCTGATAGAAAATCAAATATATTGCCTGGTGCTATTTTGGTTCCTAGTTCTATGTCCCTCTAAATTATTTTATCACGCTTCGCCACTAGGTGTCCATGTCGTAAAATGTACCATTCGTGACGAAGCTGATAGAAAACCAAATATAATACCTAAAAGATGGCGCTGTTTTGGTTCCTAGTTTTATATCCCTCCAAATTATTTTATCACGCTTCACCACTAGATGCCCATGTCTTAAGATGTACAATTCATGACAAAGCTGATAGAAAATCAAATATATTGCCTGGTGCTATTTTGGTTCCTAGTTCTATGTCCCTCTAAATTATTTTATCACGCTTCGCCACTAGGTGTCCATGTCGTAAAATGTACCATTCGTGACGAAGCTGATAGAAAACCAAATATATTACCTAAAAGATGGCGCTGTTTTGGTTCCTAGTTTTATATCCCTCCAAATTATTTTATCACGCTTCACCACTAGATGTCCATGTCTTAAGATGTACAATTCATGACAAAGCTGATAGAAAATCAAATATATTGCCTGGTGCTATTTTGGTTCCTAGTTCTATGTCCCTCTAAATTATTTTATCACGCTTCGCCACTAGGTGTCCATGTCGTAAAATGTACCATTCGTGACGAAGCTGATAGAAAACCAAATATATTACCTAAAAGATGGCGCTGTTTTGGTTCCTAGTTTTATATCCCTCCAAATTATTTTATCACGCTTCACCACTAGATGTCCATGTCTTAAGATGTACAATTCATGACAAAGCTGATAGAAAATCAAATATATTGCCTGGTGCTATTTTGGTTCCTAGTTCTATGTCCCTCTAAATTATTTTATCACGCTTCGCCACTAGGTGTCCATGTCGTAAAATGTACCATTCGTGACGAAGCTGATAGAAAACCAAATATAATACCTAAAAGATGGCGCTGTTTTGGTTCCTAGTTTTATATCCCTCCAAATTATTTTATCACGCTTCACCACTAGATGTCCATGTCTTAAGATGTACAATTCATGACAAAGCTGATAGAAAATCAAATATATTGCCTGGTGCTATTTTGGTTCCTAGTTCAATGTCCCTCTAAATTAATTTATCACGCTTCGCCACTAGGTGTCCATGTCGTAAAATGTACCATTCGTGACGAAGCTGATAGAAAACCAAATATATTACCTAAAAGATGGCGCTGTTTTGGTTCCTAGTTTTATATCCCTCCAAATTATTTTATCACGCTTCACCACTAGATGTCCATGTCTTAAGATGTACAATTCATGACAAAGCTGATAGAAAATCAAATATATTGCCTGGTGCTATTTTGGTTCCTAGTTCTATGTCCCTCTAAATTATTTTATCCCGCTTCGCCACTAGGTGTCCATGTCGTAAAATGTACCATTCGTGACGAAGCTGATAGAAAACCAAATATATTACCTAAAAGATGGCGCTGTTTTGGTTCCTAGTTTTATATCCCTCCAAATTATTTTATCACGCTTCACCACTAGATGTCCATGTCTTAAGATGTACAATTCATGACAAAGCTGATAGAAAATCAAATATATTGCCTGGTGCTATTTTGGTTTCTAGTTCTATGTCCCTCTAAATTATTTTATCACGCTTCGCCACTAGGTGTCCATGTCGTAAAATGTACCATTCGTGACGAAGCTGATAGAAAACCAAATATATTACCTAAAAGATGGCGCTGTTTTGGTTCCTAGTTTTATATCCCTCCAAATTATTTTATCACGCTTCACCACTAGATGTCCATGTCTTAAGATGTACAATTCATGACAAAGCTGATAGAAAATCAAATATATTGCCTGGTGCTATTTTGGTTCCTAGTTCTATGTCCCTCTAAATTATTTTATCACGCTTCGCCACTAGGTGTCCATGTCGTAAAATGTACCATTCGTGACGAAGCTGATAGAAAACCAAATATATTACCTAAAAGATGGCGCTGTTTTGGTTCCTAGTTTTATATCCCTCCAAATTATTTTATCACGCTTCACCACTAGATGTCCATGTCTTAAGATGTACAATTCATGACAAAGCTGATAGAAAATCAAATATATTGCCTGGTGCTATTTTGGTTCCTAGTTCTATGTCCCTCTAAATTATTTTATCACGCTTCGCCACTAGGTGTCCATGTCGTAAAATGTACCATTCGTGACGAAGCTGATAGAAAACCAAATATATTACCTAAAAGATGGCGCTGTTTTGGTTCCTAGTTTTATATCCCTCCAAATTATTTTATCACGCTTCACCACTAGATGTCCATGTCTTAAGATGTACAATTCATGACAAAGCTGATAGAAAATCAAATATATTGCCTGGTGCTATTTTGGTTCCTAGTTCTATGTCCCTCTAAATTATTTTATCACGCTTCGCCACTAGGTGTCCATGTAGTAAAATGTACCATTCGTGACGAAGCTGATAGAAAACCAAATATATTACCTATAATATGGCGCCAAATTTACGGAGAAAGGGGTAGCTCATAGAAAATTAATAGCATTACAAAATATCTTAAAGGAATACTATATTTTATAGACAAATCGTAATTACTAAGATGCACAGTTTATTTTATTAAAGCGATATAACAACCTCCATAGACCAATAGATAGCGCTAAAATAAATAAAGTTTGTTCGAAAAATGATGTCATAAAACAAATTATTTATTTGTCCTAGTGTGGGCCTCTTATATGCCAAAATATTGACCAGTTATATTATTTTCCGACAGAGAATTCTAACTTCAATAAGGTTTAATTTGATGCAGTCGATTTTAATTAAAGAAAGAATATATGAAAAATTTCTAAATTTTTGCCGAATACATTCTCTGTCTGGTATGTGCCTTTCATGACAAAGAATTTTCACAAATATACCGACAAACCGAACAACTATAATCGATTAAACAACCGAACTAGACACAAATTGGCATATTTAATCGAAAATGTCGAATCGAACAATAAATTTATGAAGGAGGAAAATGGACATTTTTTAATTGGAAGTGATATCATTTGAACCAGTAGTAGACATTTTTAGTGACATCTTATCCCTTCCTTCCTTCCCGGTCAGGAGTTGATGCTTAATCAATAGTCTAAGCTCTATCTAAAGTCAATAAAAAGAAAAATATATTTGAGGAGGGAAAATTTAACCAAGTGGAAAAGAAACAGAAGTTGAAATTATTATTTAATCCTCCTACTCCCTAAAAAGAAAAATACATTTAAAAAAAAAATTTGAACCAAAATTGGAGAAGAAACAAAAGTTGAATTTATTAGTTACATCAGTTGAAATTAGTTGAATTTATTATTCCCTGCTCTCCAAGGACCTTGATGCTAAATGCACATGAGTCATCATCTAAGCTCTATCATTAGCTAAACCTGAGAAATAGATTTTTCGAGGAAAAACACTATTTGAATTTGAAATAGAAAAAACAGCAAGTGGAAATCCTTAGTAAACTTCCCAGCCCACTTTGGAATTTTTTGCTAAATCTGCTTCAGTCATCATCTAAGTTCTATCTATAGCCAATCCTCAAAAATAGATACTGCAATGCAAGTGTAAATTTTTAAATCCGAGGTGGGATCTGCAGAAATGAAAATGGAAATCTTTGAGTCCCCCTATTCCGTCCGGGATTCGAGTCTAAATCCATCAGTCATTATCTAATCTCTATCTATAGAAAATCCTAAGAAATAGATTTCAATAAAAGTTTTTGAACCGGAATTTGAAAAAAAAAAGACGTGAAAATTCTTAGTGATCCCTCCTACCTCCATCAAAATTTGATGCTACATTTATATCAGATAGCATTTAAGTTCTATCTATAACCAATCTTGAAAAATATATGTTTTAAAGTAAAGTGGAAATCCTTAATGAATCCCTACCTCTTCCGTAATTTGATCTTAAATCAATAGCAGGCATCATCTAATCTCAATCTTTAGCAGGTCCTTAGAAATAGATATTTCAAGAAAAGTTTTTTAGCAAAAACAATAATATGGCAAAAGTTTTTCCACTTATAATTCACAAATTAACTTAGAAACGAAAGCTCGTAAGATGATACATTTCTTTTTAACACTTTACAGCATAGTTGAAAAGTGTTTATGACTGTTCATTCATCCTGTCTATCTGTCTTCCGTTAGCACGATAACTGGTGTAAAAATGACTTTATCAAAATGAAATTTTAGTATGTTGTTCAGACGGTTTGTGGTACATATGGGAATATAAATGAATAATATCACCCAATTAGTTTTGGATTGAACCCGGGTTGAAAAAATGAAATACATTGAACCGTACGGGACATAATTTTTCAAAAAATTCTAAGTTTTAGGAAATATTCAAATTATCCTATAAAATACATAAAAACAATTTCAGCAAAATATATTCAGTAGTTTTTTAAATAAAAATTCAAATAATAATTACACCTTTTATCTGAAGCGATCACGTGACCCACTTCAAAATAAAATATGACATCCATCTTGTGTAAAAATCCTGATTTTTAAAAGTTCATTTTAATTCATATTTAGTGTTGTATCCGTCCTAAAACCGCTTTATTTTTGCTTAAATTATATGAATCTACATATTGAAACAACGCAATTACAATATATTTGAGTTTAAATGATCATCCAACTTTGATTATTTCTGCATCGAGGCCTAATTTTCGCTTATGGAGAATGTAAACAGCAAAATATGTAGAATGAGTTGTATAAGAATTGCTGCATTTCTTTAATGCAAAATTATTTAGCTCATGGAGTCTGCAATATAGCTGATATGAATGAAACATTAATTGATTTTACACAGAGAACCAGACGATTTTTTCAATAAAGTTTTAAGCATAGAGTTAAATTACTTGTACCTCCATGGTTTTAAGTTTTTAAATAAAATAAATTACAGTAGTATTGTGATGAATAAAAGAAATGGAAAAAGTTTATGAATGAAATGCTGCTTTTATAGAGCCAGTCGAGTTATATTTCGATGACGTCATTTGAATAAAGTTCATTTGTTTTCGATGAAATTTCAAATATAATACATTATTGTAGTATTATGATAATTTTAAAAATATTACCGAGGAATGTAGCGCATTTTAGAGATGTTTAAACCAGATGATTTATATTTCAATGCCGTCATTTAAATGAAGTTCATTTTTTTCGATGAAATTTTAAGTTTTCAGATATAATAAATTAATGTTGTATTGTGATAATTTTAAAACTATTACCGAGGAATGCTTCGAATTTTAGAGATGTTTATATAAAATTGCATTGAAGTTGGAAAGTGTTTCATAATCAATGTTTTATGCATGATTGATCTTTCTTTTTTCATTCTGATATTGATTATTACAATATATCTATTTTACAATACACCTTATGTAAAAAAACATAGAGTATAAATATATAATAGACTCTAATGAAGACTCACACAAAAGATATATTTTAGTTAAAAATAAATCTTAATTAAAATCGCAAAATATCCCTATTCCTCCCCGTCCCCCACATATACACATATCGAATCTACATTTATCTTCGGATGAAACCAGAATTAAGACTAATGTTTTCATCTAAGAAAGCTAAATAAATCTCATAAAGAAAAATAATTTACTACACTCTCTCCTTCCGATCAATATCTCCGCAACCTTATCATTTGCCTAATTAACTTTAATCCGAGATCTTCTTAATTAATCAAAGTTAATGATCCGGATAATAAAATAAGGTAAATATTTTTTTTTTCGAGATAAGAATTTCAGAAGATGAAGAAATAAAATTTTTAGCATCGATTTGAAAAAGGATAGAGAATAGTGATAAATTATGAAGATGAGTACTATTAATATTTTTATATCTTAGTTCATTATTCTTTCAAATATAAAGATACGTATGAAATAATAACTAACATACGTATGTAATTTGCATAGTGCAAAAATTTTATAGTAAAGACTTTTAGAACTAACAGTGAATCTCAAATAATAATTTCTCATATACTGTGGAAACAACCTTGCTGCCTCAACTGGGAATCGAACCAAACTTCGAATCGAACTTCTTATTGGCCGGCCGCCGCTCTACTGTTGAGTTACTGAAACGGAATTGCAAGCTCTTATATTTGAAGTAAGCTCTGCCTTCTCCACCCTCTAATGTCAGCTTGGTGTACAACTAACAATCTGGCTAACCACCTCCTGCTATATTTTATTCCGGATAATTTATACTCCAGGTTAACATACTGCGTGATCGTTGTTCTCCCGATTTGAAATCGGCGCTCAATATAACAGAGTCCACTGAATCCGTGCTGGTCATACTAGGGCCACTTTCAAACCTCCGACATCAACCAATTTGATTCTCCAAAATTCGTTCAAATCCCTCTTCAGTAGATAAAATTAAAAACTGTATTCTTGTTGCCATGGAAATTTTTAATAAAGTGGCCTAAGCTTATGAGTAGATTCTACTCTCCATTAATTTTGATCAATGAATCCCTTTGTTTCATTCTTATTAACTTATATGAACTTATTGTGTTCCCTCCATATTTTCTTTAAAAAAAATCTGATGTGGGCAGCACATGACTTTCCTTATATAATGCAAAGAATTTACTACTTTTACAGTTAAAAAAAAATCTGATGTGGGCAACACATGACTTTCCTTATATAGTGTAATGAATTTACTACTTTTGCAATAAAAAAATAGGTTTTTCTTATAGTAGATACTAATATTCTTTCCAAAATATTGAATTTTCGACAATTAGTCGTCATTTTCATTGATTTAGCGTCATTTTCATCCATTTGGCGAGATTTTCGTTAATTCGGCAACATTTCAAAAAGTCGTCAAGTTGGCGACATTTCGCCAAATTTGTCGCCAAAATCTCGCCAAGCGTTATGCACTAAGGAATAAGTTATTCTTACAGCAGATAAATGACTACTACTGGCGTTCAAACACAAAAGTGTTACTCAGAGTATCTTTTTTCATGAATGGAACGAGCTAGATCCACGAGAATGATGTCACCCAATTTATCGCATGGCATTACATATGAAGAGTGAACATGTTTATCAAAAGGAAATATATTTTTTTTCATTTTATATAACTTTTTGATATTTTTTTTAAATGTACAATATCTCGAGAACGGCTCGTGTTAGCGTTCTAAAATTTATGTCAATCGTTTTCTAATGAAAAATTACATAAGAAATGTCTATTTACGTAACTTTATTAGTGGTTTTGTTTTTTGACGATTTTTTTAAAATTTCATTCGAAAATTTAGGGGGGTTCTGAGCATTCGATTGTGTATAAAAACAATAGGCTTCCAGTGTTTATGGATTGTGATTTTTGTACCAAATTTGGTTCAAATCGGTCCATTCGTTCGTCAGTTATCGTCTCCACAGACCCACTGACACACACACACACACACACAGACATCACTTCAAAAATGTTTGATTCGTGATCAGGGATGCTTGAAACGTGCTCTCCCGTCGAAAACTCGAATTCGAATTTTCGTCCCCGTCACAATACTTTCCTTATACATTATGTCTATAAGGAAAGTAAAAAAGCTATGTTAACTGTTCTTATTTTCTCGGTTCTTTCTTTTTCTTCTGTCCCTTTTTATTTGTCTATGTGCCTAATTTTTGTTTCCTATTCATATATTTTCTTTTTATATATTTTCTAAATTTTACTTTTAAAATTTTATTATTTTCTTTAATTTTAATCTATTTTTCATTATGTTAATATACCTCACTCTAAATTTTATTTTTCAATGATCTTTTTATCTATATTCGTAATAATCCTTTTCCCGTTTTTGAAAAATGGACGTACTTGTCAAGTTCAGATATAATGTAAAACTGTCTGTTTAGCCACAATATTTTTCATCAATTGTTATCTTTTCAGACCTAAATAAATGTTCGTTTGGCGGGATGGTAGATCTTGGGTGCCTCCTGAGTGCAGGAGGTATCCTTTCCTGGCCGTGCAGCTAGATACTCTAAACCCACTATGTGAGTCGGACGGTTTGGTGTCTTCAGACCTCCGACATCTTTGCACTAACTTACAGGGTTGATTTGTTAGGGCGCTATTATAAAAAGACTTGCTGGTCCAACAGGGAATCTAACCATGGATCTTCGTACTGGTCTACCGACAGTCTACCGTTGAGCTACAGCGACGGAATTACAAGGTTTTATAGCTGAAGTAGATTCTGCAACTGAAATGAATTGTTATTTGTTAAACTGGCATTTTTTAAAATATCTATATTCAAAATAAATATATAAAATGTACACATATTTTTCTTCCGATTGACTTCTCTTTCCTTTCTTCCGCTTATATTATTCAGGAAAGATATACCTCAAGTATCTATGTTTCTCCAAGACAGATATTTCATTAGAAATGCATCTCAAAGGGCATGCGTACACACCTTCTACCTGGACTACAGTTATTGTGCCATAACTAAGCTGTGACATTGAGGAACTCTTGTCAGGATTCAAATTTTTGATACCCTAACTAACCACTTTCCACTATTAATTGTGGCATGAAATTTATCATATTGTATTTTGTGGTACATTTTGATTCTTTAAATTTTGGTCTTGCCAATCCAACCCGTCGTGGATCAGCAATAAGCCGATACATGTTTTGAGGCAAGGCCATCTTATCCTTTATCGGGAGCCCTGGTAAAAACTGGTAAAAACTAGTAAAAAGTGGCGACCATTTTATCCTTTATCAGGAGCCCTGGTAAAAACTGGTAAAAACATGCTTCGGAGGCAAGACCATCTTATCCTTTATCAGAGTCCTTTTCAAGAGCCCTGGTAAAAACTGGAAAAAAACATGTTTTGGGGGCAAAGCCACCTTATCCTTTATCGGGGACCCTAGTAAAATCTAAGCTCTAGCTTCCCTTGAAAATTCTATAGTAAAAAGTGCACAATGAGCTGGGAAGGTGGGTCCCCACAGATTTGCGACCCCCAGAATGTGTATATCGTGCTTCTAGTCAAAAACAACTTTAGTTTATTCTTAGTAATAACTCGAAATCTGAGCTGCTCAGACTAGGCGCATAGTTGCCTTTAGCGGTATTTTTTAATTCTTTGGATTTTGAACCTTACCAGACCAGCTCTTTCTGAAAACTTGTAGAAAACAGTAGAAAAGTATAAAAAGTAGAGAAGTAGGAAACTTTTTTGAAAATGAGAGTACACGTACAATGAAGGTGTACAGATACAGTTAAGAAGATACATGTAACAAAATACGGTTAGAAAGTGTGTAGACGCAAAATAACCGTATAATTGAATTATGGAGTGCATGTTATCGGTATACATACAAACTATTAGAATCAACTTTTAACGAAAACTCATAATTTCAGTTGAGGGGGTGAGGAAACGGCAGCGCAGCGACTGCCAACAGAAATTGTGTAACCATAGAGTTAGACAGAAGGAAATAAAGCTCCTATGAATGAAACGTTTAAAAATGCCATAATGATTTGAGAATTATATCTAGATGTTGCTAGTATTAGTAAAGGAGCTGCTATTGTTAGTTGACGCAACAGAAAGGTGTAGTATTTAGTATATGTATTTTTGATTATTTTTAAATTAAGGGTTCCCTAATTATGAATATAATTAACCAATATTTTTTCATAGTTGTAGGATGGAGTACAGAATATATAGAGATAAAACATATTCAAAGGTAAAACAATTTTGAATACGTTGGTATTTTTTTAACTCTTTCTGTTCTACTTTGCATTGCGCTAATAATTTACTTTTATGACATGGGCTGTTTAAGTAAATATTTCAGGCCTTTCACTATAGAAATAGATATAATGCAGAACTACTTTTATTACCTCAGTGTCACCTGAATTATTGTCTCAAACGATATTGGCGTTCTTTTAATATAAAGTTTTAGCCCCTTACTTTTACCTCCATGTGTGTAACTACAGTCAAGAAGAACACATAATGTGATGCCATTACGTGGTTGACTATATTAAGTACTAATGAATATTCCCTGACTCAGTTAATTGCAGAGAAAAACAGCCCCCCAGCCATTTACAACGAAATTTGTGGACCATGGAGGTAAAGGAGAGGAATTAAAACTTCATGTTGGAAAAATGCCAAAATCATTTAAGATAATCATTCAGGTGGAACTAATGTAAAATAAGACACTCAGCATTATATGTATTTCTATGACAAAAGACTCGTATTGAATTGAAAATATTATTTCAACTGGCAATTTTGCACAAAAACTTTAACAGTGCAATGCAGTTTAGAACTAAAATAGAATAGAATATTTCTAAGTATTCACATTTATTTTACATTTTAATTTAGTTTTGTTTCCTTATATTCTGTACTCTGTTCTACAAAAAATACTTATTACTTATACATCTATTTACATAATTTTATTTAAAAATAATCAAATATAAATATACTAATCACTACGAATTTTCGGCGTCACCTAGATATAATTTTCAAAACATTATGGTATTTTCAAGCTTTTCATCCATAGGAATTTTCCATGTGAAATGAAAATGAATGAGACTTTAGTAACACTAGCTACATCTAGATATAATTCTCAAAACATTATGGCATTTTCAGGCTTTCTATCCGGAATTTCATCTGATTCTCTCTGACTTCGTATCACAGAAAGAATAACTAGTACACTCTTAATGTTGCAATCTAAATCTTTAGTAATGCTTTCATCACACATTATTTTTTAAAATATCAATACAAAACTTAAATTGTTTGAATTTAAATTTTTTACCGAAAATAAATGGTATATATATAAGGAAAATATTGCAATAGGTTAGAAAACTCTAATTCAAGCTGCTGGATTTGCACGTTTTAGTATCTATAAAATAGAACGGATCCCAAGAAAAGGCCAAAAATAAAATAAATTACAATAAAATAATAAATATGCTTAATTATATAAAGTACTATATATATTTGAGCATAATTCTTACTTATATAATACTTGTTTCATGCATACATTTTCAATGCAAAATGAATAAAAAAATCTGATGTGGGCAGCACATGACTTTCCTTATATAATGCAATGAATTTACTGCTTTTACAGTAAAAAAATTAGATTATATTTATAGTAATTATGTATATTCTTTCCAAGATATTGAATTTTCGCCGATGAGTTGACATTTTCCACGTCGTCATCATCAATGAGTCATCACTGATTTAGCGTAATTTTTATCCAGTTAGCGAGTTTTTCGTTAATTTAGCAACATTTAAAAAGTCGCCAAGTTGGCGACATTCCACCACATTCGTCGCCCAAATCTCGCCAAGTGTTATGGACGAAGAAATAAGTTATTCTTACAGCAGATAAATGACTATTGGTGTTCAAATACAAAAGTATTACACTAAGTATCTTTTTTCATGAATGGAATGAGCTAGATCCACGAGAGTGATGTCACCAAATTTATCGCATGGTATTACATATGAAAAGTGAACATGTTTCTCAATAGAACATGTTTTTTTTTTATTTTATATAACTTTTTGATAATTTGTTTGAAAAATGTGCCATATCTCGAGAACGGTTCACGTTAGCGTTCTAAAATTTATGTCAATTATTTACTAATGAAAAATTACATAAGAAATGTCTATGTGCGTAACTTTTTTAGAGGTTTTGATTTTTTGACGATTTTTTCAAAATTTCACTCGAAAATTTACGGGAGTTCTGAACATTCGATTGCGTATAAAAACAATAGGCTTCCAGTGTTTACAGATTGTGGTTTTTGTACCAAATTTCATTCGAATCAGTCCTTTCATTCGTCAGTTATCATCTCCACAGGCTCACTGACGCACACACACACACACACACACACATACTTTCACACACACACACACAGACATCACTTCAAAAATGCTTGATTCGTGACCAAGGATGCTTGAAACGTGCTCTCTCGTCGAAAACTTGAATTCGAATTTTCGACCCCGTCACTATACTTTCCTTATACATTATGTATACAAGGAAAGTAATAACGAATTATACACAAAAATAAACTATCCACAAGATATGTTTTGAAATATTAACGAGTTGGCACATTGTCTCAAGAAGACAGATAAAGCAATTATCAAAACTTAAAATTCTACATAATGTTAATATGTAAGCAGAAATAAATGTAAGTATTCATTCCACATATTGTGTGATAAAACTCAAATAAAAAATACATCTAGATAATTAAAGATAGCACCAGTAATTAGAACTGTAGAGATAGTCATATGCTGAACATATCATAATCTAAAATTCAAATTAAAAACAAATATTCTTACACAACTCTGGCATTTGCCTCTGCTGTCATTTCTAAATGACCCTAATTGTTTTCAAGAATCGATACAATTCAAAATTAACATTTTCATTCTCCCAAATAAAATAGAGACCACGAGGCTTAAAAGTGTTCTTTCGCCGCAAAATGGCGTTATGGTAATCGATAAATGCAAAATCGCCTGTGGTATGGGAAGACGGTAATATTTTAGCCAGCAAATTAATTCCGGATCTGCATCGTTCACTTGAGAACCTGGAAATATTGCCAAACGATTAAAATTTCAAATGCGAGTTGTTGAATATACACGTTTTTGGCTCGGAACGATAGAACTGTTTTTTTAGAGCTAGCAAGAAAATAACATAAATTAAAGAGTAAATAACTAAAAAAGCTAACTTAAAATTTTAAAAAATAACTCCAAGCTGCACCTCTTATTCGGGTCTTGACGTACATGTGTACCAAATTTCATGGCCGAAAGACACTTAAATTTCGCAAGACAGACCAGGCATACAGACAAGAATGACAGGATAGACAGGACAGACTGCACAGGCAAGCAGAGAGGACAAACAGGACAGTGAGATAGATAGGCAGACGATTCAAACAAGACAGAGAGATATGCAGGCAGACATGACAGAACAGACAGGACAGACAGACAAAACAGGATAGACAGGACAAACAGACAGACATGACAGAGAGACAGACAGACAGATAGAGATGACAGACAGACAGAACAGACGGACAGAGAAAGAGTCAGAGACTTTCTTTTATGTAAAATTACAGACAGACAGGTCAGCCAGGACAGGACAAACAGACAGATAGACAAGACAGGATAGACAGGACAGACAGACAAACAAGACAGACAGGACAGAGAGACAAACAGACAGACAGACAGGACAATCAGACAAAGAGGATAGAGAGATAGGACAGACAGAGAGAGAGTATGAGAGATTTTCTTTTATGTAAAATTACAGACAGACAAGTCAGACAGGACAGGAAAGACAGACAGACAGGACAGAGAGAGAGAGAGGCAGAAAGGATAGACAGACAGACAGACAGAAAAGGAAGAGAGAGAGTGAGAGATTTTCTTTTATGTAAAATTACAGAGAGACAAATTAGCCAAGATAGGACAGACTAGACAGGATAGACAGGACAGAGAGACAAACAGGCAGACAGGACAATCAGACAGAGAGGACAGACAGACAAGACAGACAGACACAGAGAGAGAGAGTGAGAGATTTTCTTTTATGTAAAATTACAGACAGACAGGTCAGACAGGACAGGACAGCCAAACAGAACAAACAGGTCAAAGACACACACAGGATAGACAGAACAGCACAAACAGACAAACAGGACAGAAAGACAAACAGACAGGTCATATAAGACAGACAGGACAACAACACAGACTGACAGACGGGACAGAGAGACAAACAGACAAGCCATACAAGACAGACAGGACAAAAAGACAGACAGATAAAAAGTGTGAGAGAAAGAGATATTTTCCTTTATGCAAAATTACAATTTTACAATTTAACAACTTTTTTGTAGACAATGTTTCTATTGCTAAAAAAATGCATTCAAATATATAGTAGTAATATATAATATAGTAGTACATATGCAAGGTGTCCCAAAAACATTGACCTTGGCTTTTATTCCTTAAATATTGATCTTAGACATGTATAATAAATTAAAAAGTTGCGTAAAAAAGGTACAAAATTTTATGAAATCCATTAAAATTTTCAAGGAAATTAAATTTTTTAAGAAATACAAAATTTAAATTTTTATAGGACCCCCGTACAAAAATATTTCCAATGAGTAAAATGTGCGCCATACACTAATAAGGTGATGTACAAAATTTCAGCATTTTATCATAAAAAGTCCCAGAGATATGAAAAGACAAAAATGCTGACTTAAATCACTTCTCGATACATCGACATGGGTTCTCAGAGGGGGAAAATTATGTCGGCAGATCGCGTTTCAGGGTCATACACAAATTACAAAAGAAAACAATGATTACATAAATAAATAATAATTTTGCTATTTATAGGTACAAAAGTATCTACACTGTGCATAAATAATAACTTTACACAAAGATTACAAAACTTATTCAAAATGTTTTACATCCTTGCCAATGATCACTCTTGCTGTAAACATTTACATTTTAATTTGTAATTAGTCTCTCACTAACTTTGTTTGAACATATTCCTGGGACTTTTTATGATAAAATGCTGAAATTCTGTACATCACCTTATTAGTGTATGGGGCACATTTTACTCATTGGAAATGTTTTTGTACGGGGGCTGTATAAAAATTTAAATTTTGTATTTCTTCAAATTTAATCCCCTGAAAATTTTTATCGATTTCATAAAATTCTGTACCTCTTTCTACGCAACTTTGTAATGTATTCTATATGTCTAAGATCAATATTTAAGGAATAAAAGCAGAGGTCAATGTTTTTGGGACACCCTGTATATTAGTAATATATAACAGACGATACAAAACTTAAATGAAAGAAATTATCATTCTTTTAATACTGTCTGCAGATTAAAAAATGTCTTTTTATTTTGTTAATTTATGAAGCATTCATAATTTTAGAGTTAGAAGCATAAGAAACGTCCAGTTATCAGATTTTGAGTGGCATCTATTGTAGAGAAAGTCTCGAAAAAAGATTAGGTCATTTGGGTTTGGAGACTGATATAACGTTTGAGTCACGTTCGTTTGGAGACTCCTATAAGGATTGAACAGACAAAAAGACCTACAGACAGACAAACATAACAGCAGATGGACTGCTAAATTTTCAATGGGAACTATCAAGGCCATTCATTAGAATTTAACGGAAGTAAGTGTAGCCGTTCTCTCGCGATGATGAAACAAAAAGAAAAAAGGCAGAAAGAAAGATTTTCAATTTTTTGATATAAATATTTATTTGTATAGATATGTAGAAATATTCATGTGCTGATCAGCATATTTAATTTCACATCAGCATATCATATTTCACATCAGCATTTCACATCAGCATGTTTTTGAAGCCAACGGCCGTACCGTGCTGAAAACACCGGTTCCCGTTAGATCACCGAAGTCAAACAGCATCGTGCGCGGTCAGTACTTGGGTGGGTGACCACCTGGGAACACCGCGTGCTGTTGGCACATTTCGGACGCGGTAGCCCGGTGGTTTGCGCGCTGGATTTACACGCTGCCACAACTGCCGCCGTGTTCATGCGGAGTACGATCACGTGAAACATGTGGATCCGTACGTCCTTCCGGGAGGTTGGTGGTAGGGGAAGGAGGGTACGGTCCCTGTGGAAGCCTCCCCCACTGGGTTCCGGTCTAAATTGGGTGGCACTTCCCGGTCGTTCAAACAGTTAGTTACCTTACACCTTTCTGGTAGGTCAGACGGTCTGGGTCTCAACTACAACAACATCAGAATATTTAATTTAAATATAGAATATATTAATAGAGACATGCATTGTCTGCCATTTCTAAACCTCTTCAACCATTTAAAAAATCGATAAAATGCAAAATTGCCAATTGACTCCGCCAAATCGAGCAGACGATTGGGATTAAAATCGTTTTTTCGCATCAAAATTGCCGCTATGGTAACCGCTTAATGTCTGTTGTATGAGATGATGCTATTCTTATTTGAGTTTGAGGAGGAATTTCAAATCTGCACTGATAACTTTGCTGGTCGAGTAGAATTAATTCATTTTATTTAACTTGAACGTTCAAAGAAAAAGAATGGACGACGTAGTTTTGAAAGTTAAATTAAACCATAATATCTCTCCTTTATCACACGCCTAATTATGAATTATATTTGATAAACGGAGTCTTTATCCGAGATGTTTAAACTACTGATTTTAAATATTGAAACTGATATGGAGTTTAGTTGAATTCACACAACGTTAATTATAGTACAATTTTCGAGATCACTGTTATCAGAATATTTCCGCAATTAAATCTAATAAAATGCATGATGCCCATAATAAAACTATCCCTTTTCATTGCTTTCCAAAGCTTTATCTCATTCTCATCTAATTTTCTATGTATAATATTTAAGGGACTTGCAGAATACGCCGATTGGAAGAATTGTAACGCTTTGAAAAGTAAAATTCTGATGTGGGCAACACATGACTTTCTCTACAGGCTCATATTCACGTTCTCTATATTTCTTTAATAAATCATTAAACCGAGTTTATTTACGCAAAATAACAGCCATAAATATTTTAAATGACACTGAATTGGCACTCTTAATTCAATTTTCGTTTTTATTTGGTAACTGGACTTATTTTCAAAGGTGGCGTAGCGAAACGGCGAAAAAACTAAAGTATCTCGAGAACGGCTATTTCTAGAGTAGTGGGGCTGGTTTTATTATTTTTGTAGTCAAAAATTACGTATGAAATAATCATTTAATTGATATATTTAAGCAAACGTAGTCTTTTATTTTTACATTTAACGATTTTTGCGGGCCATTTGGCAAAACAAGTCCGATTCTGTTTTTCAAAATCGTACCAAAATCTAATCAACACCAGATTAACCTACAAGTAATTTATCTACCAAATTTTGTAAAAATTTTTATAGTGTTCCAGCTAGAGTGAATACAAGCAATTTTTGAGGGCCATTACGTACTAAAATCTAATCAGTACCAGGATTATCCACATGGGACTTACCTACCAAATTTTACGATATTCGATCAATTAGTTTTTCAGCTAGAGTGGATGCAAAATCTGCACAGACAGACAGACAAAGACACTAAAAATAATTTTTTCGCGTTCTAGGGATCCCAAAACGTGTAGATCCGTCGAAAACCCGAATTGCGATCTTCGACACGATTCCAAAACTTTCTCTATACATTACCATGTATTGCAGGGAAAGCAAAAATGTCCTTCTTGAACCCAGACAGTCCGACCTACCATAAGGTGTAAGGTATCTGTTTGGAGAGCCGGGACAGCTCCACCTAATTTAAACCAGAACCCAGTGGGGGACGGCATCCACATGGACTGTGCACTCCTTCCCCTACCAACAACCAAAAGGGCTTACGGAACCACATATTTAACGTTCCCGGACTCCGCGTGAACAAGAAAACAGTTTTGACAGTGCCGGGAATTGAACTCAGGTTGTCGGAATGCAATCTCCGTTCACTAACCTGACCCCGTTCACTAGGATGACCCATCCCAAGTAAAAATATTGACCAATGAAAGGACATGAAATAAAGAATTTTATTAATAAGCGGAAGAAAATATAAAAATTATTCATCAAAAGTCAGTTTTAGAAACCGAATCACTGTACTTGGAAAACGAACCAATTCCTTCAGCAAATGCATGTTGTAGAAACATGTGTTGACAATTAACACTCCAAACGTGTTTTTACTTTGAGAACTTATTTGACTATCGCTGACTGAAATATTCTTTTCTTCCGAATCCAGTTCAAAAGGTTTAACTTTCTTGGTTTATTATGGGAATGTGCAGAGCTCTTTATGTTCACGACCTTTGTCGACATATATTCTCACCTTGTAAAGCCCTACATTAACAATTCACTCAATAAGTCTCCGGTCTGACACATATATGGCAACACAGTTGACAGACCCATATGATTTCTGGATAGTACCAACCTTCAAACGACACGTGTCAAAATTTCATGACATTCTGACAATTAATTTACAGGTTACAGTGGTTTTAGTGACCTTAGTTTTGTAATTTTCAAAACAATGGATAAAAAAGAATTTCGTCTGTTGATTAAACATTGTTTTTTGATGGGAAAAATACTGTTGAAACCAAACAGTGGCTTGATAAGCGTTATGGAGACTCTGCACCAGGGAAATCAACTATTATTGACTGGTATGCTGAATTTAAACGCGGTCGTACAAACACCGATGATGCTGAACGCTCTGGTCGCCCAAAATCGGCAGTTGTTCCTGAAAACATAAAAAAAGTCCACAAAATAGTTTTAAAAGACCGTAAAGTGAAGTTGCGAGAGATAGCTGACACCTTAAAGATATCTGAAGGTAGTGTGTTTACAATTTTACACGAAAATTTGAGCATGCGTAAGTTGCTTTCGAAGTGGGTGTCGCGTTGTTTAGACCGGCCCCAAAACAACAAGACATGCCCCGTGTTTACAAGTCGATGAAAACGATGGTTAAATTATATGAATTACTCTTCGAATTACTTCCTCACCCACCGTACTCTCCAGATCTGGCCACCAGCGACTACTGGCTTTTTGCAGACATCAAAAAGATGCTCCAGGGAAAGAAATTTGGCTCAAATGAAGAAGTGATTACCGAAATTGAGGCCTATTTTGAGAGCAAAGACAAATCGTTATACAAAAAAGACATCAAAAAATTAGAGAAACGTTAGAATGAATCTCAAATGTCGCCAAATTGATAAAAAGGACGCCAAATGGGAGGTAGTATATTGCAAATTTTGAATTCCGTCATATGACGGACATACCTTCTAGTTGCTTGATAACAACATAACACAAGAAACCCGTTGTCAGATTTTGAAATGCGTTTAAATTCACATTTTGAAAGTTTTAGTAGCTAGGGGAGAATAAATAGCTATTAAATGTTTAATTGCTTCATTACAGTCCGTAGAGCATATACTATGTTGTTCAAAATTACCAGAATCTACGAAGGGCTTTAACTGCAACCGCTCAATGAACCGTAGCTTTATGAGGCAACTTAATTATTTTCGAATAATCTTCGCCTTTCTCGTCTTCAAATTACAAAAGACGGAGCGCAGAGGTTTTAATGTGTTATTGCTTTCCATTTGTCGGACCTACATATTAGAGAAACCAAAGATTCTATAAAGAAATTAAATGCTGATTTTGTAATTCATTGCTATTACTACATCTGAATTAAAATAGACAACGATCATGAAATACAATTAAAAAAATGACTCGAGAAAACTAATGTACTTATAAAAATATTGTTACGAACGTATAATATTCCCTCACTGGAGTCTTTTCTTTTGAGAACCAGGCAAAGTAATCACCCGTGCAGGTTGTCCCATAATGTACATTTTGGATTGTCAGATGCTGTAGTCCAGAGAAGGGTTTCCAGATTTGGCGATTTATAACCAATTGGACGACTTTTCGACGGTTCGAGAAACACCTCGAAATAACCAATATTCTGCGTGATATGAGAGATTTCCAGAAGCTTCTATGGAGTGTCTATAAAAGGAATCATCACTCAGTCGGAGAGCAGTTGTCGAGATACGAGCTGCATTGAACTGTAACTTTCGTGAATGTTTTGAGAACAGTATCAGTTATTTTGTAAAATTAGTGGAACATTATTGTGCTGTTTTACTGTATATTGTTCCTGTTTATACTGTGTTTGTAAATAGATGTGTTAGTTATCTAGAATTATTGATTCGTTCTTGTATCCTGAACGCACACCCAAGATGCCAGAAGATGCATCTTAACAATATACATGGTGTTTAATTAAAATTTACGACAAAATTCTACCAAGTATTCTTAACTGCATCAAGTATCCTTAATAGATACTCAGAAGCAAATCAGTTGCTATGGTAACCATCTACTCAATACACACATAATGGCAATACCTCCTCAAGAAATGACGCAGACAGGAGGCAAGCCAATCGTTATGCAAAGTTTATACGGGTAAAATCTCTCCGTAAATGATAAAGATAATAAATTCGTTTTTGTTTCTACAAATTCCTCCATATCATATTTGTTTCTGTACTGTATATAAACAGACCATAATTGCAGCGAAACAAACTTAAATACACTGTGAAAGCTATATCTACTTATCAGTGGTGGCTGTAGCGGTCAGTAAGACGGAGACTGACGAACGGACTTTGAGCTTATTGAGGACTCAGATACTCGCTGTAACCCTCAGAGTTCTTAAATACTCAAGTGTAACTCTCAAACTCTCAGATACTCAAGTGTAACTCTCAAACTCTCAGATAGTCAATGTAACTCTCAGAACTCTCGAACTTTCACTGTAACTCTCAGACACTTACTATAACTCTGAGGACTCTTAAATGCTCAGTGTAACTCTCAAAACTCTCAGATAAGCACAGTAACACTAAGAACTCTTAAATACTCAAGTGTAACTCTCAAACTCTCAGACATTCAAGTGTAACTCTCAAACTCTCAGATATCCAATGTAACTCTCAGAACTCTCAAACTTTCACTGTAACTCTCAGATACTTACTATAACACTGAGGCCTCTAAAGTACTCAGTGTAACTCTCAAAACTCTCAGATAAGCACAGTAACACTCAGAACTCTTAAATACTCAAGTATAACTCTCAAGCTCTCAGACACTCAAGTGTAACTCTCAAACTCTCAGATATCCAATGTAACTCTCAAAACTCTCGAACTTTCACTGTAACTCTCAGACACTTACTATAACATTGAGGCCTCTAAAGTACTCAGTGTAACTCTAAAACTCTCAGATAAGCACAGTAACATTCAGAACTCTTAAATACTCAAGTGTAACTCTCAAACTCTCAGACACTCAAGTGTGACTCTCAAACTCTCAGATAGTCAATGTAACTCTCAGAACTCTCAAACTTTCACTGTAACTCACAGACACTTACTATAACACTGAGGCCTCTAAAGTACTCAGTGTAACTCTCAAAACTCTCAGATAAGCACAGTAACACTCAGAACTCTTAAATACTCAAGTATAACTCTCAAACTCTCAGATACTCAAGTGTAACTCTCAAACTCTCAGATATCCAATGTAACTCTCAGAACTCTCGAACTTTCACTGTAACTCTCAGACACTTACTATAACTCTGAGGCCTCTAAAGTACTCAGTGTAACTCTGAAAAATCTCAGATAAGCACAGTAACACTCAGAACTCTCAAACACTCAATGTAACTCTCAAAACACTCGCACATACACTATAATTCTCAGACACTTCCTATAACTTTGAGGTCTCCTCCTAAATACTCATTACAACACGCAAACACTCATTGTAACTCTCAGAACTCTCAAACAATCACTGTAACTCTCAGATCTCTCAGACGTTCTGAACAACACTCACTGAAACACACTTTACGATACTTCTAACGTATTTCATATACCGAAAGTCAGTACCTCAGAGACCCTGTGAAAATGGTGACTAAGTGTACTATTCCATATTCCAATGTTTGAGATGAAATTAACTCATCTTCCACCATACATGATTATTTTATAGAAGAATGCCCTATACTTTCATTACTTCTCTTAAATCCTTCTTTATTGGGAACATGTAAAGTGACCAGATTTTAATGCTTTGGGGGAAAATCAACACGGCGTCCTAAATAAAATTAATCCCTTGGGGACATTGGTCAATTTATGATCACAACGCATATATTTTTGTATTACATATGAAATAAATTAAGAAAATAAATTAGGATAATATTATATATATACAGGTGTGTAAATAAAAAAATCTGATGTGGGCAGCTCATGACTTTTCTTATATAATGCAATGAATTTACTACTTTTACAGTAAAAAAAAGATAATTTTTATAGTAGATATGTATATTCTTTCCAAGATATTTAATTTTCGTCAATGAGTCGTCATTTTCATCGATTTAGCGTCATTTTTATCCATTTGGCGAGTTTATATACAAATACAAAATACAAAAGTATTATATAGGCAAATACAAAAGTATTACACAAAGTATCTTTTCTCATGAATGAAACTAGCTAGACCCACGAGAATGATGTCACCAAATTTATCGCATGGTATTACATATGAAAGGTGAACATGTTTCTGAATAGGAAAATATTTTTTTTATTTTATGTGATTTTTTAATATTTTTTTTATATGTGTAATATCTCGAGAACGGTTCATAGCGTTCTACAATTTATGTCAATCGTTTCCTAATGAAAAATTACATAAGAAATGTCTATTTGCGTAACTTTATTAGAGGTGTTGATATTTTGACGATTTTGTCAAAATTTCACTCGAAAATTTAGGGGGATTCTGAACATTCAATTGCGTATAAAAACAATAGGCTACCAGTGTTTATGGATTGTAATTTCTGTACCAAATTTCGTTCGAATCGGTCCATTCGTTCGTCAGTTATCGTCTCCACAGGCTCACTGACACACACACACACATACTTTCGCATACACACACACACATATTTTCGCACACACACACACACAGACATCACTTCAAAAACGCTTAATTCGTGTTCAAGGATGCTTGAAACGTGCTCTCCCGTCGAAAACTCGAATTCGAATTTTCGACCCCGTCACATTACTTTCCTTATACATTATTGTATATAAGGAAAGTAATAATGATTTCCTAGAACTTTAATTACATCTTAACATATTATATTTAAACAATTATCACAAAACATACTCATAACATATGCATTAAATATGCCAAGCATGTCACAAAATTTATTCAGATATAACATTTTAAATTAATTTATTAAATATGTAATTTTTCCCGAGAACTATATTTACGTCCGACTCTTAAATCTCCATTCTACTACCCGACCATTTTATTTTTACATACGTCAATGTTGTGGTCGGTAAAAATTAAATTATTAATAAATTAATTTAAAATGTGTGCATGGTTGTAAGTTTAACGTTTAAAATTATAGAGAATAACCAACTATTAAAGTAAATTCTACTTTAATATTATCGAAGATGACAATCAGAACACAGTTCTTCATTTTAACTCGGAGCTTAAAACTAACAAATAAAGTAATAAAATTTTATAAATTGAATTACAGTTTTAAAGGGCTCCGATAAGCCCACTTAGTAGTGTAAATTATTAAATATATATTTTAAATGACATTTGAGGACACATATCAGGATTTGAGAAAATTTGTTGCACTCAATGAGTTTTTAGGAGTTCATGAAGATAAAATAAAACATTGTGGCATCATTGTTAATTATACGCTGTACAGAGACATACGTGTAATGCAAGAATAGGTGCTAATAATACAAATAAAAAATATGATGTGGGCAGCACATGACTTTCCTTGTATAATGCAATGAATTTACTACTTTTACAGTAAAAAAAAATAGATTATTTTTATAGTAGTTATTTATATTTTTTCCAAAATATTGAATTTTCGTCAATGAGTCGTCATTTTCCATGTCGTCATCATCAATGAGTCGTCATTGATTTAGCGTCATTTTTATCCATTTGGCGAGTTTTTCGTTAATTTAGCAACATTTAAAAAAGTCGCTAAGTTGGCGACATTCCACCAAATTCACCACCCAAATCTCGCCAAGCGTTATGGACGGAGAAATAAGTTATTCTTAAAATATCAGATAAATGACTATCGGAGTTCAAATGCAAATGTATTACTCAAAGCATCTTTTTCATGAATGGAACGAGCTAGATCCACGAGAATGATGTCAACCAATTTATCGCATGGTATTACATATGAAAAGTGAACATGTTTCTCATTAGGAAATATTTTTTTTTATTTTATGTGACTTTTTGATAATTTTTTGAAAAATGTGCAATATCTCTAGAACGGTTCATGTTAGCGTTCTAAAATTTATGTCAATCGTTTTCTAATGAAAAATTACACAAGAAATGTCTATTTGCTTAACTTTATTAGCGGTTTTGATTTCTTGACGATTTTTTCAAAATTTCACTCGAAAATTTAGGGGGGGGGGGTGAACATTCGTTGCGTATAAAAACAATAGGCTTCCAGTGTTTACGGATTGTGATTTTTGTTCCAAATTTTGTTTGAATCGGCCCATTCGTTCATCAGTTATCGTCTCCACAGACTCACTGACACACACACACACACACACACACACGCACGCACACACACACACACACACACACACACACACACACACACACACACACACAGACGTCACTTCAAAAATGTTTGATTCGTGATCAGGGATGCTTGAAACGTGTTCTCCCGTCGAAAACTCGAATTCGAATTTTCGACCCAGTCACAATACTTTCTTTATACATTATTGTATATAAGGAAAGTAAACATTGTGGACCAAATTGAAATGTTAAAGTTTGAAAGTTTAATTTCTTCTTGATCATAAAAAAATTGTATACTTTCCAAAAAGCTTCAACTCACCACCAAAGTCGAATTTAAAGCAGAAAAAACTAACTTGCAAAAATTCGTCCTCAAAAACTTTTTAGACGACAGTAAAAAATTAGAGGAATGTCCTCACAATTTGAGGGCGTCAAATCAGCTTAGTAATATGGCACAACAGCAAGATACTCAAATTTCAAAGTACGGTTATAACATTATGGCATTGTTCTTCAGGAGCTGCGCAAAGAAATATTCTATACGAAAGAATAGGAGCTGATAACACAAATAATAGAATTTTGGAAATTTCACTTCTTTTAAGTGTTTTCCGTTTTGTTACAAATTGACCGAAGAGAAATAGTTTAATACATATTTCCAACTTTTCATTTGTGTGTTTTGCAAAAGTCTACAATATCTGAAAACGGTCAATAAATAATTTATTTCAAAACATTTCATATTCTTGATCAATAGATTCAACTTGGAGATTAAATTGCTTCGGAGTTGCGCAATACGTTTCATATTTCCATGGTGATATGCTTAAAACGAAAACATTATTTTCCTATAGTGAGGGCAGAAAATGTTCTATAATTCGAAATTAAAGGATGCATAAAGATCTAATAAAATGGTCAAATTACTAAACTTGAAGAGTATAAATATCAATTATACACAGTTATATCGGAAGTATATAGCAACGAATGTGCTGCAATTAGAAAAATTTCACAATCAAAACACAATTATATTCATTTAAAAAATCTGTCAAACATCAGAAACATCATAATATTTTGATACATATGGCAGCATAGTTCTCCGTTCTTTGAATCTCCATAAAACTGTATTTGATCCTTGGAACAGGCTGTATCATTGATAAAAGATTGCTGTTTCTTAGATTTTACTTGTGATTTGTGACTTTAATGGCAGCCTTGATTTGGAAATAAGTGCACCGTGATTAAGTAATTTGATTCTCATCAGCCTCTACAGCTTTGCAATTAAGTTGGAATAAAGAATGACTGAACAGAAAATAGTTAATTATAAGGATTTTAAACAATATAACGGTTATGGATGCATGTTTATTGCCTTGAAAGCATTTGGAATTGATATGCTTGATAACAACAGAAAATCTGTATATCAAAAAATTAAATTAAAAATCTTTCCCATTTTAATGTTGTTAAATTTTGTATATATCACTTATTCTGCATACCTATTAATAGAGAAGAATATTCAGAATCTTGAAGTCAAAATCTCTCGGATTGTAATAAGCTTTCTTAATATTGCTCTGTGGTATTCGACATACAAGAAACAAACACAGATCAAGGAACTTTTAAAAGAATTTTATCATATAGTAGTATCTAACCATTGGTCATTCACAATTATGAGTAATTTCATAAATATATATATCATTTTTACTATACTTCTACAAGTTACTTGTGTCTGTATTTATATGGTGTTCATACATTCTGCTTCACCCAAATACGCAAATTACTTTTCTTTAGGATACGATTTGAAGAATACTTACGTAGCATTTAGTATTAGACTCATTTTCAGTGCTGTCCAATATATATTTTTGTTCCTAGTTCCGGCGGTAATTGCTCTTCTTAATGCCACGTCGTACTACAAATTCAGTGCTATACTCTCAAACTTTGGCGACAAAGTTGAGGATTTTAGAAACACCCATCTAAAAACCAATGACGTTCTCAGAATTTTTAGGATGCAAAGTCATATTCAGCGAGTTTCTTATCTAGTTGAAAACACTCTGTCTTGGACCTCGTTTCTTTTGCTCTGCACTCAAATCAGTATTTTATTTTGGATTTTTTCTTATTTCGTTGTTATGAGAGAAGGTGAAGTGTCTCTTTCTCGTGTTTCCGAGTGCATTTTACCCATAATTTTAGTTCCGCTCTCCACAGCACTTTTAACGAGTTCTGCTTCGAGAGTAGCATTCCAAGTCAGCAGAATGAAAAGCGCTGTACAACATTTGCGTGATGCTTCAGTTTGTAAATTAGCGCTAGACAGCAAAATAATCAAGTTACTGGAAATAATGTTGGCAAATCACTTCCCGACGATGACTGCAGGAAAAGTAGCCTTTTTGAATGAGGCACTTATACCGTCCATTGTTGGGTCACTACTGTCTTACGGATTATTGATAATCAATTTAAGAAAGAATTGAAATATGTTACATCGTAACGTAATCTATCTTTTTCACCAAATAGTACATTACTGGCCGAATACCCGTTGAAAATCAACGGTAGCACAATAACCAACCTCTGAATAATGTAAATTTTTTAATAATTCGCATTTTACATTTATTCGACAAATCGAATATTTCGATGTGCAGAACACCCTAAAGAAGAAAATATTGGAAAACTTAATTTGCGCATTTCTTTCTTTCGAAATATCTACCCCTACACCACATTAAAGTCTGTCTCATCCCGAGGCACCCCTATTATTATTATTTCTCCTCTTAACTTTTTTCTGGGATGCACACCCATAAATGAACATTTTTGAAAAACTCTGTCTTGGATTTTTTATCAGATGATTGGCCCATATACCAAATATCAAGTCTCTATCACATTTAAAAGGAAGCGTGCCTCCTTTATCCTGAAAATCGAACATTTTGGTGTACTGCACCCTTAAAGTAGAATATATTGGTAAACTGAAATTGTACAGTTCCTTCCTTCCAAACTATCTACCCTTACACCAAATTTGATATCTCTATCTCATTCCGAAGCATGGTTTTTATCAATTCACTATTCGAACGTTTTACTCTGGAGCACCCCCTTAAACGAATATTTTTGAAAAACTCTATTCGTCTTGGGTGTTTTCGTCAAATGATTAGCCCATATACTAAATTTCAAGCCTCCACCAAATTTTAAAGGAGCCTTTTCTCATTTATTCGGTAAATCGAACATTTTGGTGTGCGGCACTCACTTAATCAGAAAATATTGGAAATCTGAAATTGTACACTTTCTTCCTTTCGAACGATTTACCTATACACCAAATTTGAAGTCTCTATCTTATCGCAAAGCATGTTTTCTTATCATTTCATTTTTCGAACGTCTTGGTGTGGAGCCCACTCTAGAGAACGTTTTCGAAAAATTCGATTTTTCCAGGGGGTTTTATCGAACAACCGAGCCGTGTACCAAATTGCAAGTCTCTATCTATTCGGGAAGTGCCTAAAAAAGCGTGACAGACGGACAGACGGACACTTGACAATTAGTGTGTATAGATAAGACAAAATTCTCAAGTGTCATATTTTACTACAATTCCTGTTTCAATTTACTTTAATTCTTATTTATCTTGTTAAAACCCCCGTGCTTTACTCCAAAGAAATATTGGACGGAAAAATAACGAATTGTTCTAATTTTCAAATTTGTCTGCAACAATATTTTATTGCTTACAGCTGAGCTACTTTATTTTGCTACACTTTACTTGACAGAGCCAGTTTTCGGCCACACCGATTTGTCGCCGAAATTTTGAAATTCAACTGCATTATTTGCATCATTTCCGTATTTCAGACCTCGTTTAATATTGCACGAAGATATAATTAATTTACTTTTACAGCAGAAGAATGTTAAGAATCTTCATTTTCTTTATCATCTTTGCCAAGCAATTAACTTCACACGTTCTTCATATAAGAATAAATTTTTCAACTATATTAAAAAGTTAAATAATAGAGATTTTCTGTTTAATTTTTATATTAAAAAATTGGTGAAAATATTTGGAAAAACATTTGGAAAGACTGAACATTTGAAGTTGAAAACATGTTAGAAAAGCTTTGGATTTTAACACTAAGCAATTCACCTATAGTCATTTTTTCGCCTATAGAACATCAATTGAATGTCATTGAATGTTGTGCAGGATTTATTTTAGACGTGAGTGTAAGTAAGACATTCTTTTGCACTTACCAAAAGCACCTAATTTCAATTCCCGTAATATTAATTCAATACCAAAAACATTGTCCCATGGATTTTGTACAGCATTTTTTCGCTGTGAAAGAAGTAAAATTATTGCATTGTGTAGAGAAATTTATGTACTGCCCCCATCAGATTAAGTTTTTTGAGGCGAAATATATTTTAAAACGACCGTTGGGTCACAAATAATTTACTGTGATGTTAACTTTGAATCGGAATAACTAACTTCGAATCCCAGCCTTGCTTCTGAATAACGCAATAAACATAATGCGTCGATACTTTGTGAAAATGTTCTGGTATTCTCCATACGGTTTGTCACGTTTTGCTAAATCATTGTTTAATAACATTCGATATAAATGTACTGGATTACTGGAAATTCATTTATGAGACCATAGCCAAACATTCCTTGACACGTTTTATTGACATTATCACTTGCATTTACATATGGAGGTGTTAGATATTAAAGGAAAACGATGAGCATTTCTGTCGCTGTCGTGGCAACAGGGCAAGTTACACATGTTGTTCCGGAATGAACTGTCTATTAAACCCAAATTTCATTATGATATGAAGGATTTAGATTAAACGTGCGGCAGGTAAAATGAGATAAGCTCAATGTAGCGCAATGTTGTTAATACGTCTGTTTAATTACATTGATCTAATCTTTGTTTAACTCCAAGAACTTTTTAATATTTTATTCTCCGGTTTCTAATCCCAGGATCGTGACACAAATTAGAGTTACGCTGTATTTTGCATACACACAAACATCACTGTGAAATGGTTTATTCGTATTCATAGATGAACAAAACGTACAAATTTATCGAAATCCGAGAGTCTAAATTTCAGGTTGATCGCAATATTTTCCCATACATATACTTTTTGAAGCGACTCGACTTCTGAGCATATATTACCGTCTCAACCGACAGTGTCTGTCTCAAATCTGACACACATTGCTTTCTAGTCTGACACACATCGGTTTCTAATCTGACACATACCACCTCAAATATGACACACACCGTTTCAAATATAACGCACACCGTCTCAAATATGACACGCCGTCTCAAATCTGAAATAGCTGACATACACTGCATCAAAACTAACACATACCGTCTCAAATCTGATTGGATGTTGCTGTTGTTGAGACCCAGACCGTCCGACCTACCAGAAAGGTGTAAGGTAACTGTTTGGACAGCCGGGAAGTGCCACCCTATTTAGACCGGAACCCAGTGGGGGAGGCATCCACAGGAACCGTACCCTCCTTCCCCTACCACCAACCTCTCGGAAGGACTTACGATCCCACATCTTTAACGTGATCGTACTCCGCATGAACACGCGGCAGTTGTGGCAGCGTGCAAATCCAGCGCGCAAATCACCGGGCTACCACGCCCGAAATGTGCCAACAGCACGCGGTGTTCCCAGGTGGTCACCCACCCAAGTACTAACCGCGCCCGATGCTGCCTGACTTCGGTGATCTAACGAGAACCGGTGTTTTCAGCACGGTACGGCCGTTGGCCCCATCTGATTGGGTGTGAAAGATTGAGACCGATTTGAATAAAGTTTTGTACATAGCTTGAAATAATCATGTTGTAGATCATAACGAAACACGATAAATGAACTAAGATATCTGCAGTCAAAGTTCAGATAAAATTAAGTTTGTGGAAAAAAATTAATTTAAAAAAATTTGCGCCCCAAGCACAATTTTTATTTGTTTGAGATAACTTGTACAATTCAGCAGATTGTTAGGCTGTCTTGTACATTAGTTATTTAATATTTAATACTATAATGAACTTAGTACTTGGATATTTCAACTAGTTTCATGACATAAACATTTTACTTATTAAACATGTAGCTAGATACCTTTCTTCGCATCAGTTTCGAGTCGCGAGAGATAACCTGTTACATGAAACGTAAAAATTGGCATATTTTGCAAAAGTTCATTTGTAACTGTGGATACAAAAGAAATTTAATTCGCCAGACACCATCCATTTTCTTATTTCCTGTGAACCTTCTTATAGAACCGAAATATGGAGATTATTGAAGAGAAAACAAAGTTAGAGATTAATTGTTGACGAAAATAACGATACAACATGAAATGAAAAATTCAGGAAGAGATGTAGGAGATCTTTTTTCATTCGGAGGATGGTAAAAATGATCATATGATCAATAAAAATTTCTAAAACTTCTAAATAAAATGTCAGTCTAGCATTCCAGAATTTTACTCGAACTAAAGAAGGCTCCCTATCTATCTATCTATCTCTCCCATCTCTCTCTGTATATCTATCTATCTGTCTTTCTCTCCATCTCTCTCTATCTATATCTCCCTATCTATCTCTATCTATATCTCCCTATCTCTCTCTATCTATATCTCCCTATCTCTCTCCACCTGTCTATCTATCCCCCTTTATTTGTCTCTCTCGCTCTCTCTCTCTCCTTCCCTCTCCCCCTTTTCATCTTCATCTGTCCATCTCTATCTCTCTATTACCATGTCCATCTCCATCTATCTATTTATCTATCTCTCCTATATCTCCCTATCTCTCTCTATCTATATCTCCCTATCTCTCTCAACCTGCCTATCTATCTATCCCCCTTTATTTGTCTCTCTCGCTCTCTCTCTCCTTCCCTCTCCCCCTTTTCATCTCCATCTGGCATCAATCTCCATCTCTCTATCTCTCCATCTCCATCTCTCCATATCTCTATATCCATCTTCATCTCTATCTCTCCATCTCCATCTCCATCTCTCCATCTCCATCTCTCCATCTCCATCTCTCCATCTTCATCTCTCCATCTCCATCTCTCTATTTCCATCTCTCCATCTCCATCTCTATCTCTATTTCGCCATCGCTTCATTTCCCTCTCTCCATCACCATCTCTTCATCTCCCTTTCTCTTTTTCTCCATCTCCATCTCTCTATATCCCTTTCTCTTTCTCTCCATCTTTCTCCGCTAGCAGCACTGCAATCACTTTTATTCGATCGGGCATGGTCACTTTACTATAGACGGTCTTAACGCGCTCACTCATAGACAAAGTTATTGGTTCTTAAGAACTTTCGTGGGAACCCTGTTTAAGTGTTAAATGTTCCAAGTGTTCAGAATATCTAATATTTCTGAGCGATTATAATATGCTAATGGAAAATATTCCTAAATAAATTCAGTATATGCCATTAGAAAAGACGGGGCTGTGGATTGTGTGTATTCCGGACAACGTTGGGAAGTTCTGCTCGAGTATATGTATACGAAAGAAGAACATTTCTACCAATTTTTAGTATATGTCCATGGAAAGCATGATTGTTCTGATATTTTCAATGAAACAATCAATAGATAACTGTACAAAAATTTATGACTAAATTCCCAAAATTGTTACGTGTTTTGTTGTTGTTAATCTTGGCTTTTTACTTTCCCTGCAATACATGGTAATGTATAGGGAAAGTATTGGAATCATGCCGAAAATCGCAACTCGAGTTTTCCACGAATCTACACGTTTCGAGACCTCTGGAAAACGAAAAAAAATTTAGCGTAACGTCTGTCTGTCT
Organism: Amaurobius ferox; assembly: GCA_951213105.1. NCBI lineage: Eukaryota > Metazoa > Arthropoda > Arachnida > Araneae > Amaurobiidae > Amaurobius > Amaurobius ferox. Next base: position 27,250,435 of record OX578154.1, read on the forward strand.
GTCTGTGTGTCTGTCTGTCTGTCTGTGCAGATTTTGTATCCACTCTAACTAAAAAACTAATTGACCGAATTTCATAAAACTTGGTAAGTCATTTGTGGGCGAATCTGGTGCTGACTAGTTTTGGGTACGTTTCGGGATAAAAGAACCCGCTTTTTCTGCGAAATGGCCCGCATAAGCTTGTATCCACTCTAGCTGAAAATCTAATGGACCGAATTTCATAAAATTTGGTAGATAACTCGCTTGTGGGTCACCCTGGTGCTGATTAGATTTTAGTACGATTCGGAAAAAATAACCTACCTTTTTTTGCAAAATGGCCCGCAAAAATCGGCAAAATCTAAAATAAAAAACTACATAAGCTGAAAAATATCCATTAAATGCTTGTTTCATACGTAATTTTTAACAAAGAAAGGAATAAGACCAACCCCATTGCACTAGGACTAGCCGTTCTCGAGATATTTTCGTTTTTTCATTTTTTTTTTCTACGCCACTTTTGAAAATGAGTCCAGTTACCAAATGAGAACGAAAATGAAGTAATAGTGAATTAAATTTAATTAAAATAAATGAATGTGGATATAAGTCTGCAGGGAAAGTCATGTGCTGTCCACATCAGATTTTACTTTCCCTACAGTACATGGTAATGTATAGGGAATGTCGAAAATATTAACTCGAATTTTCGACGATCTTCAAATTTTGGGACTAGAACACGAAAAACCTAGTTTTAGCGTCCTCTATGCAATGAGTGCCTCCACTCTAATTCAAAAACTAATTGACCAAATTTCATAAAATTTTATAGGTAAGTAAATCACTTGTAGGTGGTGACCCTGGCACTGATTAGATTTTGATACGATTCGTAATAAAAGAATAAACAAGCTAGTTTCTTCGAAATGGCCCGCAAAACTCGTATTTATCCACTCAGCTAAAACCTAATGAACCAGATTTCCTACAATTTAGTAAATAAATCCCCGCTGGATTACCCTGATACTGATTTAATTTTGCTACGATTCCAGGGAAAAAATCTGATGTGGACAGCACATGACTTTCTCTGTAGACTTATATTCGGGGTTTCTTTATTTTAATTAAATTTAATTCCTTTTAATTCAATTTCCGTTCTCATTTGATAACTGGACTTATTTTCAAAGGCGGCGTAGAGAAAATACGAAAAAACTGTAATATCTCGAGAACGGCTAATCTTTGTGTAATGGGGTTGGTCTTATTATTTTTTTCGTTAAAAGTTACGCATTGAACAAGCATTTAATGGATATATTTGAGCATACGTAGTTTTTTTATTTTAGATTTTGGCGATTTTTGAAGGCCATTTTGCAAAAAAAGGTAGATTATTCTTTTTCGAATCGTACCAAAATCTAATCAGCACCAGGGTATCCCACAACTGACTTATCCACCGAATTTTGTGAAATTCGGTCCATTAATTTTTCAGCTAGAGTGAAAACAAGCTTTTGCGGGCCATTTCGCAAAAAAAAGGCGGGTTCTTTTATCCCGAATCGTACCCAAAACTAATCAGCACTAGATTCGCCCACAAGTGACTTACCAAATTTTATGAAATTCGGTCCATTAGTTTTTTAGTGAGAGTGGATACAAAATCTGCACAGACAGACAGACAGACACACAGACAGACACACAGACACACAGACACACACACAGACGTCACGCTAAAAATAGTTTTTTTGTATTCTAGAGGTCTCGAAACGCGTAGATCCGTCGAAAACTCGAGTTGCGATTTGTATTGATTAAATGCTTGTTTTAGACGTAATTTTTGATGATGAATTGAATAGGATCAACCCCATTATTCTAGGATTAGCCGTTCTCGAGATATTTTAGTTTTTCGCGTTTTTGCTACGGTTTTGAGAATATGTCCAGTTATCAAATGAAAACGAAAATTCATATAAAAGTTCAAATACAGTGTAATTCTAAATAATTATGCGTGTGTGTTTTTTTTTTTTTTTTTTTTTTTTTTGCAATTATATTCAAGTTAATGAAATATTGCAAAAATAAAGAGAAAAAGAGTTTGAGCCTGTATGGAAAGTCATGACCTGTCCGCATCAGATTTCTTGTGTATGTGTGTGTGTGTTAGTGAATATGTCGTGGAAACTAACATCATTAACTAATTAACTTCGAGAATGAGGGAGAGTATTCTTAATTACCGGAGTTAATTACCCAAACAGAATAGAAGATAAAGAAAAATTTTCTCAGTGGGGCTCCGTTCGCGATAAAATAAATTATTCTCATGGAGAAAACTACGGAAATGTTTCGGCTAAATGTTATTTACATTAAATATATTGGCTTTATCGTATCAATGAATACAGATGGAATGAATACCGAATAATGAAAAGAATACGGAATAATGGAAAGAATACCGAATAATAGAAAGAATACCGAATAATGGAAAGAATACGGAATGATGGAAAGAATACCGAAGAATGGAAAAAATACCGAAGAATGAAAAGAATACCGAATAATAGAAAGGATACCGAATAATGGAAAGAATACCGAATAATGGAAAGAATACCGAATAATAGAAAGAATGCCGAATTATGGAAAGAATACCGAATAATGGAAAGAATACCGAATAATGGAAAAAATACCGAATAATGGAAAGAATACCGAATAATGGAAAGAATACCGAATAATGGAAAGAATACCGAATAATGGAAAGAATACCGGATAATGGAAAGAATACCGAATAATGGAAAGAATACCATCTGAATTTAAGTGAAAATTAAAGTTTGTAAATATACTCTATAACAAAAAAAAAAGACGCACCAAGAAGGAGTTGCCCGATTGTGATAAAAATTGATAGATGTGAAGAACATACATAGAAAAGAAACGATTAAAATTTCAGAACAATTTAATGATTTAGAGTTTGACAGAATATTGTTGGTACACCTCTGGCCTGGATGCAAGATATTATGCGGCGTGGCATAGACTGATAAAGTTCACGGATGGTGTCCAGCGGAATGTCTTGCCAAATTGTCTCCAACTGTAGGGCTAAATCGTCAACATTCCAAGATGGTTGCAATCGCCTTCCCAAAATGTCCCAAATGTGCTCTATGGGAGAGAGATCAGGAGATATAGCTGGCCAAGGAAGTGTTGGGCAAGCTTGAAGACAATTCATAGCAACACGTGCTGTGTGCGGACGGGCATTATCTTGTTGAAAAGTAAGTCCAGGAACGGTAGGAAGGAAAGGAACGGAAACAAACGGTTCAAAAGGAACGGTAACAAAACCGGTTGTAGAATTTTGTATAGGTACCGCTGTGCTGTACAGTGTGCCAGAAATGTCTACCAAAGACGTAAGATATCCGCAGTCGAAATGCAACAGAAATTTTGACCACAGATTCAGAATCGCTCCTTATATACACCTGCTGAATGCGCAGTTCCGATACACTGGAGCTCCCACTATTTAATCATTGGACACCAAATTGTATTCATTTGCATGTTCACTCAAAATGTCTTTGCATACGAAATTTCATTACAATCGGACAACTCCATCTTTGGTGCAGCGATTTTTTTTTTTTTTTTTTGTTATAGAGTGTAATTTCATTTTTCGTTTGAAAGTGTGCCGAATTTTTAAATAAAACTAATTCACCAAATTTCTAAAATGCATGGTTTATCCTAGCGCATTGAAAGGCATTTCAATAATTTGTATATATACAAATTAATGAAAGACGAAAATCCCAGTTTTAGCATGACGACTATGTCTGTTTAGCTGTGTATCTGCCAGTGCATTGGAGCTCAAAAGTATTCAAGTAAATTTTACAAAATTTGATAAAAAAGTCACTCGTATGTTACCCTAGTGCGGATTAGATTTCGGTATGATTCGAAAAACGAAAAATCTGATGTTGGCAGCACATTACCTTCCCTGCAGACTTATTTATATCCACGTTCTCTTCATTTTAATTAAATTTAATTCACTTTTAATTCAATTTTCGTTTCAACTTGGTAACTGGACTTATTTTTACAGATGGAGTAGAGAAAATATGAACTTAAATATCTCGAAAAAGACTAGTCCTAGTGTAATGGGGTTGGTCTTATTCTTTTCTCGTTAAAAATTACTTATAAAACAAGCATGTAATGGACATATTTGAGCATACGTAGTTTTTTATTTTTATTTTAGATTTTGACGATTTTTGCTAGCCAATTTACAAAAAAGGGCAGGTTATTTTTTTCCGAAGCGTACCATAATCTAATCAGCACCAGAGTAGTCCACAAGCGACTTATCTACCGAATTTTGTGAAATTCGCTCTATTAATTTTTTAGCTAGAGTGGATACAGTTATTTGCGAGCCATTTCGCAAAAAAAGGCGGGTTCTTTTATCCCGAATCGTACCCAAAACCAATCAGCATCAGATTCGCCGACAAGTGACTTACCTACCAAATTTTATGAAATTCGGTCAATTAGTTTTTTAGTCAGAGTGGATACAAAATCTGTGTGACACTAGTGATCACATATTTTTATACGTAACCCTGGGAAAAAGGAAATGTGTATTGTAATTTAAAATGTATACTATGTTTGTGATTTATGTAAATAGCTAGGCCTGTGCACAGATGGAAGGGGATTTTTGGCGCCGTTGGGTTGTATGCGCACTGACATGGATTGTAAATATTCGGAGATTTAATTGCAGCAAAAACGTCAAAGTTGAGCTACAAATCTCTGAAAATTTATAGCCCTGTCAGGTGTGGCTCGCGTCGGGCTCCGGTCCTTTGGACCACCCTGGTTTTGGAAGCCCTCTGGTTCTTGTGTTTGAGTGGAGCGCAAGAAAAATGAGCGTCGCTTCAAAAACCAATGGTATGAAGCATTTTTGGATCGCCTTTTTTATTGCGCTTGGGAAACAGCGAATGGGAATTGGGGGACTTCCTCCCTGTATTTTGTCGTTCCCCTTGTTTTTAAATTCTGGAAGTTTTAGAAATTTGAAAAAAAGTTCAGACGCAATCTGATGTTCGATGGAGAAAGGTCTCCTGGGTTCCTTTGAGCACCTGTGCGAGTAACGCATCCGTGCAACGAAGTAGGCGGCACTTGACGGCACTTGTCGTGCGGCAGTTTCTACAAGTTTCACTGAACCGGCGCATGTTACCTAACCAGGGGTAATCAGACTCTAGAGTAGCATATATATTTCTCCAGAAACAGCTTTCTGTTTATTTGCAGCTGTGACAGGGCTTAGTCACCGCTATTTTAGAACGGTTTCGACTATTTTCAGCCAAATATTCACTACGAAAGTACGTGGACTGAGTCTTGTAGGGGTACCTATCCCGGGCTCCTAAGCAGCAGACCACCTACGAAGTGGAGCTTCTCGTCATTGTTTTTGTGGTTGAAGTGCAACACAGCTCTGCCTCCAAAACGGCGCGGTGTACGACCTTTTGCTCCTTTAGCTGCATTTAAGCCGTGGTAACTGTAATACTGCGTGTAAGGAATATTTGCGGAGCATCAATCCAGGGCTCCTAAGCAGCAGCCAATCTCTACAAATAAAGTATCTGATCTCCAGTCTTTAGGCAAAGCCTGTACGTAGATCTCACAAGATCCACTGGGATAAAGCCGAAGTTAAAAGGAGGAGAAGGAAAGTGGACAGTGTGCCCATCTCCAAAATAATACTTGGCTAAAAGTTTTATTCACCTGATGATACGCAACCGTGTTTCTCAGACTGGTAGTGTTTTCCATGAACTATTCAAATAAATGAACCAGGCTTCAATTAATCGTGCCACCCATTCCAACGTGCAGAGGTCAGCTACAGCACTCAGTGGAGTTCGTATGTAATGAAGGTATGAAAATTATATTTTGATTTTAAAATGTGTACATGAATGTTTAAGCTTAATTTGTGTGAGCCAATAGTGTAAGGGCAAAGTTATGCTAAATGGGAGATTTGCAAAATTGAATATATATATATATATATTGTGTTCTTAACAAAAAGTAATTAATTACAAGTTTGGATGATAAATAAAATAAATATGCAAATTAATGCAAAATAAACTGTGCACCCCGAGGTCAAGCTTAGGTAAATTGGGAACTCATTTGTAATTGTGTATTTTGTATTTAATGTTTAAATTGAGATTTCATGTGTTCTGTAAATAAATTGTTAGATGGCCACAAAAATGGGAGTGATTATTGATTGAATAAAACGCAATGTACTTTAGGTCCAATCGGACCCCACTATACATAACGCGGTTGAGCCTGGTGGAACTATTTGGTGAGCATCTTTAATGTATTTATGTGTTTAACTTTTATTGTATTTAGGTGTAAAATCCACCTCACCACATAGGCCACGGGGACGCGTACTTGGTGCCGTGTCGTTCGGAAACGAACCACGGGCTTTTGCTAGAGATTAACTGTAGTGTGAGAGGCTTAGCCAAAATTGCGGGCCAAATACTGAAGATACAGAAGTTGAGTGTTTAAATATATACTGTTAGTGTGTAAAGGATAGACGGGGTGTACTTAAATAATTATCAACGCAAGTAATAATAAAAAAAAAGTTAAGTAAAATAAATGCTGTATAAAATTATATACAGAGATAGGATGTGCAAAATATGTGAATAACTGTGGTAAAGAGTGTGTTCGTCTTTGGAAATATTGTGTATAAAAAGTATATTGTGTGTGTACAAATTTAAATTATGTTGTGAAAAGCGTAAGGCTCTATAACTGTAATATTTTAAAATTACAAATTAAGAGTAACAGAAGATAAGGATTAACTTAAAGTGATTCAGTATGTATAGAAATTGGACTAGCAACTGCTAAATTAAGTGGAAAAATTGAAATATTAAAGAGCAGAAATAAATAGTAATTGTATGCAAATAAATGCAGCACAAGGTGTAGAGCCAGTGAATGTTAAAATAAATTTGGAAGGGTTTTACAATATGTGTAACGTTCTACAATAATGTTAAAAATTTAATTCAGATACTATTCTGCAAAAAAAAGATTTTTTTTTAGTATTCTGCAATAGTTATAGAAATATTTTAGAAGGTATTCTGCAATATTTTTTGTTACGATTCTCCAAAAAATGTAAAATTTAATTGAAAGGTAGTCTACAAATAGATAATTTTGTGTTAATGTAAAGAAAATAAATATAATTATACTAATAGAAAATTTATGTTGATAGAGCAACCAGTAAAATTAAGTGAAAAATAAAATAGACAGCACAAGTGTGTTACAAATAGCATAGTGCCACAATATGTGCAAAACATAGGGCAGCAAAGGTATATGATGAGTATTGTATGTATTGTGTATTGTATATTATGTATTGTATATTGTGTAAACTGTAGTGTTGAGGAAAACTCTGTAGTATGTAAGACTTAGTGTGAGGATATGTATAAAAGTTCTCCAAATGCACGGTACTCAACAAAATCGCAAATAAAATAAAACTTCAAAAAATTCAAGTCCAGCGGATAGAAATATTTAAATTATTAATTTTATGCAACAAACAAACAAAAAAAAACGGAACAATATGAAAGTTTATCACCGGTTTATCAGTAGCGTATAAATAAGTATCAACGCAGTACAACGTAAAAGTCTTAGCGCCAGCCATTTATGAAAATTATCAGCGGTTCATCGATAGCAGTACAGCGAAATTAAAAAGCGCTAGATTCCCGTCCCATTTTATGCAAAAAATATTAAATAAATGAACGGACAATGATAAAAGATAAATAATTTAAATGAAAATAAAAGTAAATTTTCAAGTACTCTGTAAGTGGGATAAGAGCAGGGAGATTCGAACCTGCGAACTCGTGGGACAGGTGTAGATAAATAAGATGAGTACAGTCAAAAAAGGGGGGGGGGGCAAATCAGACAACAATAAAGAAAATTTTCAAATACAAAAAAAAAATCTTTAAATACAGGTTAGAATTAACAAATAAAACAATAAATAAGTGAATCAGAGAATAAAGGATAACAAATAACTAAATAAAAGAAAATACGACCTGTTTCAGAGTTCGGGGTGTCAGAGTCCTCACGTGAAGAGCGTCCATCTGGACATCATATATGGCAGAAGGTATCGCTGAAAAATTTATATGAATAGGATAAAATATATTCATAACAGATGTATACAGATATAATATATATATAAAAAAATACATGGCAGGCGGCCAGTTTCATCTACAAAAAAAAAATGGGGGGGACTAACTCGCAAGTAAATTTAAATAACAAAAAAAAAATAATCAGTAATCAAAAATAGCAAAATAAGTAAATAAAGTAAAAGACATATATATGTATAGCATAAGTAAATAAAGTAAATAAGTAAATAAAGTAAAAGACATATATATGTATAGCACAATAACAACAAAGAAATACTCCACCATATACAAACCGGGCGGCCTTGATGACAGGCATTGAATTAGGGTGTTCAGATCCTTGATATTGCTGCAAAATATTTTTTAATTATGACAACAAACTTGATTACAGGCATCGAATTAGGGTGTCCAGATCGTTGATATCGCTGCAAAATTTTTTAATTATGACAACAGATGTTTTTATATTTTGAGAGGATTACAAGTCAAAGTAAGAGATATAATCATATAAATAAATAAATAAAATAAAAATGGAAAGGGAATATGTAAACAAACCTTAAAAAATAATAACGGCAGCTCCGCTTACAAAAAAAAAAAAAAGCTGACAGCGGGCGGAAGATGGTCGATCAGACTTCAAGAAGGTCGGACTCTTTCGGTGAGGGAAAACTCGTTTGGGAAGAGTATTCAAGCCAAAGATTCAAGGTCATTCTCTTCAACGCGGGGGAAGCTTAGCATATGTGTATGTTCACAGATAGGCATGGAGGAAATGCATTAATACATAGTTAAGAACTCATAGTAAAAAATGAATTATTATGTACAAGATTAGAGAATCACAGAAGAATAACAATATACAGATTTTAATATAAATATAAGTGAATGACAATAAAAGATAAATTAAGAATAAAAATATAAATAAATAAATAAGATATAGCTGCGTTAGACGCATGATTCATGGTAGTGAACCAATACAGGTATTTAAAACGCGGGTCGTTTAAATTAAATACTAAACATTAATTTTAAAAGATGTCCTAGGTAAATCTATAGATGTTATTAAAAAAAAATGGGGTTAACTCGTGAATACATGCAAAATGCGCAAAAAAAATAAAATAAATAAAATTTTAAAACACATGGAAAATATACGTAAGTGAAGTTTTGAAGTATGAATAAGTAAAATAACAGACTGAGAGAGAGATCAAGGATGATTCTTAACACAGTGTCAGTGAAAATATTGGGTTTCCCGCCAATATAGCAATCAGGTCAGATGACAAAGAAAATGAACTGACTTGTAAAATTAGACAGTCAAAATTCATTTCCACATCAAATAACTCACGTGTGTGTAAAACACAGAGATAACATGCTAAAGAACATGCTAAAAAACATGCTAAAATACTTACCTGCTCTTTGGTGCTTGGCATAAAATGGAAAAATACGACGCGAAGGGAGATGAGGACAGCCAGCCGCGCTTCTGCTCTGAATCGAACTACGCAAGGCGCAAATTCGGACTTCCGGGCTTCGAGCGATTTCGGAGAAGGGTCTTGTTTGGTTGCCTGGCGACGAACAGATGTTTACTCGTAAACAGAGGAGCCTCTGGACTGCGTTTGTTTTGGTTGTGGTGGCTATTCGGCATGATGTAGAATAGGTAGAGTTATTAAAATTGTGAAATTATACAAATGTTAAATCAAATGGTACTTATTGTGTGTAAATGTATATGATTCGAACTGTAAGAAAAAACAATTGTGAACTGTTGAGAAAAGTGATGGAAAATCTGTAAACAAATAATGATGATGTAAAGGGTACTGTATTATATTTTGTAAACCTAGCTTGACTTCTTTTCTGTTCAGGGGGGTGAGAATATGTGACACTAGTGATCACAAATTTTTATACGTAACCCTGGGAAAAAGGAAATGTGTATTGTAATTTAAAATGTATACTATGTTTGTGATTTATGTAAATAGCTAGGCCTGTGCACAGATGGAAGGGGATTTTTGGCGCCGTTGGGTTGTATGCGCACTGACATGGATTGTAAATATTCGGAGATTTAATTGCAGCAAAAACGTCAAAGTTGAGCTACAAATCTCTGAAAATTTATAGCCCTGTCAGGTGTGGCTCGCGTCGGGCTCCGGTCCTTTGGACCACCCTGGTTTGGGAAGCCCTCTGGTTCTTGTGTTTGAGTGGAGCGCATGAAAAATGAGCGTCGCTTCAAAAACCAATGGTATGAAGCATTTTTGGATCGCCTTTTTTATTGCGCTTGGGAAACAGCGAATGGGAATTTGGGGACTTCCTCCCTGTATTTTATAGTTCCCCTTGTTTTTAAATTCTGGAAGTTTTAGAAATTTGAAAAAAAGTTCAGACGCAATCTGATGTTCGATGGAGAAAGGTCTCCTGGGTTCCTTTGAGCACCTGTGCGAGGAACGCATCCGTGCAACGAAGTAGGCGGCACTTGACGGCACTTGTCGTGCGGCAGTTTCTACAAGTTTCACTGAACCGGCGCATGTTACCTAACCAGGGGTAATCAGACTCTAGAGTAGCATATATATTTCTCCAGAAACAGCTTTCTGTTTATTTGCAGCTGTGACAGGGCTTAGTCACCGCTATTTTAGAACGGTTTCGACTATTTTCAGCCAAATATTCACTACGAAAGTACGTGGACTGAGTCTTGTAGGGGTACCTATCCCGGGCTCCTAAGCAGCAGACCACCTACGAAGTGGAGCTTCTCGTCATTGTTTTTGTGGTTGCAGTGCAACACAGCTCTGCCTCCAAAACGGCGCGGTGTAGGACCTTTTGCTCCTTTAGCTGCATTTAAGCCGTGGTAACTGTAATACTGCGTGTAAGGAATATTTGCGGAGCATCAATCCAGGGCTCCTAAGCAGCAGCCAATCTCTACAAATAACGTATCTGATCTCCAGTCTTTAGGCAAAGCCTGTACGTAGATCTCACAAGATCCACTGGGATAAAGCCGAAGTTAAGAGCAGGAGAAGGAAAGTGGACAGTGTGCCCATCTCCAAAATAATACTTGGCTAAAAGTTTTCGTCACCTGATGATACGCAGCCGTGTTTCTCAGACTGGTAGTGTTTTCCATGAACTATTCAAATAAATGAACCAGACTTCAATTAATCGTGCCACCCATTCCAACGTGCAGAGGTCAGCTACAGCACTCAGTGGAGTTCGTATGTAATGAAGGTATGAAAATTATATATTGATTTTAAAATGTGTACATGAATGTTTAAGCTTAATTTGTGTGAGCCAATAGTGAAAGGGCTAAGTTATGCTAAATGGGAGATTTGCAAAATTGAATATATATATATATTGTGTTCCTAACAAAAAGTAATTAATTACAAGTTTGGATGATAAATAAAATAAATATGCAAATTAATGCAAAATAAACTGTGCACCCCGAGGTCAAGCTTAGGTAAATTGGGAACTCATTTGTAATTGTGTATTTTGTATTTAATGTTTAAATTGAGATTTCATGTGTTCTGTAAATAAATTGTTAGATGGCCACAAAAATGGGAGTGATTATTGATTGAATAAAACGCAATGTACTTTAGGTCCAATCGGACCCCACTATACATAACGCGGTTGAGCCTGGTGGAACTATTTGGTGAGTATCTTTAATGTATTTATGTGTTTAACTTTTATTGTATTTAGGTGTAAAATCCACCTCACCACAATCTGCACAGACACACAAACAGACACACACACAGACGTCACCCTAAAAATAGTTTTTTCGTAATCGAGAGGTCTCGAAACGAGTAGATCCGTCGAAAACTCGATTTGAGATTTTCGGCATGATTCCAATACTTTCACTATACATTACCATGCAAAAATATTATTTCACAAAATTTGGCAGATAAGTCACTTGTAGGTGACTTTTGTGCTGATTAGAATTTGGTATGATTCAGAAGAAAAAAACCTGTCAATTTTTGCGCAATAATAGCACGCAAAAATTGCCAAAATCTAAAATAAAAATCTACATGGGATCAATTGTATCAATTAAATGCCTGTTTTATACGTAATATTTAACGACGAAGGGAATAAACCCAACCTCATGACTCTAGACCTAGCTGTTCTCGAGATATATATATAATATATATGTATATATATATATATATATATATATATATATATATATATATATATATATATATATATATATATATATATATATATATATATATTGTATTTTGAATTTTGAAAATAGAATCCAGTCGCTGAACGAAGACTAAAATTGAATCCATGTTATTTTGTGCTATTAAACTCAATGAATTTAAAAGCGAAAAAGAAAAAGTCTGATGTGGGCAGCACATGACTTTCCCTGTGCAGACTCAAATTCATTTTTTTTTCTTTATTTCTTTAATAATTCATTAAATTGAGTTTTATTGCACTAAATAACACTAAATTTGCATTTTTAATTCAATTTCTGTTTTTATTTGGTAATAGAACATTTTTCCAAAAGTGGCATAACTAAATGCGAAAGATCTCAAATATCTCGAGAGCGGTTAGTCCTAGAGTAATAGAATTGTTCTTATTATTTTTCTCATCAAAAATTACGTATAAAACAAGCATTTAATTGATATATTTAAACATACGTAGCTTTTTTTTTAATTTTGGCGATTTTTGAGGCCCATTTCGTAAAAAAAGGCAGGTTGTTCTTTCCCGAATAATACCAAAATCTAATCAGCACCAGAGTATCCCACAAATAACTTATATACCAAATTTTATGAAATTTGATCAGTTAGTATTTTAGCTAAAGTGGATACATGACATTTTTGCGGGCCATTTCGTAAAACAAAGCAGGTTGTTCTTTTCCGATTAATAATAAAATCTAATCAGCACCAGAGTATCGTACAAGTAACTTATCTACCAAATTTTGTGAAATGTGGTCAATTAGTATTTTAGCTAGAGTGGATACATGAAATTTTTACTGGCCATTTTGCAAAAAAAGGCGGGTTCTGGTTTTACGAATCGTACCAAAAATTAATTAGCACCAGGGCCATACCCAAGTGACTTACCTACCAAATTTTATGAAATTCGGTCCATAAGTTTTTGAGTTAGAGTGGATACATATATTGCACAGACACACACACACAGACGTCACGCTAAAAATAGTTTTTTCGTATTCTAGAGGTCTGGAAACATGTCAAAACTCGAGCCGAAAACTCGAGTTGCGATTTTTGGCATGATTCCAATACTTTCCTATACATAGCCATATATTGCAGAGAAAGTAAAAATTAATTTTAGTCTGTACGGAATGTCTTGGGCTGTGCACATCAATTTATTTATATTATGAATATAATATGCTTGTTGCCATTCGACAGAGTATAATAACGCGAGTAATTTACTGGCACTCTCTATTATTTTGATTTGAATGAATGGTTGAACATGCTATTGAGTTGCATTGCTTCCAGTCTGTTAAATGGTTTTCTTAGTTTAGTTGATCACAAATGTAACTCCAACTCATTTTAAATTGCGTCACCATTTATTGAAAAATCGTTACGAATGGTTTCAGTTTGAATGGCCGTCATTAAATGTTTATTCCATTCCCCAGCATAAATGTGTTATGTATTGATAGAGCGACACTATAGTTTAGCATTAAAACCCAGAAATTTTTAGAGATAAAATAACTGAAAATGAATTTGAAACATTTATTTATTGACCGGATTGTTGATTTCATTATATTAAAGGAACTGTAAAGTACTTATATTTAGAAATTACTTTTGAAAATAAATAGGATTGCTACAGGAAATAAAAAACAAAAGATGTATGTCTATATTAGCGGATCGATTAATAGAAAATCGATTAATAGAAATTAATGTTTGGTAAATTTCACTTTAACAAGCATTTAATAAGCACTTTAATAAGCATATAAATCTCTAAAATCGTATCATAATTGTATCTGAAGAAAATAATTTCGAAACACTTTTTATAAGAATGTAGTCTGTTCAATTACATTTCAAAGTAATGTTTTTCATTTAATTATTTTAATTGCCAATGTAATTTTTTTTCTGCGAAATACATTGTTTTTGTTAACACTTTACAACATAGTTGAAAAGTGTTTATGACTTTGTTCATTCTGTCTGTCAGTCTGTCTGTCTGTCTGTCTGACTGTCTGTCTGTCTGCCTGTCCGTTAGCACGATAACTGCCGTAAAAATGACTTTATCAAAATGAAATTTTAGTATGCTTTTCAGACGGTCTGTGGGACCTATGGGAATATAAATAAATCATATCACCAAATTAGTTTTTTATTGAACCCGGGTTGAAAAAATGAAATACATTGAATCCTATGGGACCTAATTTTTCAAACATTTTTTAAGCACATTTAAAATTCACAAATTGCTTCGAAATTTTTAGGAAATATTCACATTATCTCATAAAATATATATGAAAAATTTCAGTGAAATATGTTAGGTAGTTTTTTAATTAAAAATTATTTAATACAGGGAGTAAAACGAATTCAATTAAATTCTGACTTTTGCGATATCCTCCAGAAAGAAAAAATAGATATATTATTTAATAAATATCTGTCCAGAAGTTTAATTGTTTTGTATATGACAGAGGCTTCACATTTTAAAATAAATTTGGTAGATAACAATCTCTTAATTTTTTTTTAATTTATATAACTTTTCATGATATACTTATTTGATGGCGTTTTTAATGCACTTTCCTAAGTTCTAGAAAATTAAAATTTGCTACACAGCTTAAATTTGTAGAACATTTTATTCTACAACAATTTGGTGGATCTTTAAATATAGATCCTACATTTTTTTCGAAATGGCCTGCAAATAATCCCCGTTCACTTCTATAAATCATTGTTGTAATATTGTTAAAAATTCTGATGTAGACAGCACATGTCTTTCTCTGCAGACTCATATTCACGCGTTCTCTTTATTTCTTCAATAATAATTTGAGTTTATCTGCACAAAATAACATCCATAAGTATTTTAAATGACATTGAATTTGCACGTTAAACTTAAATTTGGTTCTCATTTGATAGATGGACTTATTGTCAAAAGTGGCTTAGCGAAAATTCAAAAGAAATTAAATATCTCGAGAACGGCTAGTCCTAGAGTAATGGGGTTAGTCTTATTCTTTTTGCTGTCAAAAATCACGTATAAAATAAGAATTTAATTAATATAATTGAGCACACGTAGTCTTTTATTTTTATATTTAACGATTTTTGCGGGCCATTTCGCTAAAACAGCCCGTTCCTTTTTCCCGAATCGTACTAGAATAACCTACAAGGGATTTATATTACAAATTTTGTTAAATTTAGTATATAAATGACTTGTAGGTTATTGAAATATTATACACCAAATTGTATTCCTTCCCGGCCGTCCAACTAGTTACTCTAAGTCCTCTGGACGAGTCGGACGGTCTGGGTCTTCAACACCAAATTGTATTAAATTTGGTCCGTTACTTTTTAGCTAGAGTGGATAAAGGCAATTTCTGCCGCCATTTCGCAAAGAAGGCAGATTCTTTTATTACGAATCGTACTATAATCAAATGAACATCAGGGTTTCCCACAAAAAACTTACCTACCAAATTTTATTAAGTTCGGTCCATTAGTTTTTCAGTTAGAGTGGATGCAATATCCTCACAGACACACAGATACACCCTTACACACACAGACGTCTTCCTAAAAATAGTTTTTCGCGCTCTGAAAGTCTCAAAACGTGTAGATCCTTCGAAAATTCGAGTTCCGATCTTCGGCACGATTTCAATACTCTGAATACATACATACGCACACACATATATTATCTGTGTATCTGTATTATCTGTGTATCTAAATTCCGTGCCTACGTAATTACAATAGTTGTGATTTTAAATGATCCCTAAACTTTTATTTCTTCCTCAACGAAGTCTAATTTTAACTTATGCAGAATGCAAATATTTCAAGCGATTGTAAGGCGAGTTACGTAAGAATTGCTGAATTTTTCTCACACAAAATTATTTAGCTCTGGAGTCTGGAATGCAAGTTATATGAATGAAATATTCATTGATTTCGCATAGAGAATAAGATGATTTATATTTCGATACAGTTTTAAATATTTAAGTATAATAAATTACTGTAGTACTGTGATAATATTAAAGATATCACCACTGAATGTATCACAGTTTAGAGATTTTTAAATGAAATTGCATTTCAGTTGGAAAGTGTTTCATAATCAATGCTTATGCATGATTGATCTTTCTTGTTAATTTTGTATAGAAGTTAATCTTTCAATTATTTTTGTGACTACTGCAATATTTTCAATTATACAGGGTGATCCAAAAGTCCTTGACACATTTTAAAATTACATATAAACTCAAGTAATTGCCGTACGATAGTGAGGTTTGGACTAAAATGCTTTCCACGTTGACTTAACCACGAAGTTTTGGTTAAGCAAATAAAAAAATAGTTCCAAATTTTGCCCATAGATGGCACTGTACCTTAAAAATACCAAAAAAAGCATAAAAATTGAAGACGAGTAGTGAAGAAGTGCTTGGCCGGCCACCTCTTTCTCGATCCAAAACGCTTCCAGTTTCAAAAAATTTGCTGTACCAATCCAAAATGCTGTTTCGAGATGCAGCGTTTTTTTAACACTTTACAACAAAGTTGAAAACTGTTTATGACTTTGTTCATTCTGTCTGTCTGTCCGTTAGCACGATAACTGCCGTAAAAATGATTTTATCAAAATGAAATTTTAGTATGTTTTTCAGACGGTCTGTGGGACCTATGGGAATATAAATGAATAATATCACCCAATTAATTTTGGATTGAACCAATTTATATTTCAATGCCGTCATTTGAATGAAGTTCATTTTTTTCGATGACGGAAAGTAATATATAAGTTTTGTATATATAAGTTTTCAAATATAATAAATTAATGTAGTATTGTGATAAGTTTTAAAATATTTCTTAGGAATGTATTGCATTTTAGAGATGTTTAAATAAAATTGCATTGAAGTTGTTTCATAATCAATGCTTTATGTATGATTGATCTTTCTTGTTTATATAAATATTTATTTATATAGATATATAGAAATATCCATGTGCTGATCAGTATATTTAATTTCACATCAGCATATCATATTTCACATTTTATTTTAATAATGTAATATTTTCAATTATATTTATGAAGAATGTATTCTTTCAGAATTTTTTTTCTCTAGAATGTAATATTTTCAACTATTTTAAGAATTTGATTTTATTCTTTCAATTATACTCTGAAAAAATGTAATTACTTTAAATTATTTTTCGGAAGAATATTACTTGTTTAATTAATTTGTTTAATTAATTTTCTAATTTTTTTTCAATTATATTTAGATGTATGTAATTTTTTCAATTTTTAAAGAAGAATGTAATTATTTCAATTATATTTCTAAAAAATCTACTTTATCAATTATTTTCAAAAGTGCATTTTTTTCACTAATTTTTCTGAAAAGTGTGATATTTTCAATTATATTTATATAAAATGTATTTTTATTTTCAATTATTTTCAGAAGAATGTAAAATTTTAATTAGATTTTTGAAGAATTTAATTTTCAATTATTTTCTGAAAAATGTAATGCTTTTTTCTTTGAGAAATGCAATTATTTTATTATTTTTGTATATATAAGTTGATTTTTTCAATTATTTTTCTAAATAAATAACATAACATTTTCAATAATATTTATGAAGAATGTATTTTTCCAGTTTCTGTTTTATAAAAAAATGTAATATTTTCTACTATTTTTCGAAGAATTTGGTTTTTGCAATTGTTCTCTGTAATATATAATTATTTTTAATTATTTTTTGCAGTATATAATCTTTTCAATTATGTTTCTAAAAATTGTTTTAATTTTTAATAATTTCCATATGAATTTAATTTTTTTCAATTTTTACTTAAGAATGCAATTCTTTCAATTACATTTTTAAAGAATGCACTTTTTCAATTATTTCTAAAAGAGTGCAGTTTATTCACTATTTTGTCTGAAGAATGTAATATTTTAAATTATATTTATACGAAATGCATTTTTTGTTAAAATATTTTTCAGAAGTGTGTAATATTTTAATTATATTTATAAAGAACTTAATTTTCACTTTTTTTCTGAAAAATGTAATACTTTATGTATTTTTTTAGAAATGCAATTTTCACTTGTTAATTTTGTATACAGAAGTTAATTTTTCAATTATGTTCCTAATAATGTAATATATTCAATTATATTTATGAAGAATGTATTTTTCAGTTGTTTTCCTGAAGAATGTAGTATTTTCAATTATATTTAAGCAAAATGTATTTTTTTTTCAAATATCTCTTAGAAGAATTTAATTTTTTAAATTATTTTCAGAAGAATGTAATTTTTTAATTATACATATTTTGCAGAATATAATTTTTCAATTATGTTTCTAAAATGTATTTTTTCATTATTTCCAGAAGAATGTAATTTTTAATTACTACCTGAAGAATGTAATTTCTTCAATTATTTTTCTTAAACATGTTTTTTCTAAAGAAATAAAGAGTGTAATTCTATTCAATTATATTGCTAAATAATGTATTTTTTTTTCAGTTATTTCCAAACGAATCTTATTTTTTTTTTCAATAACTTTTCTGAAGAATATAATAATTTGAATTATATTTATGCAGTGTGAAAGACACAGGTCACCCTACTCACCCTAGGGTATGATCAGCAGGTTGAGTGGCCGGTTATTTATGCAGTGTGTATTTTTTCAATTATTTTTCTGAAGAATGTATTATTTTTCATTGCATTTTTGGACAATTTAATTTTTAATAATTTTCTGGAGACTATATTTTTTTAATTATGTTTCTACAAAATATTAATTTTCCTATATATTTCTAAAATATGTATTTCTTTCAATTATTTTCTGAAGAACGAAATTTTTCAATTATCTTTTTACTTTCCTTATATACATAAGGAAAGTATTCTGAAAGGGGTCGAAAATTCGAATTCGAGATTTCAACGGGAGAGCACGTTTCAAGCATCCCTGATCACGAATCGCACATTTTTGAGGTGATGTGTGTGTCTGCATCAGTGAGTCTGTGGAGACGATATCTCACGAACGAATGGAGCGATTCGAATGAAATTTGGTACAAAAATCACAATCCGTGAATACTGGAAGCCTATTGTTTTTAAACGTAATCAAATGTTCAGAACCTCCCTAAATTTTCGAGTGAAATTTTGAAAAAATCATCAAAAATCAAAATCTTCAATAAAATTACGTAAATCGACATTTCTTATGTAATTTTTCCTTAGAAAACGATTTACATAAACTTTAGAACGCTAGCATGAACCGTTCTCGAGATATTGCACAATTTTCAAATAAATTTATCAAAAAATCCCATAAATTAAAAAACAATATTAACTGTTGAGAAACACGTTCACTTTTCATATGTAATATTATGCGATAAATTTGGTGACATCATTCTCGTGGATCTAGCTCGTTCCCTTCATGTGAAAATATACTTTGAATAATACTTTTGTATTTGATAGTAGTTGTCATTTTTTGTCTCTAATAGTCATTTATCTGCTCTAAGAATAACTTATTTATATGTCTATAACACTTGGCGAGATTTTAGCGGCGAATTTGGCGGAATGTCGCCAACTTAGTGACTTTCTTAAATGTTGTCAAATTAACGAAAATCTCGCCAAATGGATAAAAATAACGCTAAATGAATTAAAATAACGCCTAATTGACGAAAATTCAATATCTTGGAAAGAATGCAAGTTTCTGCTATAAGAATAACCTATTTTTTTTTACTGTAAGAGTAGTAAATCCATTGCATTATATAAGGAAAGTCATGTTCTGCCCACATCAGATTTTTTCTTATAAAATTTGCGATAAAAGTAAAATTACAGGCTACTTAAAAATGGATTCTAGTGTGAGAAAATCGAATGGAGCCACACTTCAATTCATTTAAAAACGTCAGTAAAGTGCCTTCTAACCTTAAAATAGCGTTCGCCAGATTTTCTGCACATGATTTTAAGCACTTAACGCGATAAACAAAACCGCGCCTCGCCGATAAAACTATTTTACTCATAATTGCCAGGAAGAGTAAACTAATCAACACACTGCTAATGAAACAAAATCAAGTTAGAGGGTGCAGCCTTTTTCATCCCAGACTGATAGATGATTTCCATAAAATTATGGACAGAAATATGCATAATTAGATTCATTTTCTTGGGTTTAACATCTATGTTTGCCTTTCATGAAAGTTTGGATACGTGCCTGTGAACCTATTAATTATAAGGGATTTTTACTGTAATTTGCAAAAGCACTATAGTCTATATATTATTAGCCGTAGATTTCGTGTGTAAACTGATTTATTGCTCGGGGATACAATACCGCACTTCAGTCAAGTACCGTATTACACTTTTAGCTATAGTACCATACTAAAATCTCGTACCGTGGTATACTTTGGGCTAAAGTATCGCACTACTTTTTGGACTGCAGTACCGAATTTCATTTTGGGCTACAGTACCGAACTTTACTTTGGGCTACTGTACCAAATTTTACTTCGGGGTACTGTACCGAACTTAAATTTCAACTACAGTACTGTACTACAGTGTCGTACCTGGATCCTTTTGTGCCTGTGGCACTAATCAACTCTGGACGATCATTGCTCCACATCGATTGATAGAGAGCACTCTTTTAAGTCACCCATTCCGGACGGCGGCATTCCGGAACTGCCGTGGCCCAAAAGACGGAGCGCTTCGTTTCCGAACTGTTCCCAAAGGACGGCTAATTTTTTGCGCTAAGCCTAACTCTCGAAAAAAATTTACTAAAAATCATCTTTTCAACACAGAAATCTACTTTTTTCAGGAATAAACGAAATATTTATTTTCTATTTGATGTATGTTTTTCATACAAATCTCAATACAAAATACTTGTTAGTTGCTTCCATTCTTTTATCCGAAATAAACGCATAATTTCACTGCCGCACATTCCTCTAAAATCCAAACTTAAAAAAAATACACTCTTATATTCCTATGATTTACCAACGAAATCATTAAGCTAAAATCAAAACGAGAACCGGAACTCAATTATAAAATAGCTGATGCTATGAGAAGTGTTCTATTTGTTTATAATACAAAGCCATGTTTCACCACTCCAAACGGAGAAATGATTAATTGGATCCTCCTATGCCAAGGTCAAGTATCTGCAAAATACATTGGAGTTATTCGCATGGACATTTAACGCCATCTGGTAGATAAATAATAACGTTCCATATAAAAACGCTCATCCGTGACCACCGTCTTTTAGGGTAAAGTTTTCTCCGACGCGAATGCGTCACGGCCGTCCTTGAATACAAAGGGTTAAGTCAGGAACAAACATTTTCTACAATGGACCTACACATACAATAGAGCTTGTAGCTCCGCTAGAGGAGCGCTCTCTATCGATCGATGCAGAGCTACGAAGGACAAAAATTAGAATGGGAGATCTATTCCAACCTTGTCAATCGTAATTCCATGTCGATCGATATAGAACGCTTCTTTAAGGAAGAGACAAACTCTATTCTAAACACAATATAGTTTGTAACTCCCTTATTAGAGCGCACTCTATCGATCGACGTAGAACTACGAACGGCAAAGCTTGGAATAGGGTCTCTTCAGCTCTATTCCAATGTTGTCGATTACAGTTCCATGTCGATCGATAGAAAACACTCCTTAAAGAAAGAGACAAACTCTTCAAAACACAATAGAGTTTGAGGCTTTGCTGTAGGAGCGTCCTCTAGCGATCGATGCAGAACTAAAATCGACAAAGCTGGAAATAAGATCGCTTAAGCTCAAGCGATCAATCGTACAGGTCGAGCCAAACATGTCGAATTTGTAATTCCATGTCGATCGATAGAAAACGCTTTGTTAAGGGAGAGACAAACTTTATTCCAAACACAATCCAGGACAATCCAAATCATCAATAGAGGACAATCGCAATCCAGGACATCAATATGGAACGAACCAGTTGCGAAGTTTTAACTCATCTACTGGATCGTCCTCTATTGATCGACGTAGAACTTCGAACGACAAAGCTTAGAGTAGGGTCTCTTAAACTCTATTCCAATTTTGTCTATCGTAGTTCCCCGTCGATCCATAGAAACGCTCCTGAAAGGGAGATAAACTTTCAAAACTCACTAGAGTCTGTAATTCCGATACTGGATAGCCCTCTATTGATCGACGCAGATCTACAAACGACAAGGCTTGGAATATAGGATTGCTTGAGCTCTATTCCAACCCTGTCGATCGCAGTTCATCGACGATCAATAGAGATAGCGTCTTTAAGTAAAAGACAAACTCTATTCCAAACACAACAAAGTATATAATTTTTTTATTGGAACCTCCTCTATTTATGGACACAGAACTACGAACAACAAGCTTAGAATAGATCCCCTGTTCCGTCGAAACGAGACATGTATGAAACACATGGGGGGGTATTTTAAGGTGTAACCATAGGCTTTTGCGCAATTCATGAGAAACATCCTGCCCATGCGTACGAACCAGAGTATTTATGTTTATATTTCATAAAAATGAAACTTAATTACACATTAAGTCATTTCAATGATATTAATCATTACATTTAAATAGGTTTTATTTTTACATTGAACCCTTTAATTATATTATTTTATTTAGGTTAACGTTAACGTTCGTTCCTAAAACGCTGTTTAAATGAGATTTTGAAATTAATTAAACAAAACGAATAACTAGGTTATTATTATTTATATGCTACCTTTAAATTTCTGTTTTATATTAAACTCTCTGTCTCTCTCTCTCTGTCTGTCCCTCTCTCTGTCTGTCTCTCTCTCTGTCTCTCTCTCCCCTTTGTCTCTCTCCCCCTCTGTCTCTCTCCCCCTCTGTCTCTCTCCCCCTCTGTCTCTCTCCCCACTCTGTCTTTCTCTCCCCTCTGTCTCTCTCTCCCCTCTCCTCTCTCTCGTTAAAAAAGATTTTAAAAGTAATAAAACAAAACGAATGACTAGGTTATTATTATTTATATGCTAACCTTAAATTTTTGTATTAAATTAAACAGACTCTCTCTCTTTCTCTCTCTCTCTTACTCTCTCTCTCTTTCTCTCTCTTTCTCTCTCTTTCTCTCTCTTTCTCTCTCTCTTTCTCTCTCTCTCTTTCTCTCTCTCTTTCTCTCTCTTTCTCTCGCTCTCTTTCTCTCACTCTCTTTCTCCCGCTCTCTTTCTCTCTCTTTCTTTCTCTCCCTTTCTTTCTCTCTCTTTCTTTCTCTCTCTTTTTTTCTCTCTCTTTCTTTCTCTATGGCTCTCTCTCCCTTGTCCCTCTCTTTCTCTCTCTCCCTTCTCCCTCCCTTTCTCTCTCTCAGACTCTCTCTTTCAGACTCTTTTAATAAAATATTCGTCCTGATAATTTCCATCTTTGTTTATTCAAAATAAGAAACTCTATCCTCACTGTGGGAAAAAATGTTTGCTTTAATTACGTTAGAAAATTATTTAACAGTTTCAGGTTACAAAGTAACTTAATGCTTTAATGGAGAATTGAACAACATTTTATTAAGCTACGAGGTTCCCCATCCCCATCCCAGGAAGCTTTTTAAATAACTTTTCGAACAATAAAATTATAAATAATGTACCTTGCAATATCAAGCTTCATAGATTTCTTACTCAGAGAGGAATTTGAAGTGTCCTACAGGGTATAGGATGTTTTTTAAAATGAAATATTTCGGTTTTTAACGTGAAATATCTCAGGGTGCGCAGTGAATCATGAAAGAAATGATATGATGAAACGGAAGTGACACAATATCGTTAAGAATACCTAACAAGAAACCATTGTTAGACTTTGAAGATCCGGGTCAAGTGACTTTGGCGACAAAATCCGCGAGATGAAAACCGCGTAAAAGCTCTCAAAGTGCTCCGGAAGCCGAAAATGAGTCCATCAAAATTTGCGTAGTAAATGACGTAAGAAGCATAGCTCAATGACGTGAGAATTTGATTGATGAAAATGTTTAGAGAGATTAAATTGTGTGCCTAGTTTCGACTCTCTTTTATGCTGTGGAAGCCGAGAACGAGTCCTTGAAAGATTTATTACTAAGTGACGTAACGACGTAACTTAATGACGTGGAAAATTATTAGAAGAAAATATTTCGTTAGATGAACCTGTATGACGAATTTCAGCTCTCTAAGTGCTCTAAGAACTGAGAATGATCACAAAAAAGTTTACGTACGCAAATGGCGTAACAACGTAACGTAATGATTTTTAAAATGCAAATTTTGCGGAAATTTAAAAGTGTTCATTTCGTGCATATTTTGCAGTAAAACAAACGTATATTTAATCTAAAATAGAGAGTGAATACAATATGACTCTTTAAAAATTACGCACCAGATTTTCTTACTTATATTTACCCGTCCGAGTTCGCTTACTGTCTTACTTTATTTTATTTTTATCCTTCACAAATATTTTAATATATTTCTGGTGAATATGTTATTTCTAAAGTTATCAAGCTAATTTAGTTTCCTGAATTATTAAGCTAATTTATTAAGTTCTTAAATTGTTTCTTAAAGCGCATTGCGTAAAGAAACAGTAATGGAACGCAAAGCTCTCGGTTTTAATTAGAACATTTCAAAAGAGTTTTTTTTAAAAGTAAAATTCCGTTCTCTTTTCTTCCGCAGATGGAATTAAGGCGAACTCTCTTCCATATAAGAGCTTAATTCGATTAAAAGTTCATCACTCTTCGACTAGAACTTTTGTTTCCTGTGTAACCTCGGTAAAGTTTAAAATAATCAAAGATTCGCTAATAGGTTAAAAGAATATGAGCAGGATTTTTGTTTTTTGTTTGTTATGAGCTGATGCGACTGTTACAGGAAATTATAATAGAGAATTATGTATTCCATACTTTTTTATTATCATTCACAGATATTTTAATGTATTTCTGGTAACTAAGTTATTTATTAAGTTATCAAGTTAATTCGTTTAACTATCAAGAACATCATAATTACCTTGTTCATTGATTAAAATACGTGTATGTGTACCTGAATAAAAACATATTAAGTGAAAAGCTTCGCTCGATTTTCTCATATATTCATATTCCATACTAGCCATTTTCACTCATGCTTCGCTCTAGCGAAATGGCTAATGGTCTCTCAATGTAACACCTACATACTAACTAAAAGTTCTGAATATAAAAAAACATTTCAAATTTAAGCATAAAAATGCCGCACATTTTATAGTTTTGTTAACATGGAAATTGTAGTATGTGAAAGAAGGTTTCATCTCCCATCGTTATATGCTGCCTTATTTTTAATGTTTACAAACATTTAAAGCTAAAATAAAATTATATATAGCATTATTTTTCAATAATTTGGTTTAAAGAATAACCATCAAACGATTTTGATGTTAGAAAACTAACTAGAGGTTACTACAGTTACTACAATGGAATCCAAATATTTTTAAAAAAGCGTCTTTTTGGAATGCACCAACATACACGGACAAGCATCAACGAAGAACTGGTTTTTCCCCGAGCGAGAAACAAGAATACGTACGTGACGCAGTAGACGGCACTCTTGGCATATAGCCAAGAATCAAATACGCATTTTCCACAATACAATTCGGTGTTTCTTCAGAAATAGACGGCGAAAATCATCACAACCTGAAATTAATGACTAAATATATTGAAATACTATATTCATTAAACACTTGTTTTACACGTAACTTTTAATGCCGAAACGAATAAGACGAAACCCATTAACGTTCTCGAAATATTTTATTTTAGGAGAATTTTGGAAAGCTGGCGATGTTCTAAAATGCATTAAGTTGTCAAATGAAATAAAAAAGAGAATGTAATGAAACTTCAATTTGGATATAATATCATATCGGTATTCGTGTCATTTGGGGCAATTGAACACAATTTAATGGATTACGTAAGGATAAATAGAATCTGTAGTAAAAGTCATGTGATGTGCACTCAAATTTTCACTTTCTCATACGTAGTATTAAGATATTATTGTTTTCACGAAAATTTTCCATTTCGAGATTCTGATGCCAATATACAGGGTGAGTCGGAATTGTTTTTACAAAAGCAGAGGGTGATAGTACCCCACCAGACGAGCAATAATTACCATAGAACATAGGGTCGCATTGCACTCAGAGAGGCAGAAAAGAGTAAAATTAGAATACGAACCTGCACGTACACCAGTGTTGGGAAAGCGAATGAACGATACCAAGCGTTGCACAAACGGATTTATTGTGCAGCGACAAACTCACAGCAAGTGCTCAAAGTGGCGACCACGCGAGTCGTTGCACCGTTATATAATAACCTTGATAACCCATAGATATAATAACCTTGGTTGCACCGTTCACAGCGGCGAAGGAATGCCTGACGCACCCTCTCGAAGATTCCGGGTGTTGTGTTAATGTGGTCTTAACAACGATACGCGTGACGAGATTTTCCGCCGAGTCCACAGGCGTCTCGTACACTAAAGATTTGATGAAAAAGAAAAAAAAGTCCAGTGGGAATAACTTGCAGCGCTGAATAGAGTTTCGTCCAGAACAGAGCACCAGGCGCGAAGCGCCTTTAATCTCCAATCTCTAGGTGTGGTTCTTACCTTCATACTGTGACATTATTTCATTGGTCCATAGTTGGAGGTTCGAGGTTTTTGATTTACTGTTTTTATTATTTGACCTAGCTCCTAGTGTGGCAGTTTGTTGCACATTTAGAGTTTAAGCAGTTTGGGGGGTTGATGCGGATCGGAGGGTTACCTAGCATTTTAGCAGTTTAGGATTTTAAACATTTTATAGAAAAGCAAAGATCGCGAGTTTTCTTTAATATCAACTGATTAAGGTGGGACGTTCCTAGTACCGAATATCAAAGTTAAGTACCGAGCGGGGTCTCTTACGAGATTTAGCCTTGCGATGATCATAGTCATGCAGATTAAATAATAATTCATTTGGGACAGATGGCAAATTTTTGTAGAATTTAAGCGCTAGCTTTTTAATTTGGGCTCTAACAGTTTTTATTTTGAAGTCTTTCCTAATTACCGAGTTTCTTAAGTATCTAGGGGCTTTCCTTATAATCCTTAGGGTTTTGTTTTGTCTTGTCTCTAATAAGTCTATGGTAGTTTTACAGGCATATCCCCATACGGGTGCTGCATACAGCATTCCCGGGCGGATGACCGATTTATAAATTAGGAGTTTATTTTGATAACTTAGATTTCCGTTTCCTATCATTGGGTATAAGGCTCCTATGGTTATATACGCTTTTTTGATTATGTTCGTTATGTGCAGTTTCCAAGTTAGGTGGGAGTCTATCGTTACACCTAGGTATTTAGTAGATTCTTCCGCTTTTAGGGCATGGTTGTTTATGTACAGAGGAGGCGGAGGTTTACGTTTTCTAGAGAAATAAAGCCAATGACATTTATTGGGGTTTAATTTTATTCGCCATTTTTCCAGCCATGTTTGGAGTATGTCTAAGTGTTGTTGTAGCTGTCTGTGCATTACTGAGACGTAAGGGTGTTTTGCAAGTATCGCGCTGTCGTCTGCATAGAGTGCCAGCTCCGTGTCTGAGGTCCTAGGAATGTCATTTAGATATATGTTAAAGAGTGTCGGGCCCAGGATGGATCCTTGCGGTACACTACTTTTAATGAGCTTGGATGTAGATAAGTTATTTTTTACTCTGACTTGAAAGTGTCTGTTATTTAAGTATGAAATTAAAAGTTTGACAAGTGCGTCAGGGACTTTTAGAGTGATCAATTTGTACGCTAATCCACAGTGCCACACTTTATCAAAGGCTTTTTGTATGTCAAGAAAAATCGCAGCTGTGGATGTCTTATTATTAAAACCAGAAGAAATGTACTCTACCACTCTCAGCAATTGATGAGTGGTGGAGTGTTTTGGCCGAAATCCAAACTGCTCCGGAATGATAATGTCATGCTCACTAAGGTGCGTGTTCAATCTCTTAAGAATTATTTTCTCAGTAATTTTACTAAGTGTCGGTAACAAACTGATTGGTCTGTAGTTGGCTGGAATCGGGGCATCCTCACCAGGTTTATGTATCGCTATAATTATCGCTTCCTTCCAATCTTAGGGGAAATAATTTAGTTCTAGTATTTTATTTATTAAGATGGTCAAGTAAAATATTATATTTAAGGGTAGGTTTTTTAACGCGATATTCCTGATTTTGTCGTGCCCTGGGCTTTTACGGTTTTTGATAATCTCTACTATCTCTTGCGGGGTGGCTGGGTTAATCTCAGCCGTAACCGGGGAGTTCCTGAAATTGTTTAGAGTTTGCCTAACCATTCTTAGGGTGTCCTGACACATTAGATCGTGGTTTGGTTCAAATTGCTTTTCGTAATGCCTAGCAAGTGCCTCTGCCTTTTCTTCGTCTGAGTACGCGATATTAGCGCCATCTATTAGTGGCGGGAGTTTAATTTGAGGTTTTCTGAGTCTTTTAGCGAATTGCCACAGCGATATGTCTTCCTGGCTAAGGGA
The DNA here is from genome assembly GCA_951213105.1 of Amaurobius ferox. Lineage (NCBI taxonomy): Eukaryota > Metazoa > Arthropoda > Arachnida > Araneae > Amaurobiidae > Amaurobius > Amaurobius ferox. The sequence goes on from OX578154.1 coordinate 27,278,857, forward strand.
TTCGATTAATTCTTTATACTGTTGCTGCTTTTCTGCGACTATTTTTTCACTGACTTTACACGTGAGTCTATCAAGCTCCCTTTTAAGGGTAGGGTCTCTGTTAGCCTGCCATATCTTGCGCATTCTATTTCTCTGTTTAACTAACTGTTTGACATGGTGGGAAAGTGTTGGCATTTTTGGTGACTCACGATGTGTTGTGGCAGAGGCAATAGCTCTCCTGATTTCTGTTGTGAGTGTGTGCGTGGCAGAGTCAATGTCCGCCGTGCTCATAATGTTAGGTACTGTAAAGTGCTCTTTTGAAGACGTTCCAGTTCACCCTCTCTTGTACCAGAGAGGCTGGAAAGGGAGTGTTCAAATCGAATGCCACTAATACCGGTAGATGATCCGAGTCGAATTCATCCAGGGTATCAATTGTGTGAGCGTATTCTATGTTTCTCGTTAGGACAAAGTCTATGAATGAGCCATTGGCACCTGAGAAGCAGGTTGGTCTCGACGGTGCAATGATGTCAGTGTTTGTTGTGTTCAGCAATCTATGTATCTGTGTACCGCGTATGTTGGCTCTCCTGCTGCCCCACGCTCGGTGGTGTGCATTGAAGTCGCCCGCGAGTATTGTGTTTGGATATCACGAGAAAAGCAGTTCCAGCTGCGCAGCTACATTTATACCACTCATGTTTTTGACATATATTGAAGTTAGGATAAATGGGTTTACATTATTTATTTTAATTTTTATACTAGTATTTTCTATACTTTGAAGATTTATGTTGTTTATTTCCTCGTGGGGAGTATTACTTTTAATATATATTGCTGTTCCTCCATGGGGATTTCTAGCAGTTATATTTGAGCTAAGGGTATGATAGCTATTATAGTTTGCTATATTTAGTTTTCTGTTTTCTCTAACTTTAGTTTCCTGGATTAGCAGGGCATCTACATCATTTTCATTTACGTAGCTCCTAAGTTCATTTATTCTTAAAGATATGCCGTTCGCATTCCAAAATATTATTTTAAAAGTTTCTTTTGGGGACCTATTCATGGCGGGTTTGTTTCTCACTGTTTTTATTAAATTCACGATTATTTTAAAAGCCTCAAAGATCATTTGCATTGGATCGCTCTTTTTTTTAATTAACTCAGCGAGCTGCATCAACAGATGTCTTATATCGTCTAGGTTGAACATACTGATAAATCCTCTATCGAGGTTGAGGATTTCATCCATCTTTTCATCATTGAATTTACCAGTAGGTTCAGTCTCAGCTTCCATTTCCTCAGTCTCAGCTACAATTTCCTCAGCCTCAACCGTGGTTTGATCTGTTTTGTGAGTATCCTTTTGGACCTCGGTAGTCTATTGTTTTTTTTTCAGCCGAATTGTCCAACTGCTGTGTTTGCGCGAGCTCTTCTTCTCGGGCGCGTTTAGTTTTCTGCCCTTTTTTTCTAATCTTAGTTTTGCTTCTCTTGCCTCTTTGGTGACTTTATCAATTGCCATCCTCTGTTTCATGTCTTCACGAGCTATTCTCACTTCCTCCACAGTCATTTCTCTGGAGGTTGACGGTTTTGGGGCCTGCTCTTGCACCGATCAGGTAGGTGCTGAAGTTTGAGTTCTTTTAACCTGTGGCACAGAGTGCGAGGAGCCCTGATGGGGTGCCTGAGAGTTTAGACCGTGGGCCTTTTGCCTCCAAGGGGATATCTGATTTTTGGGGGGAGGGGGGCATACCCCGGTGCCTTGCTTCTGTTCCAGGGGTTCTTCGGGCATTGCCTGAAGTTCGCCGGGTGGTTTCCATTGCAGTTAGCACACGTTGCCTTCTCCGTCCTTGGTCTTTGGCAGTCCCGTGTGAAGTGTTCTTCAGCACACTTCAGGCACTTTGGTGGCATGCTGCAATTCTCAGAGGAACAACTTGCAGCGTTGAAGTTGTGCCGGTTTTTAAAGGGCAACGTGTGCTCTGATTGGCTATCGCCGGAACCTACTAGGAACCAGTTATGCTAATTCTGCTCCCTGAACATTTGCATACGGTAACTGCGTTCGTGTCTGGCGTAAGAGATACTATGTAGGCAGGTACACAATGACATCCGAGGCGCTGGCTCCGTCATGCTCGACGCGGTTCGACGTGCCTCTTTTCGGCCTCTCAGAGTGCAATGCGACTCTATGTTCCATGGTAATTATTGCTCGTCTGGTGGAGTACTATCACCCCTCTGCTTTTGTAAAAACAATTCCGACTCACCCTGTATGTTTTAAGACATCCTGAACACGTTTTGACTATTTTGCAGTGATGTCTATCTGTTTGACATCTGTTCGATTTCTTGTGTACACGACAGCATACCCAAATATTAATGGACTTTCACGAAACGTTATATCCGGCTTTGTTATCACAAAATCTAGAACTAGATAGAATGTTTTTACATGCAAGCGAATACTTTGAACTTTTAAATTCTTTTAGCATGGCAAAATAGAACAAAATTGGACATAATCATGCATAGAAGGGTTTATTTATGGCTCAATAATCAAGAGACTTAATAGTTTCAATCATGGTTGTGAAATACAGCCATGATATATTTTTTTTATTCGTGACGTCATTAGCTCTCCTGGGGGGCAAGTTAACCCCCAAGAGGGTACATTGTCACGTGTGGTATCAATGGAAAGACTTAATAGTTTCAATCATTGTTGTGAAGATCAGCCTCGATACATTTTTCTTTATTCGTGATGTCATTAGTTCCCCTGATTGGCAAGTTACCCCCCAAGAGGGTACATTGTCACATATGGTATCAATCAAAAGACTTAATAGTTCCAGTCATGGTTGTGAAGAACAACCGCGATACATTCTTCTTTATTCGTGATGTCATAAGTTCCCCTGGTGGGCAAGTTAACACTCCCTCAAGAGTCACTTATGGTATCAATCAAAAGACTTAATAGTTTCATTCATGGTTGTGAAGAACAGCCACGATACATTTTGCTTTATTCCTGACGTCATTAGCCCCCCTGGGAGCAAGTTAACCCCCAAGAGGGTACATTGTCACGTACGGTAGCTATCGAAAGACTTAATAGTTTCAATCATGGTTGTGAAGAAGAGTCGCGATACATTTTTCTTTATTTGTGACACGTCATTAGCCCCCTTGGGGGGCAAGTTACCCCCCCCCCCAAAGAGGGTACATTATTGCGTATGGTATATCAATTGAAACATTTTTTCAAACCCTTTAAAGTAAAGGATAACAAACTATATTTGTAACATTTTGGACTCAAGATACCGATTTCTCAAATATTTTCTTTTAAAATTTGGAAAAAATAAGGAATTCTGATATGAGAAAGTCGAGTTAAGCCACACCAGTTAATTTGTATTCTGATACTGGTTATGATACAAATGAAACTAAACACTAGAATATAAATGCTTAAGAAAGTCGAATGGAGGCTCACGTTTCAGATATTTTAAATATGGACATCGCAAACTATCGTAAATTTGTAAATAGCTACTGATTAGATTAAGTTAAAAAAAAATTACTCTAATTAGATTACTTTTAAGAACGATATAACTGAAATTTTATCTTTTCGTTCGCCGAAACTTTAACTGATGAAATTACAAAGAAGATTAAACTCGCTTAATTGCTTGCGAACAGCCGAACTACCTGAGATAAAAACTTTTCGTAAATTTAGGATCAAAGAAAATGAACTTTTCCGTTCTTTTAAGCTTGAGTGTAATAAAATGTTAACAAGTCCTCACATTCTGCGCGTTTAGTTAATTAAAAGACGTTAAACCAGACGGAAAGGGTAGCTAATTTAAAAAGTTTTCGGTGAATAGAGGAAATAATGAAATAAATTAATTTTGTAAATAATTTAGAAATGTAATGCAAAACTTAAATTACTGGGATAAAATCTATTAATATACTAAAGAGGTTTCCAGGTTAATTTATATATGTTTTGAACTTCCTCATGCTATTGAATATGTAATAATGAAGAATGTATTGTTTTGACGAAAATTTTCAATTTAGAGATTATGATTCCAATATATGTTTTAAGGCGTCCTGGACACGATTTGATATTTCTGGTGTGATATTCGTTTGTTTGTATGTATGTATGTGGTCGACTTTTTGTGCACACGATAGTGGCTACAAATATTGATGAATTTTCGAGAAACTTTATATCCAGATTTGTTATCAAAAAATCTAGAACTAAGTAGCATTTTTACTAGGTAGCATTTTTACTAGGTAGCATTTTTACTAGGTAGCATTACTAGGTAGCATTCCCTGCAATACACGGTAATGTATAGGGAAAGTATTGGAATCATGTCGAAAATCGCAACCCGAGTTTAAACTGATCTACACGTTTTGAGACCCAAGTGACTTACCAAATTTTATGAAATTCGGTCCATTAGTTTTTGAGTTAGAATGCATACATACATTTCACAGACAGATACACACAGGCGTCACACTAAAAATAGTGTTTTCATGTTCTAGAGGTCCCGAAACGTGTAGATCCGTCGAAAACTCGAGTTGCGATTTTCGACATGATTCCAATACTTTCCCTATACATTACCATGCACTGCAGGGAAATTCAAAATGCCAATTCAGTGTCATTTTAAATAATTATGGGCCTTATTTTGTGCAATTAAACTCAATGAAGAAATAAAGATAACGTGAGTATGAGTGCAGGGAAAGTCATGTGCAGCCCACATCAGATTTTTTTTTTAAATTCGAGCGAAAACTTCAACATTGATTCGAAATTTCATATTTTTTTAACATAGGACAAAATTTTATATAATCATGCAAAGAAGGAATTTTTACTTATACTCAGGAGACTTAATAGTTTCATTGTTCAATCATTAAGATAGTCGCAATGCAATTATTTTTGCGTTCGTGGCGTCATTAGCCTTCTCGGGGGGGGGAGGGGGCAAGTTACCCCCTCTGGAGTACATTGTCAAGTATGGTAACTATCGGAAGTCTTTTTCAAGCCCTTTAAAGTGAAGGATAACATTGTAATCATTTGGATCCATGATAACGATTTTTCATAATTTTTCTTGTAAAATTTGAAATTAAGAAGCTACTAAAAATATATTCTAGTGCAGGAAGGTCCAGTTAAGTCACACCTCAGTTAATTTGAAATCTGATACTGCTTGCAATACAAATGGAACTAAACACTGTAGAATATAAATGCGTAAGAAAGTCGACTACAAATTTACACTTCAGATCTTTTAAATATGGAGATCGCAAAGAGCCACTGATTAGATTAAGTTAAAATATTACTAGAATTGCATTATTTCTAAGAACGGAATGTATAAAATTTTAACTTCCCGTCAAGCGAAACTTTAACTGATGAAATTACGAAGAAGTGGATTAAATTTACTTAATTGCTTGTGAACGGGCGAGCTGCCCTGAGATGAAAACTTTTCGTAAATTTAGGATCAAAGAAAATGAATGAACTTTTTCGTTCTTTTAGGCTGGCGTGTAATGAAACGTTAACAAGTTCTCACATTTTGCGCGTTTAGTTAATTAAAAGAGACGTTAAACCAGACGGAAAGGGTAGCTAATTTAAAAAGTTTTCTGTGAATAGAGGAAATAATGAAATAAATTCATTTTGTAGATAATTTTAAAATGTAATGAAAAACTTAAATTACTGGGATATAATGGGTTAATAGACTAAAGCATTTTCCAGGCCTATTTATATATATATATTTTGTACCTTTTTACAATCTCATACTATTGAATATAGTATAGAGAATATATTGTTTTCACGAAAATTTTCGAATTCGAGATTTTGATGCCAATATACTCGTATCTTTAAGGGCCTCTTGAGTATATTTTGACTATATTCGGAGTGATGTCCATCTGTCTGTATGTATGTCAATCTGTGGTCGATTTGTCGCGTACACAATAGCTGTTACAAATAGTAATGGAATTTCACGGAACTTTATATCCAGCTTTGTTAGCGAAAAAAACTGCAACTAGATAGAATGATTTGAAATTCGAGTGAAATCTTCGAAATTCCATATTTCCTTAACATGGCAGTATAGGATAAAATTTGACATAATTATGCATAAAATGGATGCTTTATGGCGCAATGTTCACGAAACTTAACAATGTCACTCCCCTAATAGCATTTTTTTTTCAAAGTGACGTAAGATTTACGTCACACTGTGACTTTGGGACGTCACAGGACGTCTCGGCAATGTCATATTGGTCATTTTCATGGTCGTTTGTGACGTCGCATATTAACTTGTTTGTGACGTCACGTTGTAATTGCCATTGTAATGTCGTCAGATTGTTACGTGTTATTTAAAATGTGGAAACCTCACAGAATATAGTCACAATGAAGTTACAAAGTTACTAATACGTAACGTCGCAAAGAAGTCACAAATATGACGTCACATTGTGACCCAGGTGTCACGTGACTACAACGTCCACTGTAGCTAAAAATAACCACGATACATATTTTTGTGTGTGTTCGTTGCGGAAAGTTACCCCCCAGGGGGTAATTGTCAAATTTGCTCAAATTGTCAAAAATGTCAATTATAAAACATTGCTAATTGTCAAACATTGTCAAACTTGGTATTAACCGATTTTTTTTTAAAGTTGTAATAAACCTTGCTGCGCCAACCGGGAATCGAACCCTGGATTTCCGAAATGTCCAGCCGACGCTCTACCGTTGAGCTACTGGGACGAAATTGCAAGCTCTTACCGTGGAAGTGAACTCTGCATTCTCCACACTCTAATGTGAGGTCAACTGACAATCTGACTGACCACCTCCTGCTATTTTTACCTCATGTTAGCCTCCTGCTACTAATATTTTTATTCAGATTAATATCCTGCGTGGTCGTTATCCTCTCAATTTTGAAATCTGTGCTCAATCTTCCAAAGTCCACTGACTGCGTACTAGTCATACTAGGGTCACTTTCAAATCTCCGACATCTGTGCACTAACCTACAGGGTTGATTTTTTCGAGCGCCATTGAATAAAGCCTTGCTGCCCCAACCGGGAATCGAACCCTGGATCTCCGAACTGGCCAGCCGACGCTCTACCGTTGAGCTACTCTGATGAAATTGCAAGCTCTTATCGGACTCTGCAAAGTCCTGTAAAATGAAGGGTAACATACTATAGCTGGGATTATTAGGGCCAACAATACAAAAATTTCACATTTTTTCTTGAAACATTCGCTTTAGAAAAAAAAACCCAAGCTATTTAAAAATGAATTTTGTTATGAGAACATCGAATTCAGTCACAAATTATATACCGCAGCAGGCCCCCTCCTCAAGACTTCATGAATGCCCCTTCCCTTGAATTTATAGCTCGCATACCTTATTTGCAACCCAAGGAACAACTTCATTCGGTTATCTACAACTCACTGGGAAGGGGAGTGCTGTAGCGAACGTAGTATCCAGCTCAAGATAGTAGTAAATGCCTTGGCAGTAAAAACTCGGCACTGCCAAGTTGGTGATATCACATTCTCGCTACAAGGACTTTTTTCTTCCATGTACTTGGTGAGGCGTTTTTAGCATAAACTTGTGTTCTTTGTGAGATTGTATAAAATATTACAGGCCAGTAGTTTTAAAATTATTGCTTAGTTCTGTTTAAAGATAAGGTTTCAACAGGGTTATCATATTATCATTTTCAGTGAGGGGGGGGCGCAACTTAAATTAACTGAAAGCTAGTCCATCAAATTTCAGAATATTTAAGTTGAAACTCTACGAGAAGATAAAAACATCGTTTTCCGACACTGCTTTTCAAGCAGTTAAAAAGTCCAATGGAGACTTTATGCAAATTATTTTATTTGACGACTTTCAAATTGCATTATAACTTCACTTAAAGTTACTGATTGGATTAAACTTAATACCATTTCAATTGCATCATGCCTTTTAGAACGAAATAATTGAAACATTTTTTTTCTATAAAAAAAAGATATATATTCTGATAAAAGTACCAGCCCAGGGATTAAACTTAGGTATTTGCATAAGAATTTATTCAGCTATCAAGAATTAAAAGTTCTTCGGAGCTTATGAGATCAAAGCAAATAAACGCTTTCCTGTTGATAAGGAAGGGTGAAAAAAAGACTAAAATGTTAAATTTTGCGTCTTTAGCTAACTCAAAGATTTTGAACGAGCTTTCAAAGAATAAAGAAAATGGAATAAATTCATTTTATATATATAATTAAAAGTATACCATTGCAGACAAAATGTCTCAGCAAACTAAATGAACGTCAATGTTTAATATAAAAGGAAAAAATTTGAGAGCTGGGGGGGGGGGTGTAATTGTATTTGGAAGACGATTTTCTTTTCAGAGGTAAAATTGAAGTAGCAAATCTTTGTTAAAATTGAATTTAAAAATGAAAGTTAAAAATGAATATATATATGCCAGTATTATAACAGCGCTATGATACTGGTCTACCAAGCTTGGTGATTTCACAGTCTCGCTGGAAGGATTTCTTTTTCTTTGTACTTGGTGAGGCGTTCTTACCACGTTGTGTTTTTTGTGAGATTGCATAAAATAGTATAGGCCAGTGACATTCAAAAATTTTAAAATTATTGCTTAGTTCTGTTTAAAGAGAAGGTTTAAACCCAGGGCCTAATTAACGCACTGGCCTCTGGTACCGCGGCCCTGTACCCCCCAAATTTTAAGGGAACCCTAAATTTTGTACTTGATAAAAAAATTTGAGCAGAATTAATTTTGCAATTATTTAAAAGTGGTAATATTAATTGCTATTTTAGATAATAAAATCTTTTAATAGTTTTTAATATTATATATATATATATTTCTTAGTAAAAAATTTGGAAGTTTTCTGTATGTACAAAAGGTCCTTTTGAGACTATGTTTCTGAGCCCCTAAATTTGTTCCTGTTTTGCATGTGTTTGATATACCATGACAGTATGGGGGCCCCAAATTCACACCAGACCCTAGGCCCCACCTTGGCTTGGTCAGGCCCAGTTTAAACCTAAGGGGTTGTCACATTTTCATTTGGGGGGGAGGGAGAGAAGTAACTTAATTTAATTTAAAGCTAGTTTACCAGATTTCATAAATAATGAAGTTGAAACTGTACGAGAAGTATTGAAGCATCGTTTTCCGATACTGTTTTTTATAGTAAAACAGTCGAATGGAGTCTTTATGCCAATTATTTTATTCGAACGTTTTCAAAACCTGCATTATAATTTCACGAAAAATGATTGGATCAAACTCAATAACATTTCAATTGCATTATGCCTTTAAGAACAAAATAGTTGAAACCTTTTCTTTCTTTTAAAAAACTATATTCTGAACAAATTACCAGCCCGGGGATTAAACTTACTTAATTGCTTGCGAATTCATTCAACTACCAAGAATTAAAAGTTCTTCGTTCGGAGCTTGTACGATAAAAAGGAAATAAACGCTTTCCTGTTGATAAGGAGAAGACAAAAGACTAAAATGTTAACAAGTTCCGAAATTTTGCATCTTTAGCAAATTGAAAGATTTTAAACGAGTTTTCAACGAAGAAAGAATATGGAATAAATTCATTTTATATATATATAAAATTAAAATTGTTCCATTACACTTATTGAATATAACTGAATTTACTTAAGACAAAATGAATTAGTAAACTAAATGAACGTTAATGTTTTATTATAAAAGAAACAAAATTGGGAGGAGGGTAATTTTTCTGGAAGATTATTTTCATTTGAGAAGTAAAATTGAACTAGTAAAACTTGTTAGGAAAATTTCAAAATAAATTATCAGTGAGACGGTACTGTAAAGTGCCAATCTATCGATATTTACATTTCAAAGTGGGGTACATTTGACTAAAAAGTGCCCACCTAATTTCGTTTCAAAACATCTGATGTGGGTAACACATAACTTTCCTTATATAATGCAATGAATTTACTACATTTACAGTTTAAAAAAATGTTAGTCTTATAGTAGATACTTATATTCTTTCCAAGATATTGAATTTTTTTCAATTAGTCGTCATTTTTATTGATTTAGCGGCATTTTTATCAATTTGGCGAGATTTTTATTAATTTGAGAACAATTAAAAATATCGCCAAGTTGGCGACATTCCGCCAAATTCGTCGCAAAAATCTCGCCAAGCGTTATGGACGGAGAAATAAGTTATTCTCACAGCAGATAAATAACTATTGGCGTTCAAATACAAATGTATTACTCAAAGTATATTTTTTCATGAATGGAACGAGTTAGATCCACGAGAATATCACCAAATATATCACATGGTATTACATATGAAAAGTGAACATGTTTCTCAATAGGAAATATTTTTTTTTATTTTATATAACTTTTTGATAATATTTTTGAAAAATGTGCAATATCTCGAGAACGGTTCATGTTAGCGTTCTAAAATTTATGTCAATCGTTTTCTAATGAAAAGCTACATAAGAAATGTCTATTTGCGTAACTTTATTAGCGGTTTTGATTTTTTGACGATTTTTTCAAAATTTCACTCGAAAATTTAGGGGGTTTTGGACATTCGATTGCGTATAGAAACAATAGGCTTCCAGTGTTTACGGATTGTGATTTTTGTACCAAATTTCGTTCGAATCGGTCAATTCGTTCGTCAGTTATCGTCTCCACAGACTCACTGACACGCACACACACACACACACACACACACACACATACTTTCACACACACACACACACAGACATCACTTCAAAAATGTTCGATTCGTGATCAGGGATGCTTGAAACGTGCTCTCCCGTCGAAAACTCGAATTCGAATTTTCGACCCCGTCACAAAACTTTCCTTATACATTATGTATATAAGGAAAGTAAAAAGCTTATGACCAGTTGATGTAAGAGCAGCAAAAATTGAGTTATGATGTGAAAAAATCATTTCTCTTCATTAAATTAATTGAAAATTTTGGTTAAACATTTCCGCGTTTTTATGAATATACCAATATTTTTAGAAAGTGAAAAGCACACTCTTACGCTTCATGTAAGAGGGCGCAGATGCGCTGCTTATAAGAGTGCGGAGATCTACTTCTAAGGGAGGGCACACATTGCGGACGCATGCTGCATCGTGTTAAATGCGGTTCGTTTTGAACAAAGTTTGCTACCTATTGTCCACACTTAGAACTTGGGGCACGTGACGTCACACGTAGAAGTTGACCCTTACGTTTCCAAAGCAAAATACTTGTATGCTTAGCAGTAAGCAAAAACTCATTATTACTTTCCTTATATACATAATGTATAAGGAAAGTATTGTGACGGGGTCGAAAACTCGAATTCGAGTTTTCGACGGGAGAGCACGTTTCAAGCATCCCTGATCCCGAATCGAACATTTTTGAAGTGATGTCTGTGTGTGTGTGTGTGTGTGTGTATGTGTATGAAAGTATATGTGTGCGTGTGTGTCAGTAAGTCTGTGGAGACGATATCGCACGAACGAATGGAGCGATTTGAATGGAATTTAGTACAAAAAACACAATCAGCGAATACTGGAAGCCTATCGTTTTAAAATACAAATGAATGTTCAGAACCCCCCCCCCCCTCCCCTAAATTTTCGAGTGAAATTTTGAAAAAATCATCAAAAAACCAAAACCTTTAATAAAGTTACGCCAATAGACATTTCTTATGTAATTTTTCCTTAGAAAACGATTGACATGATTAATTTCGAATTTAGCGTTGCGTCCTGCGTTCACCGCGTAAGAGAAATTTCCCCCACTTTTTCATCGTACAGCGCATGCGTGAACTCAACCTTCCGCTGCGGTGCGTTGCGTCGCGGTGAACATTCTAGGGATTCGAGACATTTTTTTTTTTAATTTTCTGGAAGCTAAGATCATTTGACCCCTAATTCCATTTTTGAATTGGATTTTCTTAAAAATATCTCAGTTATTCTCAATCCAATTCGCTTATTAATGATAATTGTTCTTTCTACTGTTCTGCTTGGAAATCTCTGGTTTAATTTTCGATTTCGTTTGCCACTTCCATTTTACTGGTTTGGCCATTTTTAATTGTTTGACCTTCTGTAATCAACTGTACAAGTGAATTGAATCCTCTCTTTGGCGTTCACTTGTATTTTACAGCTCACCCATTTTGTCCCACCTCTTGTTCCTTTCTCCATGAGTTTGTTTGCCTCAGTTTTCTTTTTCCACCGTTGGCAGCAGCCTTTCCCTACTGCAGTCGGAGATATTTCTCTCACGAGTGATGGTTAAGCATTTTGTGTGTCTTCACGAAGAAGACTGCTTTTACTTTCCTTATATACATATATAAGGAAAGTATTGTGGCGGTGTCGAAAATCGAATTCAAGTTTTCGACGGGAGAGCATGTTTCAAGCATCCCTGATCACGAATCGAATATTTTTGAGGTGATGTCTGAGTGTGTGTGTGTGTGTGTGTGTCAGTGAGTCTGTGAAGACGTTATCTCACGAGCGAATGGAGTGATTCGAATGAAATTTGGTACAAAAATTACAATCCGTGAATACTGGAAGCCTATTGTTTTTAAACACAATCGAATGTTAAGTACCCCCTAAATTTTCGAGTGAAATTTTGAAAAAATCATCAAAAAAATCAAAACCGTTGATAAAGTTACGCAAATAGATATTTCTTATGTAACTTTTCCTTAGAAAACTTTAGAACATAACACTTTAGACATAAACTTTAAGAACGCTTTAAGAACGCTGGTATGAACCGTTCTCGAGATATTGCACATTTTTCAAATAAATTTATCAAAAAATCCCATAAATTAAAAAAGGTATTAACTGTTGAGAAACATGTTCACTTTTCATTTGTGATACCATGCGATAAATTGGGTGACATCATTCTCGTGGATCTAGCTCGTTCCATTCATGAGAAAAGATACTTTGAGTAATACTTTTGTATTTGAACGCCAATGGTCATTTATCTGCTATAAGAATAACTTATCTCTCCGTCCATAACGCTTGGCGAGATTTTACGTCTACGTCTACATTCTACGTCTAAGTCTACATTACGTCTACGTTCTACGTCTACATAAAATTTGCTTTAGTCTATTTAGTAGTTTCAGATATACGTATTGTAATGTGGTAAAAATTGCGTTCACGATTATTGCGTACGACTTGCACAAAATTGCAAAATTTAAAATGTACCGAAGTTGTTTTCGCTAACTTGTAGCAGTATAACTTGAACGAAATTTCGTTTTATATGATAGTTTAGAACGAAAGCGAAACGATGGGTTACATCGATTTGCTGACAAACCGGGCAATGAGCTTAAAGCTAATTTTTAATTTCTCATATTATTGAATATAGTATAAAGTATTTTTTTTTTTACGAAAATTTCGATTTCTAGATTTTTATTCCAATATACGTTTTGGGACCTTCTGAACACTTTCGAATATGTTTGGAGTGATGTCCGTCTGTCTGTGGTCGAAATTTTTGTTCACAAATATTAATGAATTTTCACGAAATTGTATATGCGGTTTTGTAATCAAAAAATCCAGAACTAGACAGAAATTTTTAAAATACGAACGAAAAATTTGAAATTTTATATTTCCTTAACATGGCAGCATAGAAGAAAATTTGACATATATAGATAAAAGGGGTCTCTGTGACCAAAAAACTTAACAGTCTCAGTTACTGTAGTGAAAAATTGTCATGATACAATTTCTGTCTTTGTGTCGTCATTAGCCTCAGGAGAAGATGCAAGTCCCACCCCCCCACCCCCCACCCCGGAAGGTAAATCGTAAACATTTATATCAATCGAAACACTTTTTCAAGCCCTTTCGAATGAAGGATTTAAAAGTATTGTACTTGTAATAATTTGAAACAACAACACAGATTTTTTTTTAAAATTCTAACAAAATTTGCAACAAAAAAAAAGCACAAGGTACTTAAAAATTGATTCTGAGTTGAGAAAGTCGAGCTGAGTCACACTCTAATTGATTTTTCGTAATATACACTTTAAAAACGTATACGTTTTGAATTTGCCCGAAAATTCTTTTCGACACGAAAATAATACTTCCCTTACGTGAGTAATTCTTTATAAGTATTTTTAACCAGAAATTAAACCATAGAGGTAAAAGTAAAGGGGTAAAACTTCAAACTGGAAAACCGTCAAAATCATTCTAAGCAGTAATTCATATGGCACTGAGGTAAGATAAGACCCCATGATTTTTATGTATTTCTATGGCGAAAGACTAGTATTGAATTAAATAATATTTATTTAAACTGTTAATTTTCCAGAGAAAATGTATCAGCACAATATAAATTAGATTTCAAAGAAAATAGACTATTAATACGTATTCAAATTCGTATTATCTTTTAATTTCTGTACTGCTCTACAACTAAGAAAAATACCTATTACTTCGACTCATAATTACAGAACTTCACTTTAAAAATATAATCAAATATGCATGTCTAAAACACTACGCCTTTCCTTTGTATCAAATGAAAACAGGTTGGACCTTACTAATACTAGCGATATCTAGAGATTATCGAAGCATTATGCTAATTTCAAGCTTTTCATCCATATAGTTGTTTTATCTCCTTCTCTCTAACTCCATAATTGAAAATGGTTTTAGGAGACATCACAAGCCGTTCTCGAGATATTAAAAATCCATATTCCATCCTGAAAGCGTCATATCTCTCGAAAGAATCGAGCTATGTCCATGAAATATGGCATGTTCGTTACAATTAATAACAACAATAAGTCAACAATAGAATTTCTTTTATATTAAAAAAAACTTCAGTTTTCGTTGTAATCCCAGAATATCAAAATTTGCTCATTTGTGGAGAAAGTTGAGTGCTGGATATATCCGATTATTTAAAGAAGAATCTTATTTGCAGCCGCAGCTATTCCATAATACAAAACTGAACCTTCAATGAACTAACAATTCCGCGGGCAATTAGCAATCGGGACATTTTAACCCTAATCTCTCTTTAATGTTTGTTCGGAACAAATAGGATCAGTAAAAGTTTCAGAGGCTAATTAGCTGGGGTTTTAAAGGTCCCGTGGTATCACAGTCCTCCAGTACAAAATGTCTGTAGCGAATAAAAGTACTTTGGACATTTAGAGCAAGTGCTAATTTCGAATAAATTTGCAGATTTGACAATATTAATACAATCCAGTAATTAGCGATTTCGCATGAGACTTTAGAGTTCTAAAATCTGTGCCTCCGTGAAACTCGTTTTAAAGATCCCGTAATATTGTAGTCCCCAATTTAAAATATCTGTAGCAAATACTTTAGGTATTTACAGCAAGTGGTAATTTTGAATGAATTTGCAATTTCGACCATATTAAGGGAATCCAGTAATTAGCCATATCATATGAGACTTTAATAGCGTTTTAAAAGCTGTGCCTTCATAAAGAACAATACCATAGAAAGTTTTAACGCAATTTTTACTTTCCCTGCAATGAACATACACAGGGAAATTATTCTAATGGAATCGGAAATTCGAGATAAAATTTCCGACTGATATACACACCAGTTGGTGATAGCAATAATTTCCCAATTTTTCTGCAAGCCGGTACCTCTAATTGCTGCGACGCAAGGTATTAACATTTGCTGCAAAATAAAGACCAGGAATTTTTCTTTTAAATCACTTTATTACATTATTGTTATTACCTGAACCTGTATGCACCAACTTTATCATTACTAAATTTAAAAAAACATTAATTAATTATATAGCCTTAATTTTCTATAGCTAATTTTAGAGATAAAACTAATTTATAGGGTAATCTGATGCCAGAGTCTGTTGACTGCGATTGGTGAGACTACTATTACTAAATATAAAATTTTGAAAGCTATAACTAAATTTTATTTTGGCCATTTCGGCCAATCCTCATAATCAGAGGAAGTTGGATATAGTACCTGTGTACGGAACCTTGTTGTAGACGCCTGTCGTTATCTTCTTCCCAAAATCGTGACTGTTCGTGGACTTTTTCTTTGCGTTAATCACATGTGAAATTGCCGTCATGAAGTCTAGGTTATTATACAAACTGTCTAACTACTGGAGTTTATCCCTTTATGCTATCCAAAGAACTACTGCCAGCTGTTTCCCAAACATCACTGTCAGCTACTGTTCAAAGAGCTACTATTTAAATTATCTCCTCCACAGGATTTCGCCAGCTCATTTACATTATGCCATCCAGGAGTTTGTTGCACTAATTGTTGTACGATATCCTACACATTCTCACCAAATACCATACAAAAAATCTGATGTGAGTGGCACATGACTTTCCTTATATAATGCAATGAATTTACTTCTTTACAGTGACAAAATGATATATACTTCTGTTTGTAAAAATTGCAAAACCATGAAGGATTCACCAGAATTGAATGAAGTGTATTCCAAAAACGACCTATATTGATTCAAATAAACGATTAAATTCACAAAGCAGAAGTGGGCAGCACATATGACTTTCCCTGCAGACTCGTATGCACTTTATTTCTTCAGTATTTCATTATATTGAGTTTAATTGCACAAAATAATGTCCGCAATTATTTAAAATGACACCGAATTGGCACATTCAATTCAATTTTCGTTCTCAGTTGCTAATTGGACTTTTTTTCAACGGTGGTGTAGCGTAAATACGAAAAAACTAAAATATCTCGAGAACAGCTGACCTAGTGTAATGGGCTTAGTCTTATTCATTTCATTGTTAAACATTATATTTTTTATTTAATATATATATATGAGCATACGTAGTTTACTATTTTAAATTTTGACGAATTTCTGAGCCACGTTGCAAAAACAGGCATGTTACTTTATCCAAATCGTACCAAAATCTAATCAGCACCAGGGTAACCCACAAATGATTTATCTACCAAATTCTGTAACATTTGATCAATTAGTTTTTCGGCTACAGTGCATACAGGCAATTTTTGAGGGTCATTTCGCAAAAAACGACGGGTTGTTTTTATCCGAATCGCACCAAAAACTAATCAGCAACAGGGTTACAGACAAGTCACTTACCTACCAAATTTTATGAAATTCGGTACATTAGTTTTTGAGTTAGAGTGGGTAGGTACATTGGACAGGCAGTCACACAGACAAACACAAAGACGGACACACAGACACACAGATACACACACAAATACACAGACAGACACACACACAAACGTCATACTAAAAACAGAGTTTTTGAGTTCTAAAGGTCCCGAAACATGTAGATCCGTCGAAAACTCGAGTTGCGATTTTCAACATGATTCCAATACTTTCCCTATACATTACCATGTATTGCAGGGAAAGTAAAAATATGATATGGCCAGCACATGACTTTCCCTGCAGACTTATATCCACATTCTCTTTATTATAATTAAATTTAATTTGCTTTTAATTCAATTTTCGTTCTTATTTGGTAACTGGACTTATTTTCAAAGGTGGCGTAGAGAAAATACGAAAAAACTAAAATATCTCGAGGAGAGTTAGTCCTACTGTAATGGGGTTGGTCTTATTCTTTTCTTCGTTAAAAATTACGTATAAAACAAGCATTTAATGGATATATTTGAACATATGTAGTTTCATTTTAGGTTTTGACGAATTTTGTGGGCTATTTTGCAAAAAAGGCAGGTTTGTGCCAAAATCTAATCAGCACCAGTGTAACCCACAAGCGACTTATCTACCGAATTTTGTGAAATTCGGTCCATTAGTTTTTCACCTACAGTGGATACAGGCAATTTTTAAGGGCCATTTCGCAAAAAAGGCCGGTTCTTTCATTCTTAATCGCACTAAAAACTAATCAGCACCAGGGTCACACCCAAGTGACTTACCAAATTTTATGAAATTCGGTCCATTAGTTTTTGAGTTAGAGTGGATACATACATTGCACAGACAGACAGACACACAGACAGACACACAGACAGACGTCACGCTAAAAATAGTTTTTTCGCATTCTAGAGGTCTCGAAACGTGTAGATCCGTCGAAAAGTCGAATTGTGATTTTCGGTATGATTCTAATACTTTCCCTATACATTACCAAGTATTGCAGGGAAAGTAAAACATTATTCCATGTCGAATATCAGTATTTGGTGAAGCCATCAAGCGCTGTTATAAGTATTTCTATACGACGTGGCATCGAATCAAACAGATTTTGAATTTAACCTGAGAAAGAGTATTCTAAATTTCCAAGAGCAATCCAAGAGCATTTCCAAGAGCAAGACTCGTGAGGAATTGTTAGGCTTAAAAATACATAAATATTACCCAAAGAATCTTCTCTCTTAAATGGAACGAATTACATCCATAAAAGTAATGTTGACAAATTGATAGCATAATATTACACATGAAAATTGAGCATATTTTACAATAATTCATATTTTTTATGTCATTTTTACTTTCCCTGCAATACATGGTAATGTATAGGGAAAGTATTGGAAACATGCCGAAAATCGCAACTCGAGTTTTCGACGGATCTACACGTTTCAAGACCTCTAGAATACGAAAAAACCATTGTTAGCGTGACGTCTGTGTGTGTGTCTGTCTGTCTGTCTGTGTGTCTGTCTGTCTGTGCAGATTTTGTATCCACTCTAACTAAAAAACTAATGGACCGAATTTCACAAAATTTTGTAGGTAAGTCACTTGTGGGCGGAGCTGGTGCTGATTAGTTTTGGGTACGATTCGGAATAAAATAACCCGCCTTTTTTGTGAAATGACCCGCAAAAGCTTGTATCCACTGTAGCTGAAAAACTAATGGACCGAATTTCACAAAATTCGGTATAATAAAAAGTCCCAATGATATGAAAAGACAAAAATACTGACTTAAACCACTTTTCAATGCATCGACATGGATTCTCAGAGGAGGGAAAAATTATGTCGGCATATCGTGTTTCAGGGGTCATACACAAATTGTGAAAGAAAACAACGATTACGTAAATAAATAATAAATTTGCTATTTATTTGTACAAAAGTATCTACACTGTGTAGAAATAATAACGTTACACAAAGATTACAAAGCTTGTTCAAAATGTTTTCCATCCATGCCAAAGATCCATTAAAGATAAGAGGCAGATATTATTTGCCTATGATGCATTTCTGCGTTGCGTCATTTGCACTCTTGCTGTAAACATTTACATTTTAATTTGTAATTAATCGCTCACCAACTTTGTTTAAACATATCGACTTTTTATGATAAAATGCTGAAATTTTGTACATCACTTTATTAGTGTATAGGGCGCATTTTACTCATTGGAATTGTTTTTGTACGTGGACCGTATAAAAATTTTAAATTTGTATTTCTCCAAATTTAATCCCCTGAAAATTTTTATCGATTTCATAAAATTATCTACCTTTTTTTACGCAACTTTGCAATTTATTACATATGTCTAAGATCAATATTTAAGGAATAAAATCCAAGGTCAATATTTTTGGGACACCCTGTATACTCAATATTATGCTTCTCTATTGTATCAAATGGTAGCAAAGTGAGCTTTACTAACACTAGCGGCACCTAGACATAATTCTCAAAGCGTTATGGCATTTTTAAGTTCTTCATCCATAGGAGTTTTATCTCCTTATCTCTAACTCCATGGTTATAATATTTATAAAATTTCTTTATACATATAGGTTTATTAAACATATTTTACTGAATTTGTAGTCTTTGTAAATATTTTTTGGAATCAACTACAAGCTTGAATCTTCATTTTCCACACATCTTATGAATGTTATCAAATTCGCATTTTCCGCATTTTCGGTGAAGAAAGCATACGCATCACCCTCTAAACTTTATCAACCCAACGTTTGTCCAAATTAGATAACAGCAACTAAACAAACCCTTATCAGCCGCCACTAACCTAGATATCATTAGAACATTATATTCCACTCTACAAACATCAACCCGATCCTGTTCAAAATGGAGAGACTAAATGTCGCCTCCAAAATTAAACAGAAATCGGAAATGTTTTGTTTTATTTCCGCTCCCGGGAGATAGTTCCAGATGTTAACATTCAGAGCAGTTGTTTTATCAGACGGCTTTGGATGATGTAATTGTATTCCTTAATTACATGAGTCGTAAACTAACTGATTAGCGATGTTAGCCAGTAATAGGAGTGATAGAAGAGCTTTTAAGATTAGAACGTGTTGCCTAAAATGAAATTTCTATAATAGTAGATTAAAGTTAGGAGTAAAATACGAATTTGCGTGTTATGAAATGGAATATAGGTTTACAATACTTATATTTATAAAATTTCTTTATAAATATAGGTTTATAATACGTATAGTTATTAAATTTCTTTATATAGGTTTATAATACGTATATTTATTAAAATTTCTTTATAAATGAAAGTTTATAATACGTATATTTATCAAATTTCTTTACAAATATAGCTTTATAATAAGTATATTTATTAAATTTCTTTATATAAATATATGTTTAAAATACGTATATTTATTAAATTTCTTTATAAATATAGGTTTATAATACGTATATGTATCAAATTTCTTTATAAATATAGATTTATAATACGTATTTTTATAAAAAAAATTTATAAATATAGGTTTAAAATACGTATATTTATAAAATTTCTTTATAACTATAGGTCTATAATACGTATATTTATAAAATTTCTTTATAAATATAAGTTTATAATACATATATTTATAAAATTTCTTTATGAATATAGGTTTATAATACATATATTTATAAAATTTCTTTATGAATATGGGTTTATAATACGTATATTCATAAAATTTCTTTATAAATAGTGGAAGTGTTCTATTCCACTCTTCTTTCTCATTCGTTCATTTTACCTTATCAACATAACCCGCACATGTATGAATATTTTACTATGGTAGACATTGTCGAAAGAACCTTGCACATGTACGAATATTTTACAGTGCTAAACCTCATCAGCACAACCTTGCACATAGATAATTTTACTGTGCTAAACCTTATCAACATAACCTTGCACAAGTATGAATATTTTTGCAATGCTGAACCTTATCAACACAACATTTATTTTAATTGTGAGAAGACAACTAAACAAACGCCCCTAACCGAGAGATCGTCAGAACATTATATTCCAGTTTACGAACATAAACCCGATTCTGTTCAAAATGGAGGTGTTTCTTGCTTTTAAATTAAAGAGATCGGGATTGTTTTGTTTCATATCTACTCCCAAGAGACAGTCCCATATAAGGAAAACTTCAGCAAAGTATATAGGCACAAATAGCACAAAATGCATGCAGCTGTTTCAAGTGCCCTATAAATTTTCCCCCTTTCTTCGTTTGCGTCTATGTCGTGTTAACCTATTTTTCGTCTTGCTGGATCTCATTTATTCTCGTTTGGACCTAACTCGCCCTGTCAGGATATACTTGTTATGTTTGGGTGCTCGCCGATCTTGTGTGTTACTTCTCATTTTCAATTGGCTGAACTGTTCTTTATGCTGCTTTCTGATTGGATCTTTCTTAATCCAGATCTTGGCTATGGGGCACGACAGCTCGGTGGTTAGCGTCCCATTGGCTGTTACCGTGAAGTACCGGCCATTTTCATTGGCTGTTACGATTCGAGGGTGCCCATGAAAGTCGGTTAGAGATTCTTTGAGGAATGAATGCCGGCATAACAACTGGAGCCATACTTATTGACGCTGCGAAGGCCTTTGATCGCATCTGGTAGGACGTTCTCATCTACAAATTAAGCTAAATGTTCCAGATGCTCTCATCCAATTAATACACTCGTACCTTCGCAACAGATTTTTCACAGTCCGCATCAACAACACTTACTCATCTAACAGACCCACCAGTGCTGGCGTCCCACAGGGCTCCCAATTGGCTCCGACACTGCTCAATATTTACATTAATGACATCCCAAAATCTCCATACACACACATAGCATTATACGCGGACGATACATCCATATACACCCGCGCCTCCAGCTCAACATATGTGCGCTCCAGACTGCAAATCCACATAAACACCCTTTCCTCTTAGTTTCAGAAGTGGAAAATCAAAATTAACCCCAACAAAACCAATTGTATCCTCTTTACAAGAAAAAGGAAGCTCCCCCCCCCCCCCATTTTAATCAATAACATACCCATTCAGTACACCCCAACATGTAAATACCTCGGCATAACATTCGATCAAAGATTAAATTTCATCACACACATCTACAACACCATAAAGAAATACAGCATTGCCAGAGCCAAACTTTTCTCAATCTTACACTCAAACAACGTTAATTTTAAAAACAAAATAACACTGTATAAAACTGTGCTAATACCCATTCCGCTTTATGGAGCCGTCGTCTGGGGATTCACTGCAAAGACCAACCTAAATAAACTGCAAACTGTACAAAACCTAATGTTAAGATCTATTAGAAAAGCCCCCATGTATCTTCGCAACGACGTAATCCACCGGGACTTCGGAGTGCGAACTATCAAAGACGAAATTAAACATTTAGCTATGAACTTCTACAATAACATCCCCACAATTCCCAATCCTGAACTACTCAGCATTAAACCATATGACCCTCACCAGTGGAGATTCCGAAAGCGCCCTGGGGCAACCACATTGCTATCCTCACAAACTTTAAAAAAAATTGTATAATACATTTAAATTGTGTATAATGATGTACAGACAGTGTTGTTACTGATAACTGTGGATTGTGAGCGAGCTAGACAGGGACCCTATGGTCATCCCAGCATTTGCTGTATCACTTCAAGTATTAAGACATCCGTCCTTAGGGAGCATAAAGTATTGTTTTTCATTGCATATATCATTACAGGAGATGAAGCCCAGTGGGCTAGGCGCTCCAGAAGCGGTGTATCCACCAATGGGGGATTACATTCTGATATTAACGGCATTCCCCTCCGAGACTTCGTGCAGTGCGGACCTGTTTTTGCTCTCTCTGACCGAACTCCACCACGTGGCGTGACTTATACAGCGTGCTCCTTCTTCTTGCTTATTCAGACTCCATTCCTGCCTGGACATGGCGTCCACCTCTTCGTATCAGATTGTTGCCAAGGGTATTCCTCCTGATATCAGCTTAATTATTGAAAAGTTCCGAAATTTGCCTCTTCCTTCTGCGACAGAGCATGGAGACCTATCCAGCATGACTACCTTCAGACTGACCGGCGACTTCCTGTTGCACGAGTATCACAAGCTCAACGATGGCCTCTCAAGACTCTTATATGGGTATGTGCAATTCTTTGTCCTCTCATTTTGAGCAAACTGATTTATTTGATGATTCCACCCCCTTTAAGAAGGAAATTGATGCTTTCATAGCGCGCACGGGCCTAACCCAGAGCAAGACTAGTGATAATTCAGGAAACTTTGAGGAGTTAATTAATCATGATGTAACTGTTTCTAACCCTAATATTGAAATGACTAGTAATTCTAATGTCTTAAACAATCAAATTTCTTAAACTGTAAGATATAATGTTAATGTTGAATCTAATAGCTCTAATGATAATACCAAACTTAACTGTAAAAGTAAAAATATTTTAAATAGATATGATGGAAATGCACAAGTGGACTCGGAAGGTTTTAGTCGCCCAAAAAAATTTTGTCCCATGACCACTATCCAACGTAGTAAGGGAATAGAGACTGCACGGAACTCTTTCGCTTTTCCGATATGGATACCTCCCCCTCCCCCTTCTGGACAACGAATCGACTGCTACCAGCGACCCTATCTCAAATAATAATAATAATAACTCGGAACACCCCCAAATAAATGCTTATAAACCTGAACCCTTCTATGTAAACTGCCCCAACAATTGGCGCGAGCTGATCAAAGCTATTAACACCAATACTACTACCAATGTCAGAGCCCAATTAGCTGGGAAACTTATTAAAATCCTTCCTCTTAACCTTGATGACAATAGAACCGTGCAAAGATTTTTAACTGATCAAAATCTCGAATTCCATTCGATAAATATTAAAACAGAGAGGCCCATTAAAATTCTTCTTAAAGGACTTCCTCCAAATTCTTCTATAACTGAAATTAAAGACGAACTACATCTACTTGGATTCAGCGTACATAGAAATACCCAACTGAAGGATCTCAAAAATCAAACCCCCCCTCCCCATTTTCCTTCTCTACCTCAACCCATCTAAGGGATGGGAAGAAATCAGAAATCTAACTTCCTTGCTTGACATGACTATTAGAGTTACAATTTTCGACTCCAGAAAAGTTAAAATGTGCTACCGATGCCAACGGTTCGGACATTCGAGTGAATGTTGTCGACTACCTCCAAGATGTTTGAAGTGTGGCCTGAGGCATTTAACAAGGGAATGCACAAAATCGCGCGATACCCCTGCACAGTGTGCAAATTGTATGGGTCCCCACCCCGCTAACTTCAGGCTTTGTCCTGCTAACCCTCAGAATAAAAACCAAATTTTAAGTACTGCAAATATACCTGCCCCCCCCCAGCAACAATTCGACTGCAATTCAGCCCTCAAACTTTCCCCGCCTTCCTTCTGCCGGACAAAATAATGCCATTCCCAAAAAGCAAATAAATCTTACCCAAAACCAAATTTCCATACCCAGAAAACAAACTGATAATAGAACATTTGCTGAAATAACCGCGGGCCAAGAGGCCGTTAAAAGCAACCTTCCTCCCCCCCCCCTCCCCCAAACTTCTTCCCAGAACTCAACTCATAGCCAACGCGAGGAAACAGACTCTCCAGCAAATCTCTGTACATTCTTACATCTCCCCTGCCCCCCCCCCCTGCTACTGGAGCTTCATGTGAATTTCTCCCAGCGGAATCTCCCTCCCATTCCACCTCTTCACAAATTTCAGATTTTATACAATTAATTCAAGAAACTAAAAAAATGTTTTCAGACCTCGATTTAAGCTTCTGTAAAATTAAAAACTTTATAAATCAAATTGTAGCCACCATAAACAAGCCAATTAACCCCCTTGATAAGCTGTTAAACATAATTTCGGCCCTTGGAGAGGTTTTTAGTACAGTCCCCCCCCCCCCCCCACCATGACGAGTAAAAACTTCGATTCTCTTAAAATACTGTCGTGGAACGCTAATGGCCTCCGCGGCAAAAAAACTGAACTGATAATCAAATTGACATCATTTTGATACAAGAGATAAGACCTAGACCCCGTCCCCCCCTCAAAATTGCAAACTACTATAACTACACAGCTCTTCGTAATCAATCCCCCAACTCTCGGTCTGCCCATGGAGGAGTATCCGTGTATGTAAAATGCAACATCCCTCACCACGAGTTAAATCCGGTTAATACAGTCATCATCGAAAATAAAATGATACAGCTCTCCCTCCCTAACTACCCCCCCATTATCATTGGTTCCATTTACATATTTAATTTGGCGTACTCCACCTGCGCACCAATGGTACACCGGAACATCCCCTGGTGCTCTTCTGGAAATTAAATGTGATCGTGGCTCCCAGACTGCACTTGCTAGACTTAAAAGTGGCCACCTTTGTCTTTCTTTTGAACGCGGTGGAAAAATCCATCCCACTTGTAATAAATGCTGTGACTATCCGGCCTCCCCGGAGCACATATTGAGTTGCGTCGGACTTTCCAAGGAGGACTTGACATCTGCCCCCCCCTTTTAGTTATTGATTTTCTGGCGGTCAACAATCTACAGGAGTTGATCTGACTTATGTCAGATCTGTTAAAGAGGATAAGCAACAACAACAACAACAACATAAAGCCCACCCATAACACCGACATTACCTCGGACCTTCAAAGCATCTGCAGCATAAATCATCGTGCCATCCTTTTAGGAGATTACAACGCTCATAGCCCAAACTGGAACTGCCGGAGAAGAAACAAGTACGGAATTGCTCTTCAGAACTTCATCTCAGCGAGTGGTGTTCATCTTGCCGTCCCTGCCTCGCCCACCCATTACTCTCACTCTCCCTACCCATCTACTATCGACCTGGGACTTCTCAAAAATATTCACCTGCCCTATACCATCCAAACTTTAAATGAATTGAATTCCGACCATCTCCCCATCCTCCTTACCCTGCAACTTAACTCCCTCCTCCCCGTCTCCAGCCTCCCCTCTACTGTTGATTAGAATAATTTTAAATCTAACCTTAGGAATACCACCCTGCTCATCCCTAACATTAACAGCCCAGCTGACATAGACGCCGCGGCCCTTAAAGTTACTCACGAAATTCAGAGATCCCTCGCGAAAGCTTCCTCCTCCCGCTCCCCCCCCCGGTTTAACTCCCTCCCGCCCCCCCCCGGTTTAACTCCCTCCCGTATCAAATTCAAACTCAAATTGTCTACCGTAATTTCACATTTCACTCGTCGGCTCTGGCAAGTCACTAGAGACCCTAGAATCAAAACGCATCTCAATACTATTAACAGAAAAATCAGGAACGCCATTCATAAGCATAACCAGAATAATTGGAAAAGTTATATTGAGTCCCTCTCCCCAACCGGCCGCACTTTATGGAAAGAAATCAAAAGAGTCAAGAAACCCTTCTCGCAGCTTCCCCCCTTCAATCCTCTGCCGACACTGCCTTCTCTGAAAGGGACAAAGCAAACGCAATCGCGAATTGCTATGAAAAGCAATTCGCCATTGATATCCCAAACAACGAAATCCACGGCCATGTTCAGCATTCTGTCAACAGCTTCCTTTCCTCCCCCCCCCCACCCTGTCCCTCCTACCTCCGTCGCTGAGATATTAGAAATTATCCAAAAATTGCAGAACAAAAAGTCACCTGGAATTGATAAAATCTCCAATAGGGCCCATAAATCTCTCCCCCTTAATATTATTTTCTACATCGTCCTTTGAATTAACTCCATACTTTCTCACTGCCACTTTCCCTCCTGCTGAAAAACCGCCATAGTTATCCCCTGTCTCAAACCCGGTTCTGACTCCTCTAAACCCGTTTCCTACCGTCCCATCTCCCTCCTCCCCTCCCTTAGTAAAATCACCGAGAGAGTTATTCAAATTAGACTAAATAAATTTATTAACGATCACGACATAATCATCCCAAAGCAATTCGGCTTCAGCCCCCAGCACTCCACCACCCACCAGCTTCTTCGTGTAGTGGAAATTACTGCAGACAGACTTAAAAATAAAACCCCGGTAGGTGCCCTCCTCTTAGATGTGGAAAAAGCTTTTGATAAGACTTGGACCCCGGGAATCATTTATAAAATAATTCAGCTTAACATCCCCCCCTTTATTAAAATCATAAATTCATATCTCAAAAATAGAAAATTTCATGTCCGTATGTTAAACACCCTTTCAGATATCAAACCCATTCAAGCAGGCGTGCCTCAAGGATCCATTCTAGCCGCCCTTCTTTTCAATTTATATGTAAATGACATCCCCCGCTCCCCCCATATCTCCCTCTGTCTTTACGCAGACGACACATGCATTATTTCGTCCAATAAAAACATCAATTATCTTCACTCCCAGTTCCAAAACCACATAAATTCCCTTGACAGTTATTATGACAAATGGAAAATTAAAATTAATGCTGCTAAATCCCAGGCTGTTTTCCTCTCCGGCACTCGCATCCCCCACCCCCACCCCCATCATGATCAAAAATCAACCGGTTCCTTTTCAGCGTACGGTCAAGTATCTCGGCGTCCATCTGGACAGCCGACTTACTTGGTCAACGCACCTAAATTATGTCATCAATAAGTCCAGGAAACTAGTCGGAACACTTAACCATCTTCTCTTCTCCGAACATCTCGATGTCAGCAATAAAATCCTTCTCTATAAAAGTATCATCCAACCGATCCTGCTGTATGCTTGCCCTATTTGGGCTTTTGCAAGCAAGACAAATATTCGTAAACTACAAACTGAGCAAAACAGAATTATCCGAATTATTCGGAAAGCCCCGCGCTATCTTCGGAATGATGTTAGCCATAGGGATTATAAAATCAAAACAATCAAACAAACTATCAAGAGACAGGCTGTAAAATTTTCAGGAATATCCCAAATGTACCAAATGAATCCCTTTTCAATTTACAGGATTATGACCCCCGGGCGCATCGAAAGAGACCCCGTGCAGTCATGTTTGACGCGCCCTAAGCATTGTGTTAAATTTTTATCTTCCCAGTTCGCTTATTGTGCAACTCTCGGTCAAACCTGTTCTTGACCCTGAGGTTCCTGCGCCTGATGCAACCAATGTTGAGGAAATTCCTAAAAAGAAACGCCGCCCCCCCCCCCTCTTTATTGTTCCCAGCCCTAGCTGGTATGACTACCTAAACCAGTTGCGCCTTGTAGCGCCTTCGATTGTAAGCAGTTTGAGAGGTAATCTTTTCCAAATTGATGTAGACACTCGTAAAGAATTCATGGATGTTCAAAGAAGATTAATGGATGACAAAATTTCTTTCAGGACTTTTCTCCTCAACGAGGAAAAACCGTTAAAAGTCGTGATCAGGGGGCTCCCGGTCCCCACTAAAGTAGATTTAATTAAAGAAAAACTTGAAGCTGCAGGATTCCAAATTAGAAGCATTACTCAGCTCTATAAAGGCCCTAAAAACAACAGAATCTTAATGCCTCTATTCTATGTCCGATTAGACAAAAATCCCTCAAATCTTAAAATTTACCAAGTGATTAAGCTGCTAGGAGTGGTAATAAAAGTAGAGAGATACAGAGGGCGCAAAGGCGCCAGCACTCGGTGCTTTTCATGTCAAAAATGGCATCATGCAGCAAATTCATGTCATCTGTCGCCCAAATGCGTGAAGTGTGCGGGCGATCATCGTTCTTTTGAATGTCCTAAAAGACCGGAAGTTAAATGCACTTGTGCAAATTGTGATGGTGAACACCCTGCCAGTTTTCACGGGTGTCCTAAATTTCCTAAACCAAAGACTGCTAAATCTCGTACCTTCCCCAGCAAGTTTGCTTGTAGTACAAAATCTTATGCCTCTGCTTTTAAGCACAATGATCAGGACTTTCCTAAACTTCCTTCTAAAACTACCCCCATAGATCAAGTTGTAAATTTTAATGCTAACATACCCCCTACTGAGGGGAATGATTCTACTAGAGATGACTGGCTGGAGGTCATTGATCTGATTGTCCGCTTCGAAAGAAACGGCTATCGGAGAGATTTCCTTCAGCAAGCCCTCAATGCTGCCCTCCCGAAACTAAGAGAATCCACCAGAATAATAGATAGAATTGCTATTCTTTACGACAGTATTTGTGATCTGTCCAAATCCCCCTAAGTTTTTATTTATTTTTGTTATGACAGGGTTTTTTCGGGTCCTGCTTGCAGGTCTCGTTTTTCTCCCGTTTTCTAGAACCTTGGGGAGTTTTGATTGGCTCGGCCAGAATCCTTTTGATCTGCCGGCGCTCTCCGCTGTCCCGCCTCCTTCTGCTTAACTTGAACGTTTCTCATGGTCCCATGGCAGAGTTCCACGGAACTCACCCATTACTTCCAAATTTTCCTTTATTTCTAGGAGGTAAGTACTTATTGAATCCCAAATATTAACATTCCCAGTGGAACAGAGTTGGTGTTTTAACAGATGGATTTGAATAAAGTAATATAATTCCTTAAATACATAAATCGTAAACAAACTTATTAGTAGTGCTAGCCAGTAATATGGGTGTTAAACAGATATTAGGATTGGAACATGTTGTTTAGAATGAAATTTCTGTATCACGGTAATCGTAATAATTCTAGATCAAAGTTGGAATATAAAGCAAGCATTTACTTTCTTTTGGAAAATAATTTAGGTTTCTAATGTATTTATTAATTTCTATATAAATATCTGGAGTGTACGACTCCGCTATTGTTTTTCATTTATTACTTTCCTTATATGCATAATGTATAAGGAAAGTATTGTGACGGGGTCGAAAATTCGAATTCGAGTTTTCGACGGGAGAGCACGTTTCAAGCATCCCTGATCACGAATCGAACATTTTTGAAGTGATGTCTGTGTGTGTGTGCGGGTGCGTGTGTGTGTGTGTGTGTCAGTGAATCTGTGGAGACAATAACTGTCGAACGAATGGACCAATTCCGACGAAATTTGGTTCAAAAATTACAACCCGTAAACACCGGAAGCTTATTGTTTTTATACGCAATCGAATGTTCAGAACTCCCCTAAATTTTCGAGTGAAATTTTGAAAAAATCGTCAAAAAATCAAAACCTTTAATAAAGTTACGCAAATAGACATTTCTTATGTATTTTTTCATTAGAAAATGATTGACATAAATTTTAAAACGCTAACATGAACCGTTCTCGAAATATTGCACATTTTTCAAAAAAATTATCAAAAGTCATATAAAATTAAAAAAAAATATTTCCTATTGAGAAACATGTTCACTTTTCATATGTAATATCATGCGATAAATTGGGTGATATCATTCTCGTGGATCTAACTCGTTCCATTCACCAGAAAAGATACTTTGAGTAAAACTTTTCTATTTGAACGCCAATAGTCATTTATCTGATGTAAGAATAAATTATTTCTCCGTCCATAACTCTTGGCGAGATTTTGGCGACGAATTTGGCGGAATGTCGCTAGCTTGGCGACATTTTAAATGTAGCCATATTAACGAAAATCTCGCCAAATGGATAAAAATGACGCTAAATCAATGAAAATGACGACTAATTGAAGAAAATTCAATATCTTGGAAAGAAGATAAGAATTACATTTTTTTAAACTGTAAAAGTAGTAAATTCATTGCAATATATAAGGAAAGTGATGTGCTGTCCACATCAGATTTTTTTTTATTTTGTTTGGGTTCACTTTTATCATAATCTGAATAAGAATAAAAAAAAATTGTATGTTATTATTTACTTCGGTACGCAAATTATTATTTTACAAAATTAAATTTTCAATCTTAATTTATCCATTTAGAGAATTTTCTGAGTTAAAATGGAACGCCTGCCTGTTCTCGTTTTGTCTGCAACAGATCCAATTTCTCAAATACATATTACTAACATAGTAATTGTACGAAATAATGTCAGGGCTGTTAGAATATAAATATTTCTTCTTAAACTCTTCAGTGAAATTCAAGAATGGCTGATAAACATTACTCTAAAATAAAAATCATTTCACCCTGGCAAAACGCCATGTTCTTCAATTGATAAAAAAGAGGTATGTGCTTATCGTCTGAAGTACAAAAAAACAGCATACAATATATCTGATATATTTTTAGGATACATTACTGCCACTTAACTGAAAAAAATTCTACCATTCCAAATTCTTAATACATCATATGATTTTCAAATTTGATGAGGGGGATTTTTCAATCGTTCTATACATGAGAGAAAAAACGTTTATACACTCTATTGCAAACTCTCCCGGCCACCCACAAAAGTGCTCTAAGCCCTAGGACGAGTTGGATGGTCTGGGCCTTTGACACTCTATTGCAAAAGAAACGAAGCACCCCTAAAATATAATCCGATCATCTCGAAATTTCGCATGCAAATTCCTTTATACCAAGTATGCAAATGATTAAATTTGCAAGGCCAATGAGTGTTAACTTCGGTCATAAAGCGCGCGTTTCTACTGCGCAAATAGCATCCTATAAAACAGGTTTAAAATGTGGACGGTTTCACTTTGCTCGTTTTCACAGTTGCAGTTCCGTGGAGACACAACCGATAATGCCGTTACGACGTTGCCTAAGACCTTATAAGCAATGAGACGAGTTCGAACGTGGCCATATAGTCGAGATGCGTGAAGCTGGCTTGTCATACCGAGCAATAGGCCGCCACTTGCACAGACCAGACACTGCTGTGCAAAGGTGCTGGCAGCACTGGTTGCTGCAAGGAACTCATCGGCGGAATGAAGGCTCTGGAAAACCAAGGTGCACGAATGCGAGACAAAATCAGAAGATTGTGCAACATGCCCGAATTGGCCCAACGGCATCATTGTCGGCCATCCAACGTTCTACAGCCTTTTCCATACCACCCGTGGTACCTTCCACCATCTCACGGCGCTTGGCTGAGGTGGGGTTACGCTCACGGCGGCCTTTTAGACGTCTGTCCACAACCCCACAACATCGTCAGAGTCGTTTGGAGTGGTGTCGTAGCCGAGCATCGTGGCTGCCAGCAGACTGGCATCGTATAGTGTTCATTGATGAATCACGCTTCAGTCTTTCAGCAGATGACCATCGGGTACGTGTGTGAATGCGCCAGAGCCAGCGGTCCCCATCAGCCTTTGTTCAACACAGGCACACAGCTATTACTCCTGGTGTGATGGTGTGGGGTGCTATCTCTTACGACAGCAGGTCGCCCCTAGTCATCATGCGTACAACTTTAACAGCTCAACGATATGTTGATGAAATCCTGCGGCCGTTTGCGTTACCCTTCATAGCCCGTTATTCTGGGGCCATTTTCCAACAAGATAATGCCACGCCACATACGGCTTACTTATCTGTGGACTGTATTCGTGCTATTGATGCTGTTCCTTGGACAACAAGGTCACCAAACCCTTCGCCAATCGAATATGTATGGGACATGCTAGGACGCCCTTACCTAGACGTCTACAAGCATGCACTGCCGCCAAGGGGAGGGGGGTAACCAATTACTGATTTGGTAAAATTCAATATAAAATTGCTAACCATTGATGGGTCCTGCGGCCTTGATTTTGTAGTCATTTCATTACCTGTGTATGAGCTGCAAGCATATTTAATTTCAATAAAAACAGTCACTTTCTTCATGGTGCTTCGTTTTTTTTTTTTTGTTTTTTTTTTTTTTGCAAAAGAGTGTACATAAATAAGGTAAAATTTTACTGTACTCAGCATGGTAGCAAAAATAAGGAGTTAAAACTTCATATTAAGAAAACGTCAATTTGAGGCAACACAACTTCAGTCCACAGATATGCAAGCCTTATGTGGCGTGCCATTATCTTGTTGGAAAATTTCTCCAGAATAACGGGCCATGAAGGGTAACGCAAACAGCCCCAGGATTCAGGTGGCGCTGGGATAAGAAAAGTAGTCCTGCATTGTATGTATTTCTATAGCAAAAGGTCTAAAATGTTTATTTAAACTGCCCATTTTGTAAAAATAAATTAGTGCACTGCAAAGTAGAACTGAAACAATAAAATATATTTCTACGTATTCACAATTATTTTGCCATTAAATTTATTTTTATCTCCCTATATTCTGTACTCTATCGTACAACTATGAAAAAAATACTGGTTAATTATACTCATAATTAGGGAACACTTAAATTAAAAATAATCAAAAATACATATACTAAATACTACGCCTTTCTGTCGTGTCAACTAACAATATCGAGTACTTTACTAACAGTATCGGCACCTAAATATAATTCTCATAACATTATGGCATTTTCAAACGTTTCATCCATATTAGCTTTATCTCCTTTCTAACCCTATGGTATCAACACAACTTCAGTTTGAATCGGTCGGAAGCAACTCAACAAGCATTTATTCAACACCACTAACTGAAGGATAATTAGAAAGTTTTATTCCCTTACCCAAACATGAACGTTACAGAAATCGAAACTGTTTTATTTTATATCTATATGGCAAACATATAGTTACAGATGTTAACATTACTCATAGGAACCGAGTATATGGATGGAATAAATTTAATTCCTTAATTACGTAAGTCGTAAAGGAACTGTTTACGACTCGCGTCATTAAGGAAGTGTTGTCCGCCAACAGTGCGTGTGTAAGGCACGGTTTAGGAATGGAACGTATTGCCTGAAATGAAATTTCTAAATAGTAGAAGCCGTATGATTGTAGTTCGAAATTGAGTTGTAGTTAAATAAAACGCATGTCATTTACATGAAAGAGAAATGTACATTTTAAGAAATAGCATCTAGGTTTTCAAACTGTGGTGAAAGAAAAGAAACTGCATTGGAGTTTATTTCTTTTATAAATATAATTATATTTTCTGGATTAAATTCTTATTCTTAATTAATTATGGTCGTGAATCGTGGTATTCGTACATCTTTATCGTGGCCGCAATAATCTGCCATTACCTCTTCGGAATATTCATTTAACATTATCATTAATTCAAAAATACTATACGTTAATTTCCACAATGTTAACTTCTAAAGTAAATATTATTTATTCACACATCTTATTACTGTGATTTGTGATTAAAATTACATTAATTACTTACCTTATATACATAATGTATAAGGAAAGTATTGTGACGGGGTCGAAAATTCGAATTCGAGTTTTCGACGGGAGAGCACGTTTCAAGCATCCCTGATCACGAATCAAACACTTTTGAAGTGATGTCCGTGTGTGTGTGTCAGTGAGTCTGTGGAGACAATAACTGACGAATAAATGGACCGATTCGAACGAAATTTGGTACAAAAATCACAATTCATGAATACTGGAAGCCTATTGTTTTTATACGCAATCGAATGTTCAGAACGCCCCGAAATTTTCGAGTGAAATATTGAAAAAATCATTAAAAAATCAAAACTTTTAGTAAAGTTACGCAAATAAACTTTTCTTATGTAATTTTTCATTAGAAAACGATTGACATAAATTTTAGAACGCTAGCATGAACCGTTCTCAAGATATTGTACATTTTTTTAAAAAATTATCAAAAAAGCATGTAAAATAAAAAGAAAAGTATTACCTATAGCGAAACATGTTCGCTTTTCATATGTAATATCATGCCATAAATTTGGTGACATCATTCTCGTGGATCTAGTTCATTCCATTCATGAAAAAAGACACTTTGAGTAACACTTTTGTATTTGAACGCCAATAGTCATTTATCTACTGTAAGAATAACTTATTTCTCCATCCATAATGCTTGGCGAGATTTTGGCGACGAATTTGGTGGAATGTCGGCAACTTGGCGACTTGTTGAAATGTTGCTACATTAACGAAAAACTCGCCAAATGGATAAAAATGAAGCTAAATCAATGAAAATGACGACAAATTGACGAAAATTCAATATCTTGAAAAGAATATATCTACTATATGAATGACCTATTGTTTTTACTGTTGAAGTAGTAAATTCATTGCATTATATAAGGAAAGTCATGTGTTGCCCACATCAAATGTTTTTAAATAAACGCTTAAGGAGGAGAAAAGCACTGTGCGAGACCAAATAGTTTGAATCGTATTCCAAAGATTAACAATTGATCTAAGGTATACGCAGAGTTGCACATACCTCTGTTTGTCAGATCTGTTGTTCAGCATGACTGAAATTGTTGCCGCTTCTTTTTCAGATTTTTTGAATCAGCTTTGTCTTTTTCTATAACATGTTAATAATTAAAATAACGACTCACTACACTGCTTGAAAGCATGACTCTCTGAACTATTGCATTATCATTCTGTATAATCACGACTCTCTCTCGTCGCTTTTAGATAATCATTCTACTTATGAACCACGCTGCTTGAATTGGCATTCCAATATTTTCATGACTGCTCTCTTCGCTTCTTGATTTATGCTATTATACTCGTTGACTGCATCTCCTTGTCGCCACATCATTTTGCCTGAGGTCTAGATACGCTCTTCTTGCTCTCATTAGAGGCTCCTCAGTGCGATGCCTCATCTTCGCATAATTGGCTCCCTGAGTCTCCAATGAAGTTTAGTTTAAGTCTTGGTCCTGGGAGATCTTTTCCCCCAAGCACACCTGCAATTTGTGTAAAATGAATTTATTGGAGTTTTAGAAGTTTAAGAGTTTAAGAGAGAAGTTTAAGTTGGAACTTTAAAAATGGAAGGAACACACATACACCAAAGACACTTACTGATTAAGATATATTGAGCTCGAGAAAGAACCTCTTAAAGAAATAGATTTACAGAACTTTAATTTATGGAAGTCAAAGAGAAATCTAAATATAGATGAAAAAGAATTTTTTTTTTTCAATTTACACACAAACCATTCATTCTAATAAATAATACAATTATCTCAATGTCTCTCTCTGTCTCTCTCTCCCTCTCTGTCTCTCTCTCTCTCTCTCTCTCTCTCTATTTTTTTTTTTTTTTTTTTTACAAAACTCAAAAATTCACTAAAAAATTTTTTTATTAGAAATGCAAGTAAATGATGCGATATGCCTTTCAATGAGAAAAGTGAAATTTCATTCTCTCAAATAGAATTATAAAAATACAACTAATGGCTTCCACTTTTATTACGATGTACTCGCATTTCAAAGAAAAAAAAAATTCTCCGTCAAAGCTAATTAGTAAAAAAAGAAATCGAAATGGATGAAGTAATTTTATTTATTTTATGACTCGGTGAGAGAGAGAGAAAAAAGGAAGAAAAAAAAGTTTTGGTATCTCTCTCCTTCCCTGTAAAAATGACAAGAATTATGGAAACCATGAAATGTACTAACCAAATTCACTTCAAAAGTGGTTTGACTCTTTACTCATTTTATTCAATAAAATGCATTTATTAAATAAATATTGAAATTTCAGAAACATTCAAGTGCAGCAAAAAGTAATTTAATTGAAATAATTGGATATAGCCTCCATTTTAATTTTCCTGCATGCTACGATGATGCATTAATTTATTTTTTTCCTTTTTTAACACTTTTCAACATAGTTGAAAAGTGTTTATGACTTTGTTCATTCTGTCTGTCTGTCTGTCTATCTGTCCGTTAGCACGATAACTGCCGTAAAAATGACTTTATCAAAATGAAATTTTAGTATGTTTTTCAGACGGTCTGTGGGACCTATGAGAATATAAATAAATAATATTACCCAATTAGTTTTTTATTGAACCCTGGTTGAAAACATGAAATACATTGAATCATATGGGACCTAATTTTTCAAACATTTTTTAAGCGCATTTAAAATTCAGAAATTGCTTCGAAATTTTTAGGAAATATTCATATTATCCCATAAAATAAATAAACAAAATTTCAGTAAAATATGTTAAGTAGTTTTTTAATTAAAAATTATTTAATATAGGGAGAAAAACGAATTCAATTAAATTCTGACTTTTGCGATATCCTCCAGAAAGAAAAAATAGATATATTATATAACAAATATCTTTCCAAAAATTTAATTATTTTGTATATGAGAGAGGCTTCACATTTTAAAATAAATTTGGTAGATAACAATTTTTCAATTTTTTTTTAAATTTTATATAACTCTTCATGATATACTTATTTGATGGCGTTTTTAATGCACTTTCCTACGTCCTAGAGAGTAAAAATTTGGTACACAGCTTAAATTTGTAGAACATTTAATTCTACAACAATTTGGTGGATCTCTAAATTTAGATCCTACATTTTTTTCGATATGGCCTGCAAATAATTCCCGTTCACTTCTATAAATCATTGTTGTAATATTGTTAAAAATTCTGATGTGGGCAGTACATGTCTTTCTCTGCAGATTCATATTCACGTTCTCTTTATTTCTTCAATAAAAATTTGTGTGTGTGAGGTTATCTGCACAAAATAACAACCATAAGTATTTTAAATGACATTAAATTTGCACGTTAAACTTAAATTTGGTTCTCATTTGATAGATGGAGTTATTGTCAAAGGTGGCGATAACGCAAAAAAACTAAAATATCTCAAGAACGGTTAGTCCTAGAGTAATGGGGTTAGTCTTATTCGTTTTGTTGTTAAAAATCAAGTATAAAATAGGAATTTAATTGATATAATTGAGCACACGAAGTTTTTTATTTTTTTTTCTTTAACGATTTTTGCGGGCCATTTCGCAAAAACAGCCCGTTCCTTTTTCCCAAATCGTACTAGAATAACAAGTGATTTATATAACAAATTTTGTTAAATTTGGTATATAAATCACTTGTAGGTTATTGAAATATTATACACCAAATTGTGTTAAATTTGGCCCATTAGTTTTTAGCTAGAGTAGATAACGGCAATTTCTGCCGCCCATTTCGTAAAAAAGACAGATTCTTTTATTACGAATCGTACTATAATCAAATGAACATCAGGGTTTCCCACAAAAAACTTACCTTCCAAATTTTATTAAATTCGGTCCATTAGTTTTTCAGTTAGAGTGGATGCAATATCCTCACAGACACACAGAAACATACACAGATACACCCTTACACACACAGATGTCTCCCTAAAAATAGTTTTTTCGTGTTCTAGAAGTCCCAAAACGTGTAGATCCTTTGAAAATTCGAGTTCCGATCTTCGGCACGATTCCAATACTTTGAATACACACATGCGCACACACATATATTATCTGTGTATCTGTGTATTATCTGTGTATCTAAATTTCGTGCCTACGCAATTACAATAGTTGTGATTTTAAATTATCCCTAAACTTTTATTATTTCTTCAACGAAGCCTAATTTTAACTTATGCAGAATGCAAATGTCTCAAGCGATTGTAAGGCGAGTTACATAAGAATTGCTGAATTTTTTTCACACAAAGTTATTTAGCTCTGGAGTCTGGAATACAAGTTATATGAATGAAATATTCATTGATTTTGCATAGAGAATCAGATGATTTATATTTCGATACAGTTTTAAATATTTAAGTATAATAAATTACTGTAGTGCTGTGATAATGTAAAAGATATCACCACTGAATGTATCATATTTTAGAAATTTTTAAATGAAATTGCATTTCAGTTGGAAAGTGTTTCATAATCAATGCTTATGCATGATTGATCTTTCTTGTTTTTTTCTCCGGGAAATCTCTCTACATTCAAATATTTGGAGTATGAGTCAACACCAACGAGGGAAAACACGATAGTCACCTCTCGACTTTCTTATACAATCATCTGTAACAATAAAATAATATATATCCGCATGTTGATTTGTCTGTTTGTTCGCCTGTAGCGGAAAATATAAATATGGCACAGTCATGAAATTTGTTGCAGGAATACCTCAGCTCCCGAAAAAAAAAATACCTCCCTCAGATCTTTTTAAGTTAAATTATTACTTTCCTTATATACAACAATGTATAAGGAAAGTATTGTGACGGGGTCGAAAATTAGAATTCGAGTTTTCGACAGGAGAGCACGTTTCAAGCATCCCTGATCACGAATCGACCATTTTTGAAGTGATGTTGACGCTAGCATGAACCGTTTTCGAGATATTGCAAATTT
Source organism: Amaurobius ferox (assembly GCA_951213105.1). Taxonomy (NCBI): domain Eukaryota; kingdom Metazoa; phylum Arthropoda; class Arachnida; order Araneae; family Amaurobiidae; genus Amaurobius; species Amaurobius ferox. The sequence goes on from OX578154.1 coordinate 27,317,585, forward strand.
TTCAACAAAATTATCAAAAAATCATATAAAATAGAAATAAAATATTTCCTACTGAGAAACATGTTCACTTATCATATGTAATTCCATGCGATAAAATTGGGATATCATTTTGGTGGATCTAGCTCGTTACATTCATGAAAAAAGATACTTTGAGTAATACATTTGTATTTGAACGCCAATAATCATTTATCTGCTGTAAGAATAACTTACTTCTCCGTCCATTATGCTTGGCGAGATTTTAGCGACGAATTTGGTGGAATGTCGCCAACTTGGCGACTTTTTTGATGTTACTAAATTAATGAAAAACTCGCCTGGATAAAAATGACGATAAATCAATGGAAATGACGACTCATTGACGAAAATTCAATATCTTGGAAAGAATATAAATATCTACTATAATAATAATATTTTTTTTACTGTAAATGTAGTAAATCCATTGCATTATATAAGGAGAGTTATGTGTTGCCCACATCAAATTTTTTTTTTTTATATACTCAATGTTGAAGAGTGTTTTAATGATCTTCGCAGAAATCGATTCTCCCACGATTGAAAAATAGTATCACAAGGTTTGCATTTTAACACTATCAGAAAGAGCAAAACATTATATTTAAAAAAAACTTTGAACTGAATCCGTATAATCAATATAGTCGCATTTCCGTGATTTTTTAAAAATATATGTACTTTCTTGTTTTGAAGACGTGATCAATTTTAAAATTCCGATACAAAAAAATTTACTGGCAATCTGATAGCCATAATTTAACAGCAGTTTATATAGCCATAATTTAATAGCATATTACACACTACTTCACGTCATGTTTCTGCGTATGTCATTCATTAATTATGATTTTTATAAGGCATCAATACATCTTTAAAATGTTCACTTCACCATTCGTACCGCTGCGATTATAACACAAGCACCGAAATACCGTTGGCTTTAAAGGCTCTATTACACGACAGTATTTGGGACAGTAAAACCGGTCGCAAAGCAGATTATTCAACAAATTTAACCTCAACATTTTAGGTTTAAACCTAAAATGCTGTTGTTGAGGAAACGGTTGTGCGAAAATCGACCAATAAAAAAAATGCGTAAATTCTAACGTCACAGGTGACGGACTAGTGACATAACACTTCACTCAATAAGTCTCGGTCTGACACATATATGGCAACACTGTTGACAGACCCATAGGATTTCTGGATAGTACCAACCTTCAAACGACACGTGTCAAAATTTCATGACATTCTGACATTTAGTTTATAGGTGACAGTGGTTTTAGTGACCTCAGTTTTGTAATTTTCAAAACAATGTATAAAAAAGAATTTCGTGTGTTGATTAAACATTGCTTTTCGATGGGGAAAAATACTGTTGAACCAAACAGTGGCTTGATAAGCGTTATGGAGACTCTGCACCAAGGAAATCAACTATTATTGACTGATATGTTGAATATAAACGCGGTCGTACAAACACCGATGATGCTGAACGCTCTGGTCGCCCTAAATCGGCAGTTGTTCCGGAAAACATAAAAATGTCCACAAAATAGTTTTGAAAGACCGTAAAGTGAAGTTTCGTGAGATAGCTGATACCTTAAAGATATCAGAAGGTAGTGTGTTTAAAATTTTACATGAAAATTTGAGCATGCGTGAGTTGCTTTCGAAGTGGGTGCCGCGTTTGCTCACACCGGACCACAAACAACAAGACATGCCTCGTGTCACAAGTCGATGAAAACGATGGTTAAATTATATGAATTAAGCTTTGAATTGCTTCCTCACCCATCGTACTCTCCAGATCTGGTCCCCAGCGACTACTGGCTTTTTGCAGACATCAAAAAGATGTTCCAGGGAAAAAAATTTGGCTCAAATGCAGAAGTGATTGCCGAAACTGATGCCTATTTTGGGAGCAAAGACAAATCGTTCTACAAAAAAGGCATCGAAAAGTTAGAGGAGCGTTGGAATAAATATATCACTCTTGAAGGAGAGTATGTTGATGAATAAAGTCGAATTTCTAAAAAAAAATTGTTTTCTTAGTTAGACCGGAGACTTATTGAGTGATGTAGTAGTCTAACGGCCTAACAAAAAAAACTCAGCGATCGTAGTATAGACGTATGTAATCCTGTGTGACATATTTTTTTTAATTTTTATTGTAAGTGGAAGTATTGTTAAAGCATTTTTTGGTTATCGAGATTTTTGACGTAATTTCAATCAGAGGTTTGAATCTTACATCCCGAGTAAAGCCGAATACATCTTCTAGTTATCCATATTTTGTACAAATGCCTAAAATATCTTTAGCATATTGCCTTGATACAAATGCATAAAATATCTTTAGCATATTGCCTTAATACAAATGCCTAAAATATCGTTAGCATGTTGCCCTGATCCAAATGCCTAAAATATCTTCATTAGATTGCCTTGATACAAATGCCTAAAATACCTTTAGCATATTGCCTTTATACAAATACCTAAAATATCTTTAGCATATTACCTTGATACAAATGCCTAAAATATCTTAAACATATTGCCTTTATACAAATGCCTAAAATATCTTTAGCATATTACCTTGATACAAATGCCTAAAATATCTTTAGCATATTACCTTGATACAAATGCCTAAAATAGCTTTAGCATATTGCCTTGATACAAATGCCTAAAATATCTTTAGCATATTGCCATGATACAAATGCATAAAATATCTTTAGCATATAGCCTTGATACAAATGCCTAAAATAGCTTTAGCATATTGCCTTGATACAAATGCCCAAAATATTTTTAGCATATAGCCTTGATGCAAATGCCTAAAATAACTTCACAACATATTACCTGTCTCCAAGAGAAAATAATATTTACAGGCAACCATTGTTATTATTTGAATGTCGGATCGCTGCAACTTGGCGATAAATTTGACGAAATATCGCCAACTAGGCGACTTTTTGCGAGTTCTGGAAACTTCTCGAATTCTGTAGTTTGCTTAAAAATTTCCACAAGTTGTGTCAATGTTCTTGGAAATGTCCACAGAGGGTATATAAGCTGATCAAGGGTGCTATTACAAGGAACAATTCCTTCCAGAAATCTTTCAGCAACACTATACATTTCAATGGATAAAAAATTCTGCCAAGATTACAAGACCTTGGAAATGTGACGAGCAGCGGCACCCTCGAAACATACAGCCAATCATGTCGCACTACTTTTACAGTAGTATTTTGCGATCGTCTGTTAGTAATCGTGAAATATGGGGATTATTTCTTAAATTTCTAGATTTGAAAATACAATTTATATTTTTATCGAAGTAAAATTATTACATTTCATCAACATTGAAATATGTCTATAAATGCAGCGATTATTTCTTATATTGATAGTCTTCAAATTTTAATTTGGGTTGATATTTTGCCCAGTTTATGAATTCTGGCTTAGTTTATGGATTCCAGATCATGAAACAGCTTCGATATAAAGAATCTTGGAGCAATTCGCCATTTTTTTTTTGGCGCAAAGGAAGATAGTGTTTGAAAAGTCATAAAGTAATATCGTAAAATTCGAATTAGAGTTTTCGACGGGAGAGCACGTTTCAAGCATCCCTGATCACGAATCTAACATTTTTGAAGTGATGTCTGTGTGTGTGCGTCAGTGAGGACGATATCTCACGAACTAATGGAGCGATTCGAATAAAATTTGGTACAAAAATCACAATCCGTGAATACTGGAAGCTTATTGTTTTAAAACACAATCGAATGCTCAGAACCCCCCCCCCCCCCCCTCTAAATTACCGAGTGAAATTTTGAAAAAATCATCAAAAAATCAAAACCTTTAATAATGTTACGCAAATAGGCATTTCTTATGTAATTTTTCCTTAGAAAATGATTGACATAAACTTTAGAACGCTAGCATGAACCGTTCTCGAGATATTGCACATTTTTCAAATAAATTTATCAACATTTCCCATAAATTAAAAAAAAATATTATCTGTTAAGAAACATGTTTACTTTTCCTATGTAATATCATGCGATAAATTGGGTGACATCATTCTCGTGGATCTAACTCGTTCCATTCACGAGAAAATATACTTTGAGTAATACTTTTGTATTTGAACGCAATAGTCATTTATCTACTGTAAGAATGACTTATTTCTCCGTCCATAACGCTTGGCGAGATTTTGGCGACGAATTTAGCGGAACGTCATTAAAATAACGCTAAATTAATGAAAATGACGATTCATTGAAGAAAATTCAATATCTTGGAAAGAATATAAGTATTTACTATAAGAATAATATTTTTTTTAACTGTAAAAGTAGTAAATTCATTGCTTTATATAAGGAAAGTCATGTGCTGCCCACATCAGATTTTTTTGCTTATATATGTTGTATCATAATATATTTTTTTGTTCATCTGTGCATTTCTTACTATTCAGCTATAGTGTTTATATTTGAATAATATTTTTGTAGTGACATATTTATGTTAAGTCTTCGGCAACATATTTTCATATATGCTGTATCATAACATATATATATTGACCGCATAGTTAATCCCATGAGAATATCGATAAATATCTTCGAAATTATTAATAAATGTGTATGAATCATCACTTCTTGATATAAATTTTCACCCTGTTATATATTTTTCTCCATATATCTAAAAGTTAAATCAGAACAGAAAAGGGAATTCAGATAATCACTGAGCAGATGTCACTATGGATTTCAGCAATGTTCTTTCATTTTCATCATGGATGTTACTTATAACTTGTAAATTTATCATCAAAATATCTATACTAATTAGTGTTTAGTTATTATTAAGTCTCATAGATGGCAGCACCTGCATAAGAATATTTCGAATTTGGATAGCGTTCTAGAATTTTGACTTCTCGTATCATAATGTAAATAGTTTAATATTCTTTGTGAAAATAAATATAACCATGTAAAAGTTTAGAAGGTTATGAATAAAGTACTTGATATAAATTGAATTTCCAGTAAGGTTCTTGAATTTCATCATGTAAAAACTGCTAATCCCATTGGCTGTTACCGTGAAGTGCCGGCCATTTTTATTGGCTGTTACGATTCGAGGGTGCCCATGAAAGTCGGTTAGAGATTCTTTGTGAAAGTTCCGTTTTGCGTTTGTTTAAACGTCACATTCGGAGCTCAGACTTCGAAGTGTGAGGTTGTGGTTTTGCGAAGCTGCTGCTTTTACCTTGTGGTGACTTTCTTGCTTACGCTTGGGCGTGTTATATCAAGTTACGATAGAACACGTCGGGCTAAGTAATTATCATCTTTATTGTGTGCGGATTTCCGCCATTTTGTGCTTTTCGTGCTATCTTAACTTTGGATTTACCACGTGTGCCTTACACGTGGTAGTGACTTTTTGGATTGCTCTCAACTGACGTTATGGATTTGGACAAGGATCATCTGGAGCTTACGAGGATTACTGCAAGTGAGCTTGATGGAGATTGTGCTCGGCCTCTCAAGGATGCCATGAACTTATACAGCGACTCTCTGCCGCAGGATGGATCGTGTTTCACGTGGCCAACTGATGTGATGCAAGTCGTCAACTTCTTAGGACTGGTTATCTACACGCTGACTCTGCATATCAGGGATATGCTCAAGAATGGACTCATCGAACTGGAACAGGACCAAGTCTCCCGGATTATAGGTTCGTTCAATTTTGTGTATTCTTTTCTGTCTTACCGTGACATGACTAAATTTATGGATAGTGAAATGTACGTAATCTTTAAATCACTTGAGGATAGTAATGTATGTGTTAGTAATGTTGTAGTTAAAGCTAAACTGCTAGAAATAGGATTAATTGATGAAATTAAACTTTCTGACAAAACTGAAACGGTTGTAAATCCATGTAAAAGGCCTAGGATAGAGGAGTCTCCCACTAAGGGAACGCCTACTAAAAACCAGGATGAAAACTTAAAATCTAGTGATAGTGTTGTAAATGAAAAGGTTAGGGATAGTGTTGTAACTGAAAATGAAAATGTTAGAACTAGGACTTATGCTGAAATTGCTGCACAACCTGTGCAGTTTAAAAGTGCACCTAAACCTAAAGCGGTTGAAAATAGTAATGTTATGAATGTAGAAAAAAAAGAACCAAAAGCAGAGTGTTTCTTCATAAAGTTTAGAGACAACTACCAGGCTCTCCTTAAAAAGCTAAATGAAATTACAGAAAATAAAGTATCTGGAAAATTGACAGGAGATATGCTCAAACTGATACCCAATGACGCTGACTCCTATAGGGTTGTTCAGCGCCATTTGTCTAGCGAGAAAATCCCCTTCCATAGTTTAAACCTCAAAACTGAAAGGCCGAAAAAGGTAGTTTTGAAGGGGCTACCAACCAGCTATGACATTGAGGAGATAAAATTGACTCTAACATCCAATGGATTAGATGTAGTCCGGGTTTCTCAACTGAGAAACACCAAAACCAGATTACCCCTGCCGATCTTTTTAGTCAGCCTTAGGCCTACCGATGACTGGCAGAGGGTCTACAGACTCACAAGATTAGGGTACTTGGCTGTGAAGGTAGAGGCCTTCAGAGCTAGGGGCTTTAAAATTTGCTACCGGTGCCAGCAATTCAACCACTCATCTGAGAACTGCAGTATGCCGCCAAAGTGCCTGAAGTGTGGTGAAGGACACTTCACACGAGACTGCCAGAGACCTAGGACAGAGAAGGCGACGTGTGCAAACTGCAATGGAGACCACCCGGCGAACTTCAGGCAATGCCCGAAGAACCCCTGGAACAAGGGAAAGGCACCGGGGTATGCCCCCCCTCCCCCAAAAAATCAGATACCCCCTTGGAGGCAAAAGGCCCTCGGACCAAACCCCCAGGCACCCCCTCAGGGCTCCTCGCACATAGTGCCACAGTTAAACAGGCACCAACCTACAGCACCTACCAGATCGGTGCAAGAGCAGGCCCCCAAACCTTCGACCTCCAGAGAATTGACTCTGGAGGAAGTTAGAGCAGCTACAGCTGCAATTAAAAAGAGATCGGAGTTAGAAAAAGCCAGACAGGCAAAGGAGGCAAAGGATAGACTGGATGGGAAAGTTAAGGAATGGAAAGATACTAAACGAGTCAGGGAGGAAGAAGAGCTCGCGCAAACCCAGCTGTTAGCTAAAACGGATGGAAAAAAACAAAAAACTATCGAGTTCCAAAAGGACACTCACAAAAAAGTGCAAACCGCGGTTGAGGCTGAGGAAATGGAAGCCGAGACTGAACATGCTGATATATCTGATGCTGAAAAGATGGAGGATATCCTCAACCTCATCAGAGGATTTATCAGCATGTTTAATCTAGACGACATAAAACGTCTGTTGATGCAGTTCGCAGAACTAGTGCAAAAAAAGAGCGATCCAATGGTAATGGTCTTTGAGGCCCTTAAAATAATCGCGGATTTTAAAAGTAACAGTGAGAATCAAACCCGTCATGGCTAGGTCCCAAAAAGAATCCTTTAAAATAATATTTTGGAATGCGAACGGCATATCTCCAAGAATAAATGAACTTAGGAACTATGTGAACGAAAATGAAGTAGACGCCTTATTAATTCAGGAAACTAAAGTTAGAGAAAGTAAAAAACTAAACATAGCCAACTACTCTGGTTATCATAATCTTAGCTCAAATACTAATGCTAGAACGCCCCATGGAGGAACAGCAATATACATTAAAAGAAATATTCCTCACGAGGAACTAAAAAGCATAAATCTTCAAAGTATAGAAAATACTAGTATAAAAATTAAAATTAATAATACTAGCCCGTTTATCCTAACCTCAACATATGTCAAAAATATGAGTAGGGTAGATGTAGCTGCGCAACTGGAACTGCTTTTCGCGCAATATCCAAACACGATACTCGCAGGCGACTTCAACGCACACCATCGAGCGTGGGGCTGTAGGAGAGCCAATTCACGCGGTACACAGATACACAGACTGCTGAACACTACAAACACTAACATTATTGTACCGTCGACACCAACCTGCTTCTCAGGCGCCAACGGCTCATTCATAGACTTTGTCCTAACGCGGAACATAGATTACGCTCACACTATTAGTACCCTGGATGAATTTGACTCGGATCATCTACCGGTACTGGTGACATTCGACCTGAACACGCCTCTTCCAGCCTCTTTGGGACAAGAGAGGGTCAACTGGGAAGTATTCAAAAGAGCACTCTTCGAGCCGCACTTAGCAGTACCTAACATAATGAGCACGGCGGATATTGACTCTGCCACGCACACACTCACAACAGAAATCAAGAGAGCAATTGCCTCTGCTACAACACATCGTGAGTCTCCAAAAATGCCCACACTTTCCCACCATGTCAAACAATTAGTCAGGCAAAGGAATAGAATACGTAAGACATGGCAGGCTAACAGAGACCCCGCCCTTAAAAGGGAGCTTAACAGACTCACGTGCAAAGTCAGGGAAAAAATTGTCGCAGAAAAGCAGCAACAGTATAAAGAACTAATCGAATCCCTTAGCCCAGAAGACGTATCGCTCTGGCAATTCGCAAAAAGACTCAGGAAACCTCAAATTAAGCTCCCGCCACTAATAGATGGTGCTAAAATCGCGTACTCAGACGAGGAAAAAGCCGAGGCGCTCGCAAGCCATTATGAAAAACAATTCCAACCAAACCACGATCTAATGTGTCAGGACACCCTAAGAATGGTTAGTCAAACTTTAAATAACTTCAGGAATTCCCCAGTAACGGCTGAGATTGACCCAGCTACCCCGCAGGAGATAGTAGAAATTATTAAAAATCTCAAAAACCGTATAAGCCCAGGGCACGACAAAATCAGAAATATTGCGGTTAAAAACCTACCCTTAAACGTAATATGTTACTTGACTATCTTAATAAATAAAATATTAAAACTAAACTATTTCCCCAAAGAATGGAAGGAAGCGATAATTATAACAATCCATAAGCCTGGTGAGGATGCCACAATTCCAGCCAACTACAGACCAATTAGCTTGCTACCGACACTTAGTAAAATTACTGAGAAAATTATTCTTAAGAGACTGAACACGCACCTTAGTGAGAATGACATTATCATTCCGGAGCAGTTTGGATTTCGGCCAAAGCACTCCACCACTCATCAATTGCTGAGAGTGGTAGAGTACATATCTTCTGGTCTCAATAACAAGACACCCACAGCTGCGATTTTTCTGGACATACAAAAAGCCTTTGATAAAGTATGGCACTGTGGATTAGCGTACAAATTGATCACTTTAAAAGTCCCTGACGCTCTTGTCAAACTTTTAATCTCATACTTAAATAACAGACACTTTCAAGTCAGAGTAGGAGGTAACTTATCTACACCCAAGCTCATTAAAAGTAGTGTACCGCAAGGTTCTATCCTGGGCCCGACACTCTTTAACATATACCTGAACGACATCCCTAGGACTCCAAACACAGAGCTGGCACTCTATGCAGACGACAGTGCGATACTTGCAAAACACCCCTATGTCTCAGTAATGCACAGACAGCTACAACAACACTTAGACATACTCCAAACTTGGCTGGAAAAATGGCGAATAAAATTAAACCCCAATAAATGTCATTGGATTTATTTCTCTAGAAAACGTAAACCTCCGCCGCCTCTGTACATAAACAACCATGCCCTAAAAGCGGAAAAATCTACTAAATACCTAGGTGTAACGATAGATTCCCACCTAACCTGGAAACAGCACGTAACGAACTTAATCAAAAAAGCGTACATGGCCACAGGAGCCTTATACCCAATGATAGGAAGCGGAAATCTAAGTTATCAAAATAAACTTCTAATTTATAAATCGGTCATCCGCCCGGGAATGCTGTATGCAGCACCCGTATGGGGATATGCCTGTAAAACTACAATAGACCTCCTAGAGACAAAACAAAACAAAATCCTACGGATTATCAGGAAAGCTCCCAGGTACTTAAGAAACTCGGTAATTAGGAATGACTTCAAAATAAAAACTGTTAGAGCCCAAATTAAAAAGCTAGCGCTTAAATTTTACAGAAATTTGCCATCCGTCCCAAACGAACTGTTATTCAATCTGCATGACTATGATCATCGCAAGGCCAAATCTCGTAAGAGACCCCGCGCTGTTCTAAACATCGATAATCGGAATTAAAAGATCCCACCTCAAACATCTGATTTTTAAATAAAACTCGCGACTTTTATTTTATAAAAAAAATATTCTAAACTCTAAACTGCCAAAACGCTAGGTAACCCTTAGATCTGCATCAACCCCCCAAACTGCTTAAACTCTAAATGTGCAACAAACTGCCACACTAGGAGCTAGGACAAATAATAAAAAGTAGTAAATAAAAACCTCGAACCTCCAATTAGGGTCACTGAATTAATGTCACAGTTTGACGATAAGAACCACATATTGAAACTGGAGATTAAAGGCGCTCCGCGCCTGGTGCTCTGTCTTGTACGACACTACCGGTTTGTGAAAGTTCCGTCCTCCAAGGTTTAGTTTACGCTACGCGACACATGACAGAAATTGGTGATGACTGTAGTACCAGGTACCAGCATAAGTCTGAAACTCTGAGAGTATGATCATTGCACGTGGTAGATTTATTACTATACAATAAAACTTCATTATAAACGTAAGTATTACAATTAAATGCATTTTAGTTTCAAAAATCGTACTTTGTTTTATGTCTCAAATTATATGTAGTATCTTAAAATGCACGACATATATCTTAGCTGATGATACTGTTGTACGTGCACGTTGCTAAGCCTTCGTGTTGATTGGGAAAGACACGTGATTATTGTCGCAGTCTAATATCTAATAATAAATATTTTGTTTTCCTTATGTTAAGTTCACCTGTTGTTTACATTACATAATTATCCCTAAATGTCGTTAATAATTATTACTGTTGTTAAAATTTTATTTATGGTCATTAAAATACTTGAACTATGTTATACGCAGTGAAACTCATAATGCATGCATTATGTGGCGAATACTTACAATTGTTGTATTTTACTTATTCCAAATATCAACCACATGTCTGCTCAATTTCATTTATACTATGGTCTGTATTAGATATTGCCCCCCCCCCCTCCCCGGTTAAAAAGTTCTTAAAGAAATACTGGCTATCTAAACCAAGAATCGTTTCAAATTTAAACATTAAAAGGATGCACTACGTATAGTTTTGTTTATATGGAAATCACGGTATGACAAGAAATATTTCATTTTAATTATATGTTGCCATTTTTATCTCATTTATACAATATTCTGTTTCAAACATTGCTTATATTAGATATGTTTAGTAGTATATCAGCTTTATGACGTTCCTTAATACATAATGTATAAGGAAAGTATTGTGACAGGGTCGAAAATTCGAATTCGAGTTTTCGACGGGAGAGCACGTCTCAAGCATCCCTGATCACGAATCTAAACATTTTTGAGGTGATGTGTGTGTATATGAAAGTATGTGTCTGTCTGTGGAGACGATATCTCACGAACGAATGGAGCGATTCGACTGTAATTTGGTACAAAAATCACAATGCGTGAATACTGGAAGCCTATTGTTTTTAAACGTAATGTTCGGAACCCCCTAAATTTTCGAGTGAAATTTTGAAAAATCATCAAAAAATCAAAACTTTTAATAAAGTTACACAAATAGACATTTCTTATGTAATTTTGACTTAGAAATCCATTGACATAAACTTTAGAACGCAAGCATGAACCGTTCTCGAGATATTGCACATTTTTCAAACAAATTTATCAAAAAATCCCATAAATTAAAAAAATATTAACTGCTGAGAAATATGTTCACTTTTCATAAGTAATATCATGCGATAAATTTAATGACATCATTCTCGTGGATCTAGCTCGTTCCATTCATGAGAAAAGTTACTTTGAGTAATACTTTTGTATTTGAACTCCAATAGTCATTTATCTGCTATAAGAATAACTTATTTCTCCATCCATAACTTTTGGCGAAGAACTTGTCGGAATGTCCCCAACTTGGCGACTTTTTTAAATATTGCCGAATTAACGAAAATCTTGCCAAATGGATAAAAATGACGCTAAATCAATGAAAATGACGACTAATCGTCGAAAATACAATATCTTGGAAAGCATATAAGTATCTATACTATAAGAAAAACTTCTTTTTTTACTGTAAAAGTAGTAAGTTCATTGCATTATATAAGGAAAGTCATGTGTTGCCCACATCAGATTTTTTGTGTAATATGTGAATAGTTTAAAATAATTCAGTAATGTATTTTTAACTAGTTTTATGCCCAGGTTCACTAGCCCTCCCCTTACAAAAATTTTATTTAAATCCACCACTATCCAGTTTAAGGTAGCGATTTAAGTGGTGATCTGAACAGATCCATAAAAGGAACAATTGTCACATTTTACTTTCGATGCAATGCATAGTACTGTATGGAGAAAATATTGGAATCATGTCGAAAATCGCAACTCGACCTCGGCTTTTCGACGGATCTACACGTTTTAGGGCATCTAGAACACGAAAAAACTATTTTTAAAGTGCCGTCTGTCTGTGCAATGCATGTATTGCTAACTCACAAACCAATTGAGCCAATTTCATAGAATTTTAAAGGTAGGTCACGTGTAGTTGACTGATCCTGATGCTGATTAGATTTTTGTATGATTCGGGATAAAAGAACCCGATTTTTTTTTTTTTTTTTTTTTTTTTTTTTTCAAAATAGATCTCAAAATCCCATATGTATCCACTCTAACTAAAAAACTAACTGTCCACATTTCGTAAAATTTGGTAGATAAGTGGCGTATAAGTTACCCTAGTGCTAATTAGAATTTAGTACAATTCGGGAGAAAGAAACTTGTTTTTTTTTCCTTTTGCGAAATGCCCTGCATAAATCAAAATCTAAAGTTAAACAATGCGTATGCTCAAATGTATCAATTCAGTGCTTGTTTTGTACGTAATTTTTAACGCTAATAAGAATAAAACTATCCCCATTACTATAGGCCAGGGTTCCCATTTCAGCGCGAACCCGCGAGATTCTCGCGCAATCCATGAAAAATCTCGCGTAAAAATTTAGACTGCGCGAGAATTTCTCTCTCTCCAGTTCCGGCCTAAAATTATTTTTTCCTTCAAATTGGATACCGAGAAATCCGATGCCCGATCCCGATCGGGCATCGGAGATCGGGCCGATTGCTTCGCGACCGCAAATTGCGATCAGTTGCCTCGTTGTTGCGAATCGTGGGCCGATTGCCGAGCAGTCGCGGACCGCGATTTCGTAGCTACGTCTGAATCGCAGTCAATCGCGATTTGGGTACACTAAAGTACTACGTGTTTCTAATTAGAGAGATATTTTATAGAAAACTATAAGTGTCCCCTCAGCTTGCGCGGGTGGCAAATTCGATCAAATAAAATTTTGCTTTTTTTTTTATAGGATTCTTTCACGGATTTGAATTATGCTGTTTCCGCGTACTTCCCGCATTTTTTGTGTTTTGCTCGAGAAATTTTCTTCTTTCCGCGGACGAAAATCCTTTCCCCCGTACACAGTATGTCTACAGGTTACAAAAATCCCGAAAATGTCGTGAAATTGGCCATATATGCCCAAAAAATGTTACAAAATTTGAACAAAGCAACGAATTTTTTATCAGAGACATTCCTTTCTTACATGATCTGAAAATCTGTTTCTCCGCGATTGCGAAAACGGCGATCGCATACGGCGATTCCCACATTTTCTGAGGAGAGATGACCAATGAATATCTTTTTGCCATTTTCACAATATATTTGCATCGACTGAATTTTTTTATAATTATGTCGTTTAATATACAAATAATAAAAACCAAACCATTTTTCTACCGTATTATTAATAAAATGAAAGGTTATTTTGCAGCAGTATCACGAAAATCTGCATTTGTACGCTATCCTCGGCATACCTCGTTTAATTTGAAAAATAATTCCCACTTTTCCAATCTGTTTGCATCGACTACAGTGTTTGTAATTGTTTCGCGTTTTATACAGAAAAATTATTTTACTAACGTATTATTTATGAAATAAAGGGCTATTTTGAAAACAAAAAGAAAAAAGTCGAGTCAAACAAAATGGCTAAAATCACATGACTGGCTTGAGATTCAACAAAAGGACGATGCAATCCTTATGTTCTGCAAGTTTTGTAAAAAATACAAAAAAAAAAAATCCATTTTCAAACATAAAGTCAAATTTATTACCTAATTCTATTTGCCTAGTGAAATAGTTTTCGTCGATATTCGCCTTCGGCGATCAAAAATCGTTAAAGTTTTTAATTGCTATTGCTGCATGAAAATTGATCATAAAATGATTTTAAAAATCAAAATATAAAGTAAATACAGTCGGCCCTCGACTTTTGCAATTTACAGACAAAAAAATCGTAAATTCGCATGTGAGTCATTTTACATAAAATAACCCATGTAGACGTTTTTATGTCAGCAAATAAAATCATAACGTAAGCATGGGGGAAGTCAGGAATTTGAGTATTTTTGCTACCAATGGGAGGGGGGGGGGGGGGAGCTATAAAATTACCAAAAATGTGCTTACTTAATACTTAAACGACTCCTAATTAATTTTTAAAAAGAATGTTAGTTTTAAGAATTAAAAAATTTAAATGTCGAAGAATTTGAGTTATAGTTAATGCTTTCTTTTTTATTACTTTCTAAATTAGCATCATAAAAAAAAATGAAATTTTAAGTGTCTCTCCTTATAACAGAAAATCTCTCCCAACATTTTTTGGAAGAAGAGAAATTCTCCCCCTCTTTTCCTGACTTAGTGGGAACCCTGCTATAGGCCTATCCATTCTTTAGATATTTTAGGTTTTTCGCAATTTTGTTACGCGTGTCGCCAAATGAAAACGAAAATTGAATTAAAATTACAAATTGAGTGGAATTTCAAATAATTATGCGTCTTATTTTGTGCAATTAAACTCAATTTAATGAATTAAGAAATAAAGTAGAAAAGAAATAAAGTACAAAAGAAATAAAGTAAAAATGAATTTAAATTTGCAGTGAAAGTGATGTGCTGCCCACATCAGTTTTTTTTTTGTTTTTTTTTTCACTCGGAGATTGGTCCTTAAACAAAACAAACTCTCTCTATACCATGCAACTATTTTGCACAAAGGCGAAAGGCAGGCATAATACAATTTCTTGAAAAAATGATTACCTTATGGGCTGGTTGAGAAATATACATCTGAAGTTGGACCTGCTATGATACTCTGAAATAGCTAGTTGAAAGCCCTTTTGGCTGTTGAGGGTTAAAGTTGTGTATTTTCACTGAAATAAGGTACTAAACTGACAAAGTACACAGGTGATGCAATTTCTTTTTTTGTAACAGGAATTAGACTACAATTTGAGAAATAGCAAATGTTAGATTTGCATAGATTTTTTTCTGCAGTCACATTTCAAAAACAGTTATCAAAAGCTTTGAGGGGAAATGCCCCTCTCCCCCCTAAATCATGCGCCTGTTGCCGGTAATAAGCCCTGCACCCACCCACTTAATAAAAGTTTGATTATAGCTTATAGTATTACTAGCAGCGATCACCCGGCGTTGTTCTGGATTTACCATGCAAAACTATGATAAAAATTACACCGAAACATATAGGGCCGATTGTGATATATTACCGCTAAATGTATCGCATTTTAGAGATGTTTAAATATAATTAAAGTTGGAAAGTGTTTCATAATCAATGCTTTATGCATGATTGATCTTTGTGATTTCTTAATACTTTTCGTTGTTGAGTAAGTCTACGAGAAATAAACCATGGTGATAGTTTCCATTTAAATTCATATCTCAAACCTGCGATTTTCAAAAGTGATTAATACGTGCAATAAACTCCCACAAAACTCAGAGATTTAATTGATTTTCACGTTTTAAACCAACTATCTGCAATCTTTTTTGTTGGAAATCATGGAGTTAGAGAGTTGAACTCCTAGGAAAATGTTTCATTGCATTAATTAGCATGATTAACCATTTTCATTTCTTAATACTTTTCGTCGTTGAGTAAGCCTGTGAAAAATAAACCATGGTAATAGAGTTTCCATTTAAGTTCATATTTCAAACCTATGAATTTCATAAGTGACTAATACGTTCAATAAACTCCCACAAATCTCTGAGATTTAATTGACTTTCACGTTAAAACCAACAATGTCCCAAGGTCAATAGAATATAAATTCTTAACAAACTACATTTGACGTGACTAATAATTATTATTGCAATGATTTGATAAAATATGTGTTTTCAAATTTAAATCAATTACTGTTTTTTCTTCAGATGATTTTGAAAGTTTCCTGACCTTCTCTCAAATGCAGACGATATATTTTTTCTAAAACATGTAAAATTTTTGAACTAGACAAAAGCTATGCATCGCATTGCCTAGAAATAATATTTATTCTAATTCATACCGCGTTATTCATGCCTGTAAACTTCGGAATACAGTCAATATTTAAATGATGACTGATTTGCCACATTTAGATTAGAAATATATATTTATATCCTTCTCAAACTGATTCACATAACACACCTAACAACTATTGGCTCTTCTGTGATCGTTCACTATTTTTTTATGCATAACCTTTGCTCATTCAATTATCTTTCAACATAGCATTCAGTAATCTTTGTATAAACTTCCCGTATGTTAAAATTTTAATAGCTTCCACTCTCATAAAAAAATTTGTTATTTCTTTTCATATGTACGGAATTTATTTTCGTAAACTTCACATTACTATGCATGTACTGTTTTATTTTATTCTATATCGCTTGCACACAGTTACTATTAGATAAATATTTAAATAGTTTCCGATCAACGATTCTCAATAGTTTTTCTCGCCTCTATCAGAGAATGGATCTAGCTAGAGCTCCTCTACTACAAATGAAATGGTATATAAAGGAGCCTTAGGTCTAGCTGGAGCTCCTCTACTACAGGCTGACTTATCAAGCATATTGAAGCCCATAGGGTTCCATACTACAGTTACAGAAATTATAAAATAAGTCTTTAAAATACATACTTTATATAAAAAAGAAGTATCAATTAGAATATTGTAGAACTTAGCTTGCACAAGTATGCTCCAATACAGGGTATCCAATTATTTATTAGCCATTGTTTTCTTCGTTTCTAGGGAAGCGAAATAGTCTAAAACCCTTTCTAGAATGATTAGAGTAGTTCGGTGCAGAACAATCACCCATAATTATTTCAATTATACTTCCTAAACTGAAAATAAGAATAGACCTAATAATAATGGATTGCGCTTCCAGCTATGGTGGGCTTCAATATGCTTGATGAGTCAGCTCGTATATAGAGGAGCCATAGGTCTAGCTAGAGCTCCTCTACTACAGGCTGACTTATCAAGCATATTGAAGCCCATAGGGTTCTATACTACAGTTACAGGCAAAAAACACTGCTCACAGGCAGGCAACTCAAGAAGAATTAACATTAGAATTTTAGACATTAGAATTTTAGAATTTATCAACTTGGTTAAAATTAAGGAATTAGCATAAAACTTTACTCAAAACAATCTATTTTAAATTCCATCAAAAAATCATTAACAAAAATATTAAATTTAAATAATTTTAGAATTTAATCCAGGCTCTTAAAAATTATGAAGGTTTAGAAATTTGCTCTCAGAATACAGTTTTAGAATTTTAAATTTACAGAATAAATTTTGATTAAATGCATTTCAAAAATATTGAGAATTTAAGAAATTAGGAGTTTAAATATAACAGTAATATTCACCAGCTGGGTCATCAGACATGGGGGGGGGGGGGGAAGTTCCAATCATTAGAGCTGCACTGGTTGGAGACAAAAAGTTCTAATAGTGAGCTGACAGGAATAAAACTACACTGGTTTTCTGGAATTCACCCAAACTTGAAACAGGAGAGGATTCAGCATTTTCTTGAAAAGGATTGTAAACTCAGGAGATCAGACCTAACAACTACTTCTGGAACACTCGGATCTTTTTAGAACGGCCGTCCTCGTCAGAAACTACGTTCACGCAGCTCGCATAAGGAATTTTCACCACGTACTTTTCTGGAGAGTTACGTCGCGAATTCCGCGATAAAAGCTTGAAAAATGCATAATTTAAATTAAAACAACTAATGAAAAAAAAGAAGAATAACGCGAGGAACTTAACGTTCCATTAAAAGCTCGCGTGGAACAAAAGTTCCATTCGAAAAATAAACAACGCGCTTCTCGCGCTAACCACAACGAAGGATTTCAACAAAAAACTGAAACTGAAAAGTTCTGCGCGCGTATTTATACTTGCGGCAAAAGGGCGAGTTTAGATAAACGGCAGCAATTAAAATTCGCTTACCGAAATTAGAATTGCCAAAATAATACTCTTAATTCCGAGAGCAGACGATCCGAAAAAAACGCGAACCAATTAAAAAAATCCCAAATTCCAAAGAGGCGCGAAAAACGCTTAGGTGGCGCCTTTAATCGCAGTAAAAAGCCCGCAAAACAGAATTCCGAAAATGGCCGCAACTGAAATTTTTGAATTACAGTGAGACATGGAAATAACTTGAAACTGTAGAACAAACGGAATTTCTAACCAAAATGGGAAAATGAGACATCAAATTAAAGGGAATTTTAAGGGGAATCAAATAAATAAATAATTTTTAAAATTTACAAATCAAAAGTAATATTAATTTAAGGAATGGAGCATTTTTAACTAAGAATATTATAAAGAAAATTAATTTAGATGATTAAAAATATTCTAATTAAAGAATAAATGAAAAAGCCAATAAATATTATTTAAATATTACCAAATTAAGAATATTGAGCCAGGGAAAAAGAAATAAAAGTAAATTTCCAAACCTCCAAATTACCTAAATTCTAAAGCAACCCAACACATTCCTTCCACCTATCCCCCAAAATTAGAAATTAGGAGTTTAAATATAACAGTAATATTCACCAGCTGGGTCATCAGACATGGGGGGGGGGGCGAAGTTCCAATCATTAGAGCTGCACTGGTTGGAGACAAAAAGTTCTAATAGTTGAGCTGACAGGAATAAAACTACACTGGTTTTCTGGAATTCACCCAAACTTGAAACAGGAGAGGATTCAGCATTTTCTTGAAAAGGATTGCAAACTCAGGAGATCAGACCTAACAACTACTTCTGGAACACTCGGATCTTTTTAGAACGGCCGTCCTCGTCAGAAACTACGTTCACGCAGCTCGCATAAGGAATTTTCACCACGTACTTTTCTGGAGAGTTACGTCGCGAATTCCGCGATAAAAGCTTGAAAAATGCATAATTTAAATTAAAACAACTAATAAAAAAAAAAAGAATAACGCGAGGAACTTAACGTTCCATTAAAAGGTCGCGTGGAACATAAGTTCAATTCGAAAATAAACAACGCGCTTCTCGCGCTAACCACAACGAAGGATTTCAACAAAAAACTGAAACTGAAAAATTCTGCACGCGTATTTATACTTGCGGCAAAAGGGCGAGTTTAGATAAACGGCAGCAATTAAAATTCGCTTACCGAAATTAGAATTGCCAAAATAATACTCATAATTCCGAGAGCAGACGATCCGTAAAAACGCGAACCAATTAAAAAAAATCCCGAATTCCAAAGAGGCGCGAAAAACGCTTAGGTGGCGTTATTAATCGCAGTAAAAAGCCCGCAAAACAGAATTCCGAAAATGGCCGCAACTGAAATTTTTGAATTGCAGTGAGACATGGAAATAACTTGAAACTGTAGAACAAACGGAATTTCTAACCAAAATGGGAAAATGGGACATCAAATTAAAGGGAATTTTAAGGGGAATCAAATTAAATAAATAATTTTTAAAATTTACAAATCAAAAGTAATATTAATTTAAGGAATGGAACATTTTTAACTAAGAATATTATAAAGAAAATTAATTTAGAAGATTAAAAATATTCTAATTAAAGAATAAATGAAAAAGCCAATAAATATTATTTAAATATTACCAAATTAAGAATATTGAGCCAGGAAAAAAAGAAATAAAAGTAAATTTTCAAACCTCCAAATTACCTAAATTCTAAAGCAACCCAACACTTATCAAGCATATTGAAGCCCATAGGGTTCTATACTACAGTTACAGATATTATAAAATAAGTGTTTAAAATAAATATTTTACATTAAAAAAAAAGTTTCAATTAGAATATTGTAGAACTTAGCTCGTACAAGTATGCTCCAGTACTGGGTATTCGATTATTTATTAGCCATTGTTTTCTTTTTGCTTCGCTTCTAGGAAAGCGAAATAGCCTAAAACCCTTTGTAGAATGATTAGAGCAGTTCGGTGCAGAACAACCACCCATAATTATTTCAATTATACTTCCTAAAGTGAAAATACGAATAGAGCTAATGCTAATGGATTGCGATTCCAACTATGGTGGGCTTCAATATGCTTGATGAGTCAGCTCGTATATAGAGGAGCCTTAGGTCTAGCTAGAGCTCCTCTACTACAGGCTGACTTATCAAGCATATTGATGCCCAGTAGGGTTGCTTCATAAACATGGGCTACCATATTTGGCGATCTAACGCGTGCTCCAAATATGGAGTTTCACACTTATTTCAGAACGTTAACAAATTTTCAATTGAGTTATATTTTTATAAATGAATAAGATTAGAGTAACATTTGTAATTTCGTAACACTTATTGACAAGAATTAAATATACGATTCTCACTCTACAAACAGATTAACAAATAAGGAATGAAATATATGGATATATTTTTTTACTTTTTTTGCAAAAATTCAGTCTTATTAAAATTCATGAAATACTTGGATGTATATTTCTACTATTTTATATCTATTCCAGTTCCAACGTTTTATAAAAAGGAAAAGTATTATTATCTTATTATAAACTCAGAAAGACCTTGAAATATTTGAAACACCTATAATAGTGAAAAAAGTTGTTTCTGAAATACATTTATGATACATAGTAGTGTGTGAATTACTCGGGGGGGGGGGGGCGCAGAAAACTTAAATAACTTATTCTGTTTAGCATTACAAATAGAAAATAGTTTTTCCAAGTATTCATATTTTTTATTATCAGAAGCATATTTTCTATTCCAAGTACTCTTTATACAACAAACAATTCCATAATTGAAGAATCCTATTTAAAGTTCAGAAACCACTGTAATGTATATTATGATTTCGTAAAGGACCTATTTTGAAAAAAAAAATGGTTTTAATGTTTTATTAAAAATTTTTATAAAGGGAAATGTAAATTGTACTTTGAAAAATCTCATCTTTACAGCAAAAGCTATTTTTTTTAAGACTAAAATTATAGTAATTAGCGTATTATGTTAATTTTATCAAATGAAAATTGCAGAACCTGTAGATCTGAAACATTTTCAAAGTGCAACTTTTAAAAAGAAAAATAATAATGCCATGTTGCCCAAAGATAAAACCACAGTAGTGTGATCCATTGTTAGTTTTCTTAATTATAACCCTATATTGCTAATTCAAAGCCTTTTTAGAAGTCAGGCACCATAAATTTTTTCATGTGGTCTTAAATGACATATCTCCAACAAATTTTATAAAATCAGAAAAATAAATAGGACATATTTATTTTTATCGTTTTTCTATTTTATTTTGTTAATACTTTTCTATACAGTAGCAAAGCATGAAATATTCTTTGAAATAAACTTCATGACATTTAGTCAAATTATAGGTGTTCATTTTGATGTAAATATTGATTATTGTCAACTCCAGTGAACAATAGTTACCTCAATAAGTAAAACTTTCTTATTCTTCCTTGAAGAAAACATGCATGTAAAAATCAGGAGACTGCAATTGTTTCGAGAGAGTTTTAATTCCATTGAAACAATTGCAGTCACCTAATTTTTATAATACTTCTTTAAAGAAAGCATGCATATAAAGTTTTATAAATAGTCATAAGACTTTATATTCTATATTTTACTTACTTCAAATTTACAGGAGATCGATCAGCACACTGAATAAAAAAAATAAAATAAACTTTTCATGCTATACTTCAAACAGCTATTATTTCTCAAAATATTCAAATTGCAAACAAATTAATATTCAAATTGCAAACAAATTAGAATTTTACCTGAAAATATGCAACATTATTTAAATTACATGAAAAGTTTTTGAAAAATTACTTTTCTGTATGTACTTATGTATATTACTTTGTGTACCGTTAATTATTTTTTGTTACAAAGTCATTTACTTTCATCACTGAATAATACACACCCCAAGGAGACAAGTCCAATATTCAGTCAAAACTTTAAGAAATCTAAGGTACCATGAAAATACTTTCTTATATTGCAATTTTACTAAAACATTTTAATGAAATTTTTATAAAGTTCCTTCCAAAATTTAAGTAATAAAATTATGTTTTTATAAGCAACCAATTTGTTTTATGTTTTTTTTTCTTTCTCATAAAACTGTATCTTAGGTTTTATTGAACTAACTGATACATGCTTATAGCTAAATACTAATATAGTATCATGTAAATAGGTTATTTAAACAATATTTTATTATGATTGATAGATTTTACCCAAGTTAAAAAAAAAAAAAAAAAGTCTTATTTATGTTTAAACCACTTTAAAAAAGCTGGTTTCTCTTTAGTAGACAAAATATAGCTTTTTCCGAATAAAAAAACTGAATTGTATAAATAAGTCATTAAAAAATTGATATTTCATGCAGTTTTTATCAAGAGCATCATGGACATACTATGACAACTGATTTATTGAAATTGGCTAAATAAATCAATATTAAGGTGAGAAAATACAAAAATGTAGCAAAAAAAAATGTGCTTACTTGATAATCAACATAACCCTGCAAGCACTCAAACTTGAAAAATTGTATTGGAAAAATAGGAAATGACAAAAACCACTTTGCAAAAACAAATTTATTTTACTTTTACTGGTTACATTAATTACAGTAAAATCCTTTTTAAGATACAAAATTATTAATAAACAAATCTGTATCTGACATATCCAATGGAGATAAACTGCACTAAAAACACATACCTTCCTTTTAATTTTAGCTGGCATTTTTGCAACCCTGTATTTTTTAAATGTACATTTCAATTAAAACATTCACATATAAACATTATTTCAAATATAACTGAAAAAGAAAAATAATTCAGAACAGATTAGTTTCAAATAACCAGTAAATTTATTGTACAGATATTAAAATGAGGAACATGAGGCTCCAAGTAGCTAATTAATTATGTTTAAAGTGTAATGTTAATGAAGTTTGTTATTTTATAGTATTAAACAAATAAACAGGGCGGGGGCACTTCAGGACCAATCAAATCATTTCTTTGCATGTCTTTATCAAACTCCGACAACTAATAAGAATTATACACTCACTAATATATGGAAATATTCTTTATATTGTTTAACATCCAATATGGTCCATCAAAAATTATTTTTAAAGAAAATCAAATTGAAATCAAACTAAAATATAAAACTTAGATGTAAACAATGGAAAATTTGCTTTCCCTAAAACAGATTAAATATTTACAGATCCAACAGTACTTTTAACTATAGCAATTTTTGTTGTGTACAAATATAAATTATTTTCTGATTATTTCATACAATTAAAAAATAGTACAGAATTTTTCTCATCATGTTAAATATTTCAAAAATATCTGTGGAGCGCGAACAGATAGAATATAATAACAGATAGATTATATTGATATAATAACCAGGCAGCGTGAAGTATTATTTTAGTTTAGAATTTTGTTAAGTATTTAATATTTCTGTCATAAAGGTGGATATCAATGGAAGTCGTCTCGAAGTCGAAAAAAAGTAGTCATGTGAGATGGAAATGGAGTTAATTGAATCAATACGTGAAAAATCATTTTTGTGGAATCTAAAAGATCCACTGTATTTAATGGTAAATTTAATGCTTCATGGTAAATGCATTTACCATGAAGCATTCAGAATTTATTTTCGTAGTTAACACTAATTAATTTTTTGTTTTTTGTTAGCAGAAGCACAGCTAAAATAAGTATTGTGTGCTTTTCTGTTAATGGCATGACTTTTCAGCCCTTTACATCTCACAATTAAATAATGATTTATAACTGCTTCTTTTACATTACAACATGTAGGCAAAATTACATTTACACATTTTTCTTTTATACTTTGTACAAGAAGATCCGTAATAGGAAGTTCTTGTAAAAGAAACTTATCTTTGTTATCTTGAAAAACACGTTCTGCTTCCCGACAAATTCTGTATAATCCTGATTTAGGTTTTTGAAGTCCACCCATATCACAATATTCCACCAACAATGTACGGTACCTGGGCACTGATAGTTCAGTGGAATCTTCTGAAGCTTTGAGGGTCTCAAGACAAATTTTACATATATTTTTCTTATTTAAAATAGCATTTAATGTTGCACCTGCAATAAAATATATATCGTTTTCTAGAACTGCTGGTGGCAAAGTGTGACTTGAAACTTGCCGAGAAGTAGAAGGTTCGCTCATTGCTACATTGTTATATCCTTGTGAAGTAGTTGGTATATCTTTCAAAGAAAATGATAGATCTAAAGAATCAAAGAGATGATAATCGCTATCAGATGCATAATTTGAATTATTTACATCAGATATAAATTGTGACATGCAAATTAATTTTAAAGCTCGCTTTGCTTGAAGGGCTGTTGGCTTCGTAGCAGATTTTCGTCTTATCTGGGAGAAAACATTTTCTAATGCATCTTGTGTTAGTCTACCAGGAAGGAAAAAGGTGAATCCATCAGAAAATAATTCACTTGTTATATTCATTAGACTTATGGTAGACATAATCATGCCAGTTTGCAATGGTTTCCAACCATTTCCCAGTTTGGTGACTTGCATAATATCAACAAATGATTGCAGAAACTCAAAGTTTTTGGTTTTATTTCTTATGGTTATACCACATTTTGGATGTCTAGCTGACATAATACTAAACCATTTTGAAATCATTCGTATCCACCATGCTGATGGTAAAGCTTCTTTCGGAAGCTGGCGCAAGCTAACAGATTTCTCTATAGCAGCAGCTGTTTTGAGAGAAAACAGTTGTACTGCAGTGGCAACATTCATTTTAGAAAAATGAGTAGGAAACAGATGAATCCTGTTTAAGTGCTGCAAGGATCGCAGAGTTGTTTCCGTTTCAATTTCTGATATCCATAAATGCTTTAAATAGCCTGACGTAATAGTGCATGATGGCAAGTCATTCTCATTGCAGATGGTTTGAGGCAAAATAAAAATGTTAGATAAAAAAGCATTTCTCATATTTTTTAATAAATGTGGGACATCTGCAAAAGAATGAATTGTTATATCTGAACTCCCAATTTTGTAAGACGTGTCTCTTTCTTGTCTTGACACACAAACTCCCAACGAGCACCACATAGCTTTGTTGTTACTGCCCATGTCTGAAGTGCTTGCTCGTACTTTAAGTCCAATTTCTCGTGCTGCATCCACAGTTTGGTGCAACAGTCTTTTCATGTCAGGGCCTGATGTAGATTGATTGGTAAGTTCACAGGCCACAACTTGCTTCCACTGAAATTTAAGTCCACAAAGCATAACTACGGTCAAATGTTTGGCAATTCCTGGTTGCCCTAAAGTTGTATTTCCTATGAAGGATTTTGATGATGCATCAAAGTCCTGATAAGAAGCAATTTCCATTTCGTCTACTAAAATGCAGCAGTTTTTATCCAACATGTCCATGTTTTCAACCTTTGTTTTTAACAGGGAAAAAAGCGTATGCAAGACGCCAAAGTTAAGCTGTATGTTTTGTACACGGCGGTTGAGGGTACTATATGATGGAGCTGGGTACCCAGTCGATCTTAGGTAATTATAACCATGTTTACCTAAGGCAAACCTAAGTTTTAACCCTTTAATGACTGCATCATTTGTCCAGTTTAATCTGTCTACAGTAAGAGAAGCTATTTGCTCATCAGATAAGAAAGAAGACATTTTATTTTCCTTTTCTTGCATCTGTTGTTTTAGCACACTATTCTCCTTTTCGAGAGCTTCAATTCTCTTCAACAAATCAGCCGATGACACATTTTCCTAAAAAAAAAAAAATTCTATCATTGAACAAAAGATCAAGAACCAGAAAAGTTTAATGAAAGAAAGTTAGGGAATTTATCTGAAAGTTAAATTATACGGCAAAAGCATTTATAGTACTTTTGTATTATTGTGGTCAGGGTAAGAAATTTCAGCCCAAAGTTTACTCGTAAAAATAAAAAATATTGGCTAGTACCATATAAATATAATAACATTGCATAATGTTTTCACCATTTCTTTCAAAAAAATTAATTGCAGTAAAATTTATCGGTAATCATTGTATAAAAAATGTAACATAAATATACATATAACATATGAGCAATTAGGATATTGCGCATGCACACATCCCATAGTAGTATCAGCCATGGTAGGGCCACATGAAGTGCACATGCAATGAAACCACATGACATAGCAAGTAATTTTGCAATTCTATAAAATGGAAACATATTAATTACCTTTTCATGTTCTATTTTTTCTAACGAAGAGCCTGGCTTGGGATTTCCAATTCCCTTTTTTCTTTTATCACTTAATAAAGGAGATAGGTTAGGCACATCAGTAAGAGTTGGAATTGCAGTTTGCAGATTCTTTCTCTCATCCATACACTGGTTTTCAAATTGTGATTCTTCAAAGTAAGCCTATAAGTAACAATATTAAAATTTTAAAAGTTGTAATTTAAATTAAATATATCTTTTAATGAACTTTGAAGAAACTAGACAATGTTTACTGTTCAAATTATGCAGCACTCTGACCAAGATCAGTGGTGAAGCATCAGAGGAGACAGCCTGTATCCAAATAATTTACGATCAATATATATAATTGTATCAAAATCTAAAGGTCAAAATATTGGATCAAAAACAATACTGTATTTATAACTGATAAATTAGAAATGGTAAGACTACTGTACATGATACAAGTAGTTGACCTAAGAAATTGACTTTTCAAGTTTTTTATGCTCAACTTTTAATTTACAGGCAATTTGGCAAACAAACAATTTTTTTCACTCCCGCAAATTTGGTCTAAACACAGTTTAAATACGTAACTACATGTATGCATTACCCCATGCTAATTTACTATCATGAGAAGAAATATAAAATAAAGGTTCTATTTATGAATTTAATTAGTCATACTTACAGCTGATTTTAATTTAGGTAAGCCAATGCCTTTAATACGGTGATTTGCAATTAACTTAGGAGGATTGGGAATACTGAACAATGTTGGCACTGCTGTAGCTTTCAACAATTTTTTCATGTCCACTCTCTTACATTCAAATTGACTTTCCTCAAAATGAACCTAGAAAAAAAAAGTAAGGCATGTTACACTTATAATAATTATTTTTTCTAAATGCTTAAAATAAGAATTAAGAAACAGAAATCTCAATTACTAATACAATACTGCAAATGGAAACTGTTGAAAATCTTTGATGAAAAAAAAAGCCGAGCTCAGTAGGTTATTAGGGTATTTTCCTCTTTAGATACAAAGTAGTTAAACTTTTAAATATGTGAGGCAAACATTCATACATGTTACTAAAAAAACATTAAAGTAAAACTGTTTTGAAAAAGTTATTCAAAATGTAGAGAATACATCCAATAAGCATTAGTACCAATAAGCGTAATCTAATAAGATATGAAAGTTCAATTCATTTCTAATTTCCATTTATGAGATATCGGTTACTACAGAATGTAAAAATGCTTTTATGTAGTCCCACCTAACAAATGATATGCTATTGTACAACACACATTTTTATTGTAAACAGTGTCGAAAGCCCAGACCATCCGACTCGTCCGTGGACTTAGAGTAGCAATTTGGATGGCCCAGACCGTCCGACTCATCCTATGAGGAGTTGGATGAGTCGGAGGATGAGGACTTGAGTATCTATTTGGATGGCCGGATTGTAAACAGTGTATGTATTTTAACCTATCTCAATCATTTATTCGTGAGATATCGCTGATCAAAGGTGAAACACCATTAGTGTATATTGCCAGAACTATAAATCCAATGAAATTTGAAATCAACAAGCTTTTGATCTTTATTACTATAGATATGATTAAAAAATTTCAAACAGTTTTCTCGATTCATTCATGAAAAATCACTGACCACATGAAAAAAATCTAGCAGATAATATTGCCAAAACTATACATCCAATAAGCATTAGTACCGATAAGCGTAATCCAATAAGATATGAAAAGTTCAATTAATTTCTAATTTCCATTTATAAGCCTATCGGTTACTACAGAATGTAAAAATATTTTTCTGTAGTCCCACCTAACAAATGATATGCTACTGCACAACACACATTTTTATTGAAAACAGTGTATGTATTTTAACCTATCTCAATCATTTATTCGTGAGATATCACTGATCAAAGGTAAAACACCATTAGTGTATATTGCCAGAACTATAAATCCAATGAAATTTGAAATCAACAGGCTTTTGATCTTTATTACTATAGATATGATAAAAAAATTTCCACCAGTTTCCTCGATTCATTCATGAAAAATCACTGACCACATAGAAACATCCTAGCAGATAATACTGCCAAAACTATACATCCAATACGCATTAGTACCAATAAGTGTAATCCGATAAGTTATGAAAAGTTCAATTAATTTCTACTTTCCATTTATGAGATATCGGTTACCACAGAATGTAAAAATATTTTTCTGTAGTCCCACCCAACAAATGATATGCTACTGCACAACACACATTTTTATTGAAAACAGTGCAATACATTTAAAATTTCAGAATTGTAACCACATCCAGGTGAAGGATTTCCAATTTCCCTGTTTTTGCTAAAATACTGAAGTTCTGGTGGAAATTAAAACAGAATTGATAATTTTGTGGAGGGGAGGGGGAGGAGCACTGGAGGTACACTGTCATTGTAAAAAGAGCAAAAAGAAAAGTAATTGTAGGGTTATTTTATCTGACACCTTTGACCTGAAAATTTAAAGAGAGGCAATTTTGGTATAAACTTGTGTATGTACAGATTTACAGATTATATAAATATAACATTTAAAATCTTTGTAATAATAATAAATTTTATAAATCTGTATTACAAACGATATATTTATGCCTAATACGAAAGAATTTAAGTATCTTATTGGGAAAATCCTATAAACGGAATGACAGAACGCCAATGTTTACATCAAATGATTGGCGCCAAACATCGACTTGGCGATAAAATAATCGGTGCCATTTAAAAGTAATTTCGTGTCATTTGAACATAATTTTTTATCAGTTTTTCGAAAAAATAATAGCTAATCATTAAGTAGCTTATATGATAAACGTATTTCGATTTATTTACCATTTTAGCTTATGTTTGCATAATTACTATAACATGGCAAGTTTTCCACTTGGCGACAGTTTGTTGATAGTAGGATTCACCAATTTTGTGATTCATTATGATCTAAAAATACAACAAAGTGTATAAAACTTGAAAGATATTTGTGTAAGAGGAATAAATCTTTAATATATATATATAATTTGAAGCTATTTTCTTCTAGGTTTGAAAGTGCGTATAATGCATTCAAGATGATGTTTACATTACAAACTACGTGTACTAAGATAAGACTATAACAAATAAAAATCATTAATAATCCATACTACAGTTACAGAAATTATAAAATAAGTGTTTAAAATAAATACTTTATATGAAAAAAGAAGTTTCAATTAGAATATTGCAGAACTTACCTCACATAAGTATGATCCATTACCGGGTATCCAATTATCACGCCGACTATTTATTAGCCATTGTTTTCTTCTTTCTTCGTTTCTAGGAAAGCGAAATAGTCTAAAACCGTTTCTAGAATGATTAGAGCAGTTTGGTGCAGAACAACCACCCATAATTATTTCAATAATACTTCCTAAAGTGAAAATACGAATAGAGCTAATGCTAATGAATAGCGCTACCAGCTATGGTGGGCATCAATATGCTTGATGAGTCAGCTCGTATATAGAGGAGTCTTAGGTCTAGCAGTGACGTCACTCGTCTTTCCTTCCCGGGACAACTTTTCCCCCGAACGAGACAACCTTATATATAAGATATTCTACGGACCTTGAAAATCTCCAACCTTTTTCGTTGTGAATCATGGAGTTAGGGAGTAGAACTCTTAGGAAAAAGTGTCATTTTTCACGAACCACTCGAGAACCACTAGTCGTAGAAACTCGAAACATGGCCTATGTTTTAAGAGGGGCGATTTCAAGACTACAAAACAAATTTCATGAAATTCGGTTCAGCCGTTCTCCAGTTATGGTGGATCATACAAACACACTTTTCTTCTTTATATATATGGATTTTTCAATAGTTTGATTTGAGGAATAGCCAACAAACAATTTCGCTGTTTGTAGTGTTTCTTTCAAGCATACAACCGGGGGGAGATGGTGAAGCCCCCTCAAAGACCCCCCCCCCCACGCAAAGGTATTTTACACTAACCTGGTTTCTATTTATATGACAGCATTTAGATATGTTTATAAAAGGCAAACAAAGAACTTGCCCTATCCCCTCCCCCCCCCCCCCCCCCCCCGTCCAAAAAATCCTTAAAGAAACACTGGCTATTTAAACCAAAAATCGTTTCAAATTTAAGCATAAAAAAATTACCTATGTATAATTCTGTTAATATGGAAATTCCGTTATGACAAGAAATCTTAACTATATGTTGCCATTTTTATTTTCTCATACGTAGTATTGAGAAAGTATTGTTGTCATGAAAATTTTGAATTTTGATACCAACATACATGTTAAGACCTCCTGAACACGATTTGACTATTTTCTGAGTGATGTCTGTCTGTCTGTGGTCGATTTCTTATGTACACGATAGCGATCACAGACATTAATGAATTTTCACGAAACTTTATGTGTTATCGAAAAATCTGGAACTTCATAAGAGTTTTTTTTTGTTTTTGTTTTTTATTTATTTATTTTTTGTTTGGTTTTTTTAATTGGAGCGAAAACTTCGAAATTTATTTGAAATTTCACATTTTTCTAACACGGCAGCATAGGACAAAATTTCAATCATTGTTGTGAAAAATAGCCGAGATACAATTTTTTTTTTGTTGTTCCTGACATCAATCATTAGCCACCACAGGGGGGAGGGGGAAGTTACCCGCTCCCCGGGAGGTACATTGTCAAGTAGGGTATTAATCGAAAATATTTTTCAAGTCCTTCAAAGTGAAGGGTAACACGCTACAATTGTAATCATTTGTTCCCACGATACCGATATTTAAAAAAATTTCTTGTAAAATTTGAAGAAAAAAAATATTCAAAATAGACTGGTATGTATTTGAGAAAGTCGAGTAGAACCAGTTCAATTTTTCAATGTTTTTAGACACATCATTTAATTATATTATAATTTTTCAATATTTTACTTTCTCTGCAATGCATGGTAATGTATACGGAAAGTATTGGAATCATGCCGAAAATCGCAACTCAAGTTTTCGACGGATCTAAACGTTTCGACACCTCTAGAATACGAAACAACTATTTTTAGCGTGACGTCTGTGTGTGTGTGTCTGTGCAATGTATGTATCGAATCTAACTCAAAAACTAACGGACCGAATTCCATAAAATATGGTAAGAAAGTCACTTGGATATGACCCTGGTGCTGATTAGTTTTTGGTACGATACGTAAAAACTGAGCTCGCCTTTTTTTGCGAAATGTCCCGTAAAAATTTCATGTATTCACTCTAGCTAAAATACCAACTGACCAAATTTCACAAAATTTGATAGATAAGTTACTTCTACGATACTCTGGTGCTGATTAGATTTTGGTATTAATCGGAAAAGAACAACCTGCCTTTTTTTAAGAAATGGCCCGCAAAAATGTCATGTATCCACTCTAGCTAAAATACTAATTGACCACATTTTACAAATTTCGAGGATTTAGTTATGCCACTATTTAGGGAAAATGTCCAATTACCAAATAAAAACAAAAATTGAATTAAAAATGCACATTTAGTGTTATTTGGTTCAATAAAACTAAATCTAATGAATTATTAAAAATAAAGAAAATATGAATTTTAGTCTGCAGGTAAAGTCATGTGCTGCCCACATCAGATTTTTACTTTACCTGCAATGCATGGTAATGTATAGGAAAAGTATTGGAATATTGTCGAAAATCGCAACTCGAGTTTTCGACGGAACTATACGTTCTGAGACCTGTAGAACACGAAAAATCTATTTTTAGCCTGACGTCCGTATGTATAATGTGTGCATCAAATCTAACTGAAAACCTAATTGACAGAATTTCGTAAAATGTAGTAGATAAGTCCTTGTGGATGACCCTGGTGCTGATTATATTTCGTTCGGAAGAATAAATTTTTTTTTTTTTTTTTTTTGCGATATGGCCTTCAAAAATCGTCAAAATCTGAAATAAATGACTACATATTCTGAAATGCATGAATTAAATATTTGTTTCACATGTAATTTTTGTCTATACAAAGAGTAAAACCAACCCCGATTTTCAAGAACTAGCCATTCTCGAGATATCTTTGCTTTTCCATTTTTACTATTGCAGTCTTAAGAAAAGGTACAACTACCAAATGAAAACGAAAGCTACAGTAAAAGTGTAAATTCAGAGTAATTTCAATTATTATGTGTTTTATTTAGTGCAATTAAATGAATTATTAATGAAATAAAGAGAAAATGAATCTGAGTCTGCAGAAGTAGTCAGGTGCTGCTTACATCAGATGTTTTATTTAAATAATAGCCTATCATATTCGCTAAATTAAGTTTAATTTCAGTAGATAAAACACAAAATTAAACTAAAATGCACTGAATTTATGCTTTTAATTCAGCTTTCGTTTTCATTTGGTACCTGCTTATATTCTTAAAACCGGAGTGGCAAAAATGCGAAAAAAACAAAATATTTCGGGAACGACTAGTCCTAGAGTATTGGGGTTGGTCTTATTACTTTCGTTATATACATAATGTATAAGGCAAGTATTGTGACGGGGTCGAAAATTCAAATTCGAGTTTTTGACGGGAGAGCACGTTTCAAGCATACCTGTTCACTAATCGAACATTTCTGAGGTGATGTCTGTGTGTGTGTGTCAGCGAGTCTGTGGAGACGATATCTCACGAACGAGTAAAGCGATTCGAATGAAATTTGGTACAAAACCACAATCCATGAATACTGGAAGCCTATTGTTTTAAACACAATCGAATGTACAGAACCCCACCTCCCCTAAATTTTCGAGTGAAATTTTGAAAAACTCATCAAAAAATCGAAACCTTTAATAAAGTTATGCAAACAGACATTTCATGTGTAATTATTCCTTAGAAAACGATTGCATTAACCGTTCTCGAGATATTCCGCATTTTTCAAATAAATTTATCAAAAAATCAAGTAAAATAAAAAAATATTAACTGTTAAGAAACATGTTCACTTTTCATATGTAATAGCACGCGATAAATTTAGTGACATCATTCTCATGGATCTAACTCGTTCCATTCACCAGAAAAGATACTTTGAGTAATACTTTTGTATTTGAACACCAGTAGTCATTTATCTGCTGTAAGAATAACTTATTTCTCCGTCCATAACGCTTGGCGATATTTTGGCGGAATGTCACCAAATTAGCGACTTTTTAAACATTGCCAAATTAAAGAAAATCTCGCCAAATGGATAAAAATTACGCTAAATCAATGAAAATGCCGACTAATTGAAAAAAATTCAATATCTTGGGAAAATAAGTATAAGAATAATATTTTTTAACTGTAAAAGTAGTAAATTCTTTCCATTATATAAGGAAAGTCATATGCTGCCAACATCAGATTTCTCTTATTATCGTCAAAAATTGCATATGGCACAAACATTTAATTGATGCATTTGAGCATACGTAACCTTTTATTTTAGACTTTTGACGATTTTGTGGGCCATTTTTTTGTTTTTTCCCTCGAATCGTACTAGGATCTAATCAGCACAAGGGTAATTTATCAGTGACTTATCTACCAAATTTTGTGAAATTGGGTAAATTAGTTTTTCAGTTTGAGTGGACACCGGCAATTTTTGTAAACCATCTCGCCAAAAAAAAAAAGGCAGGTTATTTTTTTCCAAATTGTAACAAAATCTAAACAAAACCAGGGCAACACACACATGACTTATCTGATAAATTTTAAGAAATTTAGTAGATAATCAATTAGTTTTTGAATTAGTGTGGATAAATACATTTCACAGACAGACGCACACACAGAGACGTCATGTTAAAAAATATCTGATGTGGGCAGCACATGACTTTCCTTATATAATGCAATGAATTTACTACTTTTACAGTAAAAAAATAGATTATTTTTATAGTAGATATTTATATTCTTTCCAAGATATTAAATTTTCGTCAATGAGTCGTCATTTTCATTGATTTAGGGTCATTTTTATCCATTTGGCGAGTTTTTCGTTAATGTAGCAACATTTAAAAAAGTCGCCAAGTTTGCGACATTCTACGAAATTCGTCGCCAAAATCTCGCCAAACGTTATGGATGGAGAAATAAGTTATTTTTACAGCAGATAAATGACTATTGGCGTTCAAATACAAAAGTATTACTCTCAGAGTATATTTTTTCATGAATGGAACGAGCTAGATCCACGAGAATGATGTCAACCAATTTATCGCATGATATTACATATGAAAAGTGAACATGTTTCTCAATAGGTGATACTTTTTTTTATTTTACATGATTTTTTGATAATTTTTTTGAAAAATGCTCAATATCTCGAAAACGGTTCATGCTAGCGTTCTAAAATTTTTGTCAATCGTTTTCTAATGAAAAGTTACATAAGAAATGTCTATTTGCGCAACTTTATTTAAGGTTTTGATTTTTTAATGATTTTTTCAAAATTTTACTCGAAAAGAGGGGGTTTTGAACAATCGATTGCGTATAAAAACAATAGGCTTCCAGTATTCACGGATTGTGATTTTTGTACCGAATTTCGTTCGAATCGGTCCATTCATTCGTCAGTTATAGTCTCCACAGACAAACTGACACACACACACATACACAAACACACACACACATAGACATCACTTCAAAAATGTTCCATTCATGATCAGGGATGCTTGAAACGTGCTCTCCCGTCGAAAACTCGAATTCGAATTTTCGACCCCGTCACAATACTTTCTTTATACATTATTACATATAAGGAAAGTAATAAAGCTGAATTTGCACCTTCAGTTCAACTTTCGTTTTCATTTGATAATTGTATGTATATTCAAAAGCAGCGTAACAAATATAGGAAAAAGTGAATGTCTCCAGAACGACTAATTCTAGTATAATAGGGTTGGTCTTATTCTTTTCAACGTCAAAAATTACGTATGAAGCTTAATGGATGCATTTGAGCAGAGCAGACTTGGTCTTTTATTACTTTCCTTACATACAATAATGTATAAGGAAAGTATTGTGACGGGGTCGGAAATTCGAATTCGAGTTTTCGACGGGAGTGCACGTTTCAAGCATCCCTGCTCACGAATCAAAAATTTTTGAGATGATGTCTGTATGTGTGTGTGTGTCAGTGAGTCTGTGGAGACAATAACTGACGAACGAATGGACCGATTCGAACGAAATTTGGTACAAAAATCACAATGCGTAAACACTGGAAGCCTATTGTTTTCTTACGTAATCGAATGTTCAGACCCACCCTAAATTTTCGAATGAAATTTAAAAAAAAAAATCAACAAAACCTCTAATATAGTTACGCAAATAGACATTTCTTATGTAATTTTTCATTAGAAAACGATTGACATAAATTTTAGAACGCTAGCATGAACCGTTCTCGAGATATTACACATTTTTCAAAAAAATTATATGAAATAAAAAAAAAATGGTTCCTATTGAGAAACATGTTCACTTTTTATATGTAATATCATGCTATAAATTGGGTGACATCATTCTCGTAGATGTTGCTCGTTCCATTTATGAAAAAGATACTTTGAGTAATACTTTTGTATTTGAATGCCAATAGACATTTATCTGGTATAAGAATAAATTATTTCTCCGACTATAACACTTAGCGAGATTTTGGCGACGAATTTGGCGGAATATCGTCAACTTGGCGATTTTTTTTTTTAAATGTTATCAAATTAAAGAAAATCTCGGCAAATCTAGTTCTAGCTAGAGCTCCTTTACATACAGGCTGACTTATCAAGCATTTTGAAGAACAGTAAGGTTTGTATAAATACATGGGTTACCATATTTGGCGGTTTAACACGTGCTCCAAATACTGATTTTTACAGGCATTTGATAGTTTTAACAAATTTACAATTGAGTTATATTTTTATAAATATGATTAAGATTGGGGTAGCATTTGTAATTACGAGATACTTATTAACAAAAATCAAAAATATGATTCTCACTCTATAAGCAGATTAACAAATAGATGGACATTTTTTCTTTCTTATTATTTTTCTTTTGCAAAAATCCAGTCTTATTAAAATTTATTAAATACTTTGTAGATTTTTATTTTACATCTGTTACAGTTCTAACATTATATAGAATAAAATATGGTCATTA
Organism: Amaurobius ferox; assembly: GCA_951213105.1. NCBI lineage: Eukaryota > Metazoa > Arthropoda > Arachnida > Araneae > Amaurobiidae > Amaurobius > Amaurobius ferox. The sequence continues at coordinate 27,354,014 of OX578154.1, forward strand.
TGAGCTCAGAAAGACTTTGAATTATTTGAAATACCTGTACTGAATAATGAAAAGTTGTTTTTGAAATATATATTTATGATGATACATAGTATGTGAATTGTCTGGGGGGGGGGGGGGGGTCACTTTAAAAAAACACTGTGTATTTAATTTTAAAGGTACTCAAATTGCAAAGAAGGGCAATTTTCTTGTAAACTTGTGGATGTATAGATTAGATAAATACAGCATTTAAAATCTTAATAATAATAATAAAAACATCTTATGTCCGCCAAGTTGGCGACATTCCGCCAAATTCGTCGACAAAATATCGCCATGCGTTCTGGACGGAGAAATAAGTTATTCTTACAGCAGATAAATGACTATTAGCGTTCAAATACAAAAGTATTACTCAAAGTATCTTTTTTCATGAATGGAACGAGCTAGTTCCACGTGAATGATGTCACCAAATTTATCGCATGTTATTGCATATGAGAAGTGAGCATGTTTCTCAATAAGAAATATATATTTTTTATTTTATAGGACTTTTTGATAATTTTTTTTAAAGATGTGCAATATCTCGAGAACGGTTCATATTAGCGTTCTAAAATTTATGTCAATCAGTTTCTAATGAAACATTACATAAGAAATGTCTACTTGCGTAATTTTATTAGCGGTTTTGATTTTTTAACGATTTTTTCAAATTTTCATTTATTTATGGTGGTTCTGAACATTCAATTACGTATAAAAACAATAAGCTTCCAGTGTTTATGGATTGTGATTTTTGTACCAAATTTCATTCGAATCGGTCCATTCGTTCGTCAGTTATCGTCTCCATAGACTCACTGACACACACACACACACACAGACATTACCTCAAAAAAGTTCGATTCGTGATCAGGGATGCTTGAAACATGCTCTCCCGTCGAAAACTTGAATTCGAATTTTCGACCCCACCACAATACTTTCCTTATACGTTATGTATATAAGGAAAGTAATATATTTTTATACCTAGTACAAAAGAATTGAAGTACTTTAAAAGATAATATTCAGGAAATCCTCTAAACATAGCGCCAATGTTTACATCAAATTATTGGCGCCAATCAACGTCTTATCAATGAAAATATCAGTGCCACTCCAAAGTAAATTCGAGTCATGCAGACATATATTTCTATCAGTTTTTAGTAAAAAATCCTATTTGATCATTCAATGTCTTTTATGATAAATACATTTCGATTTATTTACCATTTTAGCTTATGTTTACATAATTATTATAATACGGTAAGATTTCCACTTGCCGACAGTTTGTTAACAGTAGGATTCAACAATGTTATGATTCATTATACTCTAAAAATGCAATAAAGTGTATAAAACATGAAAGATATTCGTGTAACATAAATAAATCTTTAATACATATGGAATTTGAAGCAATTATACTTTTAAGTTTGGGAGAGAGAATAACACATTCAGGACTACACATCACGTTTACTAAAGATAAGATTATCACAAATAAAAGTCAATAATAATACATACTACAGTTACCGAAATTATAAAATGAGTTTTAAAATACTTTATATAAAATTTGAAAGTTTCGAATACAATATTGTGAAATTTAGATTTCACAAATATGCTCCTGTACCGGGTATCCAATGATTCTGCTCTAAGTTTAGAGCAGTTTGGTGAGAATACCCACAAAAAATTATTTCAATAGTACTTCCTAAAGTGAAATTGCGAATAGAGCTAATGCTAATGGATTACGCTTTTGACCTGGGTTGGCTTCAATATGCTTGACGAGTCAGCTCGTATATAGAAGAGCCTTAGTTAGACCTAAGGCAATTCCTAAGCACTATTTCAATTAGAGCTCCTCTACTACAGGTTGACTTATCAAGCATATTGAAGCCTATAGGGTTTCATACTACAGTTACATAAATTATAAAATAATTGTTTAAAATAAATACTTTATATAAAAAAAGATGTTTCAATTAGAATATTGTAAAACTTAGCTCGCACAAGTATGCTCCTCCAGTACCGGGTATCCAATTATTTATTAGCCATTGTTTTCTTCGTTTTTAGGAAAGCGAAATAGCCTAAAACTCTTTCTAGAATGATTAGTGCAGTTCGGTGCAAAACAAGCACCTATAACTATTTCAATTATACTTCCTAAAGTGAAAATACGAATAGAGCTAATGCTAATGGATTGCGCATTAAGCTATGGTGGCCTTCAATATGCTTAATGAGTCAGCTCGTATATAGAGGAGCCATAGGTCTAGCTAGAGCTCCTCTACTACAGGTTGACTTATCAAACATATTGAAGCCCATAGGGTTCCATACTACAGTTACAGAAATTATAAAATAAGTGTTTAAAATAAATACTATATATGATAAAAGAAGTTTCAATTAGAGTATTGTAGAATTTAGCTCGCACAAATATGCTCCAGTACCTGGTATCCAATTATTTATTACCCATTGTTTTCTTCTTTTTTCGTTTCTAGGAAAGCGAAGTAGCCTAAAACCCTTTCTAGTATGATTAGAGCAGTTTGGTGCAGAGCAACCACCTATAATTATTTCAATTATACTTCCTAAAGTGCAAATGCGAATAGAGCTAATGCTAATGGATTGCGCATCCAGCAATGGTGGGCTTCAATATGCTTGATAAGTCAGCTCGTATATAAAGGAACCTTAGGTCTAGCAATGACGTCACTTGTATTTCCTTCCTGGGACAAGTTTTCCCCCAAACGAGACAACCTTATATGTAAGATATTTTACGGGCCTCGGATACGTCCTTGATCTCAGAATTATCTAATTCCTCCCCTATTTATTTTACAGGTCGTCAAAAAGAAGGAAGTTTTGTCCGATTTTACGAAATATTCCAACATTTAATATTTTGATACAAGAACAAGATGGAAAAACAGAAAATGGGTGTCAGCAAGCAGGATATTTTAGAGAAATTAATAGAAGGTTACACCAAGGCGCCGCCTTCGCTGAAAGAACAGGCTGTAGCAAAGTTAGCCATTCAGTTATGCCAAAACGTTAAAATACGAAAAAGCATTATATTTAAGTCGAAGCAACAGTCGAAGCTACGACATGAAGATAACACTAATAGCAGTGAATGGGTCTCGTTCATTGAGGAACAGTCGTTTGATATGTGCAAGAGATTACCTCTTCCTCCTGCATTAGAGCATCTATTGATTGTCCACATTCGGTTGGTAGCTTTGCAGTTGTTCAGTTGGAACATGCAACAAGTACACCATAAGTTTACTCCTCTTTTCGCAGGTAGTCTGTTGACTCCCTTTGATTGGACAGTAGAAATGAGATTGGATGAAAAGCAGATTGCAAAACGACTAGTCCAAGAAGAAAAAATTCCAGTTTACCAACGATATAAAATGGCCTGCTTTCATTGCTTAGAATTTTTTATTCTTTCCTTGTGGAAGCAAATTTCAATTCAACATTCTGAAGATTTATATCGTGATGACGAATCTCCGTTATTTAAAGTGTGGACTCGCAAATTAGATGAAAGAATAGGTGAATGGAATCCAAATAAGGATATACAATTTTTGGTTAATTTATTTCATTGCGGACTATTGGAAGGGTCGAAATCAACAGTGTTGTTTTGCTGGGGTAAAATGCGTTTACATTTAAAGCAGGATATCCTTATAAATGTTGCTATGATACCCGTGAATTTAATCTATGACAGAATTATATTAAATGATCATATGTATTTATACCCGTTTTCATCACCGGCACATATCGATATTATATACTTTCTTTTAACGCAAATGTCTGAGGAAAAAAGAGTTGCCTTTTTTCAACGAGCCCTGGACATCCATTATAATATACTTGTAGTCCTTCTAGAATGGCCGTACTTAGATCTTTTGCTTCCAATTATTAGAAAGTTATGGAATATATTGCCTGAAGCAATATATGGCGATATTTTATTGACCCTAGCAAACAACTATTCCAATAGAGAAGGTCATAGGATTGAAAGAAACGGTTATGTGGATTACGAATATGGAAGATTAATGATAGAGCTGTTGGATGAAACTCCAGACCATTTCAAGCGCTACGTATTTAGCGATAATTATCATAGGGATAAAAACACCATTGAAAATTGAAAATTGCTATATGTTGTGATCCAAAAGGGGACATTAGAGATTAGAAATAAAAACATATTTCAACATATCTGGAAGCATATTACACCTGAAGAAAAACGATCATTTTTAAGATCGAAGAATGGAAAATCATTTTGTTGCTTTTTGGTCCTGGAAGAAAATTGGGAGCTCCTTAACTTTCTGATAAAAGATTGTTTGCCTGAAGACAGTATTGCCATGTTTCAAAAGGAACTTTTGAGATCTATACCAGGGAACGATGGAGATGCTTTTAAATGGTGATGAAGAACTCTTTATTTCATGGTTAAACTCGGTATTCTCATCAAAAAGATAATTTTTTCAATTCATTTTAACCATGTTTTTTAGGGGTCGCAGGATTAATATGAAAAAGTTTCATTATTTCGAAATTGAAATAGATTTCTTGGAGAAGGTAATAAAAAAGTATGTCCCTTCGACAAATGTTAGAAGAAAGTTTAAGTCGCAATTCGTCAATATTTGCACGAAGGACGTGTGCATAAGTTTTCTATTCGATTCGAAATGGCAGGAGCTTGAATAGGATATATGCAGCAGCAGATGCCTCCATGCAGGAGCAGATGCTATGATTTATGCAGGAGCAGATGCCTCCAAACAGGGAAAGTTATTTTATGGCCACCCTGAAACCAGAAAAAATACCTTCTGCTTTTCATTTACATTACATTTATTGAAATATTTATTTACTCAATAAAATGCTTTTTGTATTACCTTAATTTTCTGTTAATATATTTAATTCATACTAATATCTACATATTCAAGGTTCCAATCGACTTTTTTTACCCTAAAAGTAGCCTCAAATATTGTCTTAAAGGACTTTTCTTCTATTGATGTCAACTTAATAATATTATTAACTAGCAGCATACCCGTTCTTCGTACGGAGTATATAATATAAGGAAACGTATAATTCGCAATCATGTGCAAATTCTGTTAAAAATATTATTGCTCCTAAAGAGAAGTTTAAGTATATCTGGTCTCACTATGAAAAAATATCTTCACGTGCAGATCTGAGGAATAAAACATCCTGGCCCTTTTTGTAAGCAAATTTACAAAAAAAAAGAAATTGAATCATTATATGCAAAATGAAAGCATTGAAATTGTATAGGACCCGTGCTACTTATATACGCGAATATTAGAAGATATAACCTGTATTAGTACATTAGAAGATTACCCGTATTACAATATGAGTCTTAAAATCCCCGTTATCTTTATACCAGAAGGTCGTAATTAATTCCAATATATGCCAATATATATCAAAACATATGCCAATATACCTGTACTACTTATATTCTCGTAGATTAGAAGATATACCCATATATTTGTAGAAGATTACTCATACAACGTACAATATATGAGTTTAAACAATTTTTGTCATAATAAAACGATGGCATAATAACTTGAAAATATCAATAATCCCCGAAAATATCAATAATAATAATGTCTAAACCAGAAGATCGTAATTCATATTATCCAGTCAAAAATGCAATAAGAAAAATCAAATCATTCTTTTCTAAAATATATTTTTATATCGATTTATTTATTATTCAAATCAAAAAAAAATAATTAAAATTAACAGACAGATTTAATTTAATTGCGTTTCTGAGAAACATGATATAAGATAGAATCTTCCTCATAAACTGTGAAAATAAATAACCATTTTAATTTCTTTATACTTTTGTTCAGTAAAAGATTGTGAAAAATAAACCATGGAGATAGATTTCCCATTTAAATCATGTTTCAAACAATTCGTGTTCTCAGAAAATGACTAATTAGCGCAAAAAATCTCCCACCAAACTCAGAGATAAAGTTTTAATTCACTTTCAAACGATTTTCAAGATTTCCGTTTAGATAAACCACGGAGTTAGAGAATAGAACTTCTAGGAAAAAGTTTCGTTTTTTATTAATATTTCGACAACCCCTGGTCTTAACTCGGAACTTAGGCTACATTTATGGGGAACTATTTCAAGGCTATCTACAAAATTTCATCAAATTCGGTTCAGCCGTTCTCCCGTGATGATGAGACAAACGAAAATTGAGTTTTTTACTAATATCTCGAGAACCACTGATCGTAGAAACTCCAAACATGGACTAAATTTTAAGAGGAACTATTTCCAAGCTACCCGCAAAATTTCATCAAATTCGGTTCAGCCGTTCTCCCGTGATGACGGGACAAACTGACAGATAGATTTTCAATTTTATTTATATAGATGTCAACCTAAACCAGAAGAAATACATCCGCTTTCCATTTACGCAACAATTATTGAAATATTTATGTACTCAATAAAATGAATTTTGAATTACATCCATTTTCCTCATAATATTTTTAATTCATACTAATTTCTACATATTCAAGGTTCCAATCGGTTTTTTTTTTTTTTTTTTGCCCTTAAGGGTGAGCGGCAGTAAATATTCTGCCATATCCGCTTTTGTTAACTTTCGCGGCTCACATTTTTCGCCGAAATTCTGCTCTAAGGGTTGCGAAATATTTTCTGAAAGATAAAATGCAATGCTTAGATTATATTAAAACTAAATTTAATACCCAATAAAGCATAGATATACTGCCATCTGTTGTCGTAATTTAATTCATACCAACTATTTTTATTTTTAAAGAATATTTTTAAATGTCTATTCCTTCTAATACGCTATTAAATACAACAACAGATCATATATAATAATACCACATTCGCGGAAACGTAATTGAACTTGGACTTGAAGACCAATGAACTTGAATAGAAAACCATAGTCCTCAGTGATGTACATTCAGATCTCCTTATCAAATTTATAGAATGAGAAATGACCTTTCGGTGATTGTAGCATTATTATATATGATCTGTTGTTGTATTTAATACTGTATTAGAAGGAATAGATACTTTAAAATGTTCATTAAAAATAAAAATAATCGGTATGAATTAAATTACAACAGCAGATGGCTGCACCAACAATATTTTGGAATAAAATAAAAAAATATGTTTTATTGGGTATTTAATTCAGAGAGAGATAGAGAGTTGCATTTTATCGTTCATAAAATATTTCGCAACTATTTGGGCAGAATTTCGGCAAAAAATGTGTGCCGCGGAAGTTAAAAGTCGCCTTAGGTATTGTTGTCTTAAAATATTTTTTTTATGTGAACCGATTTATTTTCTAATTTTTTATCAAAGACATAGGACAACATTCAACAAAACCACAAGACATAGACAGACAGCTGTTTCGAGAATGCGTCATTGGATCCCCTTCATCAATGGCAAGTTATGAGAAAGATAGCACAACTGAAACCTTACCTTAAACAGCTGTTTGCACCTCTATTTTTAACTGGCAAATGTATTCAACATTACCCGTAATTTAAAATGCAATCCTCTGGTTAAAATCATATCGTAACTCACGGCGAATTCTCGAAAACCAAAAAACGATTTAGCAATTCAACAACTTATAACAACAGTCACAAGAAAACCGAAAATAAAGCCAAACTGATTAGTAAAATACTTTAATATATGGACTATATTGCTTGCTGCTGATGCTATGAACATCGATATTTGCCAATTTAGAGTTCAGTGAAATATAAGTTAATTGCATACCTCAAGATATTTCTACGTGTTATCATCCGCAAAAGCGCCTAGAGTACAATTTAATACTAAAAATATTGCCTTAGATCTTGTACACCATTTTTATTTTCCTTATATACATAGTATAAAGTATAAGAAAAGTATTGTGACGGCGTCGAAAATTCGAATTCGAGTTTTCGACGGGAGAGCATGTTTCAAGCATCCCTCATCACGAATCGAACATTTTTGAGGTGATGTTTGTGTGTGTGTCAGTGAGTCTATGGAGACGATATTTTACGAACGAATGGGGAGATTCGAATGAAATTTGGTACAAAAATCACAATCTATGAATACTGGAAGATTGAATACTTGGGTCATTCCACGGTGACTGACGTTACAATTTGACAAAGTTTTTAACTTTTAAATTCAGCACTGTCTTGAAATTTTTTTTTCTGAAATTGATCTTAAATACCATGATAGAGTACAATAATGCTATCCATACCTGTTTTTAGACATAAGAATTTTTTGTGTGTGTGAAATTAGGGTAAATCCAAAAATGTGACCGATGCTACACAGAAGAGACATTCAGAGAAATGACGTTTATATTATTTGAAATTCTCTTCAAACTAATAACACGAAGACTAAAATTATTTTTTTCCAGTCAAGTAGAGATTTCAAACTTTATGAAACCACTTTGTTTAATTAAAAAAACATTAAAATTTGAAGTGTAGGAAAATTTTAATTTCCGTGACTGATGTTACAAATATTTTGTGACTGATGTTACACTGATATTGATTGGTCCACATTCTAATTTATTTCTCCTTAAAAGTTAAATTAACATTTTTACTTTCCTTATATACATAATGTATAAGAAAAGTATTATGACGGGGTCGAAAATTCGAATTCGAGTTTTCGGCAGGAGAGCACGTTTCAAGCATCCCTGATCACGAAGCAAACATTTTTGAAGTGATGTCTGTGTGTGTGTGTCAGTGAGACTGTGGAGACGATAACTGACGAACGAATGGACCGATTTGAACAAAATTTGGTACAAAATACTTTTTTAATTGTTGCCAAATTAACAAAAATCTCGCTAAATTGATAAACATGACGCTAAATCAATGAAAATGGCAACTAATTAACTGTAAAAGTAGTAAATTTATTGCATTATATAAGGAAAGTCATGTGTTGCCCACATCAGATTTTTTTTACAAAATTACACAAATCTACTTAAATGATAAAAAATAAACAATAGTAAATGCATATAGTTATACAAGTGATATTTTTAGTGTAATTCAGAAAATGATCGTGCATTTACTACATCTGGTGTACTAAGTTTTCTTATTAATTTTTCTTGTGAATAATAAATGTTATCCACATTGTCAGGCCATTTCCAATGTTTCTCTGCTGGAATCATAACACTGACTAAGTATTCAGAGTTTTCAATGGCTCTAACTTCACCTGGATAGAACTGGCCGTCATATTCCACAAGAACCCACTCTCCAATTTTGGCCACCAATTCTGCAACTTGTTCTGTTGGTTTTGGATAATTTAGAGGTTTTGGTGATTCCCTCTGCTACATATATATTTCATAAGGTCTTCTATCAGTCCTTTTTCTACAGCTTCACATAAGCGATCCTCATATTTTTTCCACACAAACCAAGTGATTGTGTCTCCAAAATCTTCAACGTGTTTTCCATACAAGTCCATGAAAAATTTTCCCTCTTTACATCCAACACATTTGATATACCAACAATCTTCGGAATCAGTATTACATACCAACATAAAGAGAAAGTGCTCAGAATATTTAGGAATGCGGGGAATTTGATTATGTAATGATTCTAAGGCCATTATGAAGTTCTCATGATATTTGCAGAGGCAAACATTATGAGGTAATTTGCTACTCAAGAGGACATACTTGGGTCGCAGTTCTGCAAATTTGTTTTTGCCAATTTTTAATTCTGGATATTGTTTGACAAACAATGCATATAATTCTTTAATTGAGTGTTGTAGATGCCTTGCTTGTATCTTATCTTTAGATCCATCATCATTCCTAAGAGTTATGAAATCTTTTTGGCCTGGAGCTTGTTTGCTATTATCATCTTCGGTATAAAATTGCTTAACCAAGTTGACTGTCTCCATTGGCATGCGCTTTGATTCATCTGTAATACACGGAGAAACAGGAGCATTTGTTTGACCAATTTCATTGTCAAACAATTTTTGGATAACAGCTTTTTGCTTCTGTGGAGATGTAGGCAAGGAGCGCTTTGTACGATATACAACTTTCCCTAAGCTTTTATTATTTTTGAAAGGGGTTATGACACTGCTACTTGAAGCGGTGCACTTTAATGCTATACATTTTTCTACTCTTTTTCTAACATTTTCTCTAATTTCTCTTTTAACTTTATTTTAAACTGACTTAGGTAACTTAGCTAGGTCATTTCTTTTTTCATCTTTGCTCTTTTTAGCTTCTGCTTTATTTTTCCTTTTGTAATCTTCATATTTTCCTTCCTTCTTTAATTTATCTCTCCTCCTTTTTTGTCTTTCTGCAGCAGTCAATGCCATTTGTGCAATGTTTAAGTACCTAATTGAAAGAAAGAAGTGGCTGATGTTGCAACGTGACTGATGTTACAACGTGACTGATGATACAATGTGACTGATGTTCCATATTTTGAAAAGGTTTTTAACTCATAAATTTAACTATTATTGAATATTTAAGTAATGGATATTTAAGATATCATTATGAATGAAGAGAATACTGCTTTTTATATTCTTAGGACTAATTTTGATTAAGTAATAAAAACTTTTATAAATTTTTGTGACTGATGTTACAGTAATATGAGACCTGATTTATCAAAATTATTTTCAATACAATAATAACAGTTTAAAGTTTCTTTATTGGCCTAACCCAGGGGTCGGCAACCTACGGCTCTTTTGATGTAAAGTTGCGGCTCTCCAGTTCCATACGAAGAAAATTAATAATTTATTATCAAAACCCTTAAAAAATAAGAAAATATATTTTTAAGTACCTAATTTCTCAATAGCTTCTATTAATCAGTAACAGAATTGGTAATCAGTAACAGATTCTAGTAATCAGTAACAGAATAGGATTACATATCTGAGGATCGTGTTAACGAAGTAATAATGGTAAATAAATTGTTTGCCGTTTTAGATAGCTAAGTAAAATTTTAAAAAATCATTTTTTCAGCTCCGCCGCCATCATGGCATCTGGTAAAAAAAGAGAAGAACTGAAGAAGAAATCCGAGAATTCATTCAGGACTGGACGGAGTCGTTTGCATTCATATGCAACACAGATGGCCTTCCGACTTGTCTCATTTGCCACGAAAAACTCGCACACAATAAGAAGTCAAATTTGGAGAGACACTTCACTACAAAACATACCCAGTTTGCTGGTAAATGCCCAACCGGTGACGCACGAAAAAAGGCTGTTGAAGAGCTCCAAAAAAAAAAACAGTCAAGTTCCATGCTAAGTAACTGGGCGCAATCTTCCAATAATGTAAATCTGGCAAGCTTTTCAGTATCATTAGAAATTGCAAAAAGAGGAAAACCATTCACAGATGGTGAGTAGGTCAAAAATTGTTTTATACGTGCATCTGAAGAACTGTTTCGTGATTGCAGAAATCATGAAAAAAATCAGAGATTTGCCATTATCTGCTAAAACAGTACAAGATAGAACTGCTAAAATGTCTTCAAATGTAACACATATGCAAGTGGAAGACATTCAACTGGCCTTATCACTTGCTATAGAAGAGTCTTGCGACATAAAAGACACGGCACAAGTTACCCTTTTCGTCAGGTATATGTCGTCCCAAGGTCCAAAAGAAGAACTGATATAGGATTGCTACCGCTCTCAGGGCAAACTCGTGGAGAAGATATAGCAAATGCTGTGCAAAAATGCCTGGAAGACAATGGAATCGATATAAATGAAATCTTTTCTATAGCAACTGATGGAGCCAGAAGTAGGACAGGAATACATAGAGGGGTAACATCAACTCTTAAGAAAAAAATAAACCACGAAATTCTAACGTTTCACTGCATAATTCATCAAGAAGTGCTCTGTGCCCAAGCATTTCCGGCCGAAATAGTTGAGGTCATGAACTTGGTAATTAAGATTATTAACAGCATCTTGGCAAAAGCACTCTACCATCGCCAGTTTAAAGATTTCCTTGAAGAAATAGATAGCCAGTTTTCTGACCTACTTCAGCACAATAAAGTGCGATGGCTTTCCAGAGGTAACGTATTGCAACGTTTTGCTTTGTGCTTGATTGAAATAAAAACATTCCTCAATGAAAAAAGCATTGACCATCCCGAATTGGAAGAAGACAAATGGCTGCAAAAATTCAACTTCATGGTAGATTCCACAATGAAACTAAATGAACTAAATCTAAAACTGCAAGGAAAGGGCAACCCAGCCTACGCCTTGCTTGAAGAAGTAGTTTGTTTCGAAAAGGAGTTACTTCTTTTTGTTGAAGACATGGAGAGCGATAAATTACTTCATTTTAAAAATCTGAAGCAATATCGCGATGAGACCAATGCAACTATTGACACGAATTACTTCACCATAGCTTCAAAAAACATGAATGATGAATTCGCTGAGATATTCGAGCAATTCAAAACAAACAAAAGTACTCTCGCGTTCATAGTAAATCCTCTCAACACAAATACAAATGAGATCAACATTGAGCCATTTGGAATTGGTGCTGGATCGCTCCAAATGCAATTGCTAGATTTGAAATCCAAAGACTTGTGGAGTGGCAAGTTCACAGAACTCAAGAGCAAGTTGGAATAGTTGAAGGTCTAGAAATGCATGCACATCGCGTAGGACAAGTTGAGGCCCTCATATTCGGCGCATGGAATAGTCTTCCAGAATGCTACAGTGAGGTGAAGAAGTTGGCATATGGAGTTCTGACGATCTTCGGATCGACATATTCGTGCGAGCAAGTATTCTCTTGCATGAATATAATAAAAAGTAAGTTAGAAGTCAAGTAACAAATAAAAATCTAGAGTCGTGCTTGAAACTTAAAACAACAAGTTATAAGCCGGATTTAATCAAACTTTCAAAAGGCATGCAAAGCCAATGCTCCCATTGATGTAACTATCTATATTTGTGTTTTTATATGAATAAATATTATTCCGCATTTAAAGCTGTTTATTTTAAATCAAAAATCAAATATATATAAGCAAATACTATAATATTGAAACGAAAATTTTTGGTGGCTCTTTAAAAACTGGGAAATTTTGTAAATTGTAACTTTTGGCTCTTCCGTTTCAATAGGTTGCCGACCCCTGGCCTAACCTCTTCACATATAAACTAAATTTTAATTAAAAAAAAATCTGATGTGGGCAACACATGACTTTCCTTATATAATGCAATGAATTTACTACTTTTATAGTTAAAAAAATGTTATTCTTATAGTAGATGCTTATATTCTTTCAAATATATTGAATTTTCTTCACTTAGTCATCATTTTCATTGATTTAGCGTCATTTTTATCAATTTGGCGAGATTTTAGCTAATTTGGCAAGAATTAAAAATGTCGCCAAGTTGACGACATTCCGCCAAATTCGTCGCCAAAATCTCGCCAAGTTGACGACATTCCGCCAAATTCGTCGCCAAAATCTCGCCAAGCGTTATGGACGGAGAAATAAGTTATTCTTACAGCAGATAAATGACTATTGGCGTTCAAATACAAAAGTATTATTCAAAGTATTTTTTTTTCATGAATGGAACGAGCTAGGTCCACAAGAATGATGCCACCCAATTTGTCGCATAGTATTACATATAAAAAGTGAACATGTTTCTCAATAGGAAATATATTTTTTTATATATCTTTTTGATAATTTTTTTGAAAAATGTGCAATATCTCGAGAACGGTTCATGTTAACGTTCTAAAATTTGTGTCAATCGTTTTTTAATGAAAAATTACATAAGAAATATCTATTTGCGTAACTTTATTAGCGGTTTTGATTTTTTGACGATTTTTTCAAAATTTCACTCGAAAATTTAGGGGGGTTCTGAACATTCGATTGCGTATAAAAACAATAGGCTTCCAGTGTTTACGGATTGTGATTTTTGTTCCAAATTTCATTCGAATCGGTCCATTCGTTCGTCAGTTATCGTCTCCACAGTCTCACCGACACACACACACACAGACATCACTTCAAAAATGTTTGATTCGTGATCAGGGATGCTTGAAACGTGCTCTCCCGTCGAAAACTCGAATTCGAATTTTCGACCCCGTCACAATACTTTCCTTATACATTATGTATATAAGGAAAGTAAAAATTGTCTGTCTGTATGTGTGTTTGTCTCATCATCACTGGAGAACGGAATAAATTGGATAAAATCCACCGAATTGGATAAAACTTTTTGGGTAGCTATGAAATAGCCCTACTTAAAATTGAGTATGTTTTAAGTTTCTAGAATCAGAGGTTGTGGGGGTATTAATAAAACATCCACCATTAAACATTCCATAAAAAATCTGATGTGGGCAACACATGACTTTCCTTATATAATGTAATGAATTTACTACTTTTACAGTAAAAAAATAGGTTTTTCTTATAGTAGATACTAATATTCTTTCCAAGACATTGAATTTACGACAATTAGTCCTCATTTTCATTGATTTAGCTTCATTTTTATCCATTTGGCGAGATTTTCGTTATTTCGCAACATTTCAAAAAGTCGCCAAGTTGGCGACACTCCGCCAAAATCTCGCCAAGCGTTATGCACTAAGAAATAAGTTATTCTTACAGCAGATAAATGACTGCGTTCAAATACAAGAATGGAACGAGCTAGATCCACGAGAATGATGTCACGCAATTTATCGCATGGTATTACATATGAAAAGTGAACATGTTTCTCAATAGGAAATATTTTTATTTTATATGACTTTTTGATATTTTTTTTAAATTGTACAATATCTCGAGAACGGTTCGTGTTAGCGTTCTAAAATTTATGTCAATCGTTTTCTAATGAAAAATTACATAAGAAATGTCTATTTGCGTAACTTTATTAGTGGTTTTGATGTTTTGACGATTTTTTCAAAATTTCATTCGAAAATTTAGGGCGGTTCTGAACATTTGATTGCGTTTAAAAACAACAGGCTTCCAGTGTTTACGGATTGTGATTTTTGTACCAAATTTGGTTCGAATCGGTCCATTCGTTCGTCAGTTATCGTCTCCACAGACCCACTGACACACACACACACACACACACACATACTTTCACACACACACACACACGAATATCACTTCAAAAATGTTTGATTCGTGATCAGGTATGCTTAAAACGTGGTCTCCCGTCGAAAACTCGAATTCGAATTTTCGACCCCGTCACAATACTTTCCTTATACGTTATGTATATAAGGAAAGTAAAAAATCTGATGTGGACTGCACATGACTGTCCTTATATAATGCTATGAATTAACTACTTTTACAGTAAAAAAAATAGATTATTTTTATAGTAGTTATTTATATTCTTTCCTAGATTTTCGTCAATGAGTCGTCATTTTAAATGTCATCATCATCAATGAATCGTCACTGATTTAGCGTCATTTTTATCCATTTGGCGAGTTTTTCGTTAATTTACCAAAACATATAAAAAAATTGCCAGGTTGGCGACATTCTACGAAATTCGTCGCCAAAATCTCGCCAACCGTTATGGATGGAAAATAAGTTATTCTTATAGCAGATAAATGATTATTGGCGTTCAAATACAAAAGTTTTACTCAGAGTACATTTTTTCATGAATGGAACAAACCAAATCCACGAGAATGATGTCACCCAATTTATCGCATAATATTATATATGAAAAGTGACCATGTTTCTCAATAGGTAATACTTTTTTTCATTTTACATGATTTTTTTTTATATATATAATTTTTTTTAAATGCGCAATATCTCGAAAACGGTTCATGCTAGCGTTCTAAATGTTGTGTTAATCATTTTCTAATGAAAAATTGCATAAGAAATGTCTATTTACATAACTTTATTTAAGGTTTTGATTTTTTAATGATTTTTTCAAAACTTTAATCGAAAATTTAGAGGGGTTTTGAACAATCGATTGCGTATAAAAACAATAGGCTTCCTGTATTTACGGATTGTGATTTTTGTACCAAATTTCGTTCGAATCGGTCCATTCATTCGTCAGTTATCGTCTCCACAGACTCGCTGACACACACACACACACAACAGACTTCATCTCAAAAATTTTCTATTCGTGATCAGGGATGCTTGAAACGTGCTCTCCTGTCAAAAACTCAAATTCGAATTTTCGGCCCCGTCACAATACTTTCCTCTCTCTTATACATTATTGTAAATAAGGAAAGTAATAAAGCTGAATTTGCACTTTCAGTTCAACTTTCGTTTTCATTTGATAATTTGACGTGTTTTCAAAAGCAGAGTAACAAATATGCGAAAAACTGAATGTTTCCAGAACGGCTAGTTCTGGTATAATAGGGTTGGTCCTATTCTTTTCAACGTCAAATATTACGTATGAAGCTTAATGAATGCATTTTAGCAGAGCATGCTTAGTCTTTTATTACTTTCCTTATATACAATAATGTATAAGGAAAGTATTGTGACGGGGTCGGAAATTCGAATTCGAGTTTTCGACGGGAGTGCACGTTTCAAGCATTCCTGATCACGAATCGAACATTTTTGAGATGAAGTCTGTTGTGTGTGTGTGTGTCAGTGAGACTGTGGAGACGATAACTGGCGAACTAATGGACCGATTCGAACGAAATTTGGTACAAAAAATTACAATCCGTAAATACTGGAAGCCTATTGTTTTCATACGTAATCGAATGTTCAGAACCACCCTAAATTTTCGAAAGAAACTTTGAAAAAAATCATTAAAACCTCTAATATAGTTACGCAAATAGACATTTCTTATGTAATTTTTCATTAGAAACGATTGACATAAAGTTGTTTAGAACGCTAGCATGAACCGTTCTCGAGATATTACACATTTTTCAAAAAATTATATGAAATGAAAAAAAAAAATTTCCTATTGAGAAACATGTTCACTTTTTATATGTAATATCATGCGATAAATTGGGTGACATCATTCTCGTAGATGTTGCTCGTTCCATTTATGAAAAAAGATACTTTGAGTAATACTTTTGTATTTGAACGCCAATAGTCATTTATCTGCTGTAAGAATACTTATTTCACCGTCCATAACGCTTGGCATGATTTTGGAGACGAATTTGGCTGAATGTCGTCAACTTTGCGATTTTTTTAAATGTTATCAAATTAAAGAAAATCTCGCCAAATCTAAGTCTAGCTAGAGCTCCAATACTACAGGCTGACTTATCAAGCATTTTGAAGCCCAGTAAGGTTTCTACAAATACATGGGTTACCATATTAGGCGGTTTAACACGTGCTCCAAATATTGATTTTTTTAGTTAGACCTAAGGCTCCTCTGTATACGAGCTGACTCGTCAAACATATTGAAGCCCACCCAGGCCGAAAACATAATCCATTAGCATCAGCTCTATTCGTATTTTCACTTTAGGAAGTACTATTGACATAATTTTTGGTGGGTGTTCTGCACCAAACTGCTCTAAACTTACTAGAAAAAGGTGTAGATAATTTTGCTTTCTCAGAAATGAAGAGGGAATAAAAAAATGGCTTATAAATAGTCGACAGAATCATTTGATACCCAGTACAGGAGCATACTTGTGAATGCTAAATTTTACAATATTGTAATTGAAACTTCTATTTTTATATAAAGTATTTATTTTAAACACTCATTTTATAATTTCGGTAACTGTAGTATGTATTGTTATTGACATTTATTTGTGATAGTCTTATCTTAGTAAACGTAATTTGTAGTCCTGAATGTGTTATTCTCTCTTCTAAATTTAAAAGCATAATTGCTTCAAATTATATATATATTAAAGATTTATTCATGTTACACCAATAACTTTCAATTTTTATACACTTTATTGCATTTTTAGAGTATAATGAATCATAAAATTGTTGAATCCTACTATTAACAAACCGTCGCCAAGCGGAAATCTTACCATATTATAATAATTATGTAAACATAAGCTAAAATGGTAAATAAATAGAAATGCATTTGTCATAAAAGTTAATGATCAAATAGGATATTTTTCTAAAAACAGATAGAAATTCCGTCTGAATGACTCGAATTTACTTTGGAATAGCACTGATAATTTCATCGCCAAGACGATGATTGGCGCCAGTCATTTGATGTAAACATTGGCGCGATATTTAGAGGATCCAGTTCGGACGATTACCTCAATATTATCTTTTAAAGCACTTCAATTCTTTTGTACTAGGCATAAAAAATATATCGTTTACAATACAGATTTATATAATTTATTAGTATTATTAAGATTTTAAATGCTGTATTATCTAATCTATACATCCACAAGTTTATAACAAAATTGCTCCTCTTTAAAATTTTAGTACCTTTAAAATTAAGTACACATTTTTCTTTTAAAGTGCCCCCCTCCCCCCCGGGGTAATTCGCACACTACTATGTATCATCATAAATATATATATATTTCAAAAACAACTTTTCATTATTTAGTACAGGCATTTCAAATAAATCAAGGTCTTTCTGAGCTCATAATAAGACCATATATTATTCTATATAATGGTAGAACTGTAACAGATGTAAAATAGAAATATACAAAGTATTTCATAAATTTTAATAAGACCGGATTTTTCAAAAAAAATGTCCATCTATTTGTTAATCTGCTTATACAGTGAGGATCATATTTTTGATTCTTGTTAATAAATATCCCGTAATTAAGAATGTTACTTCAATCTAATTCATATTTATAAAACTATAACTCAATCGTATATTTTTTGACATTATCAAATTCCTGTAAAAATCAATATTTGGAGCACGTGTTAAACCGCCAAATATGGTAACCCATGTATTTGTAGAAACCTTACTGGGCTTCAATATGATTGATAAGTCAGCCTGTAGTATAGGAGCTCTAGTTAGACCTAAGGCAATTCCTTAGGCACTATTTCAATTAGAGCTCCTCTACTACAGGTTGACTTATCAAGCATATTGAAGCCTATAGGGTTTCATTCTAGAGCTACATAAATTATAAAATAAGTGTTTAAAATAAATACTTATATAAAAAAAGATGTTTCAATTAGAATATTGTAGAACTTAGCTCGCACAAATATGTTCCAGTACCGTGTATCCAATTATTTATTAGCCATTGTTTTCTTCGTTTTTAGGAAAGCGAAATAGTATAAAACCCTTTCTAGAATGATTAGAGCAGTTCGGTGCAGAACAACCATCTATAACCATTTGAATTATACTTCCTAAAGTGAAAATAGGAATAGAGCTAATGCTAATGGATTGCGCATTAAGCTATGGTGGGCTTCAATATGCTTAATGAGTCAGCTCGTATATAGAGGAGCCATAGATCAAGCAATGACGTCACTTGTATTTCCTTCCTGGGACAAGTTTTCCCCCAAACGAGACAACCTTATATGTAAAATATTTTACGGACCTTGGATACGTCCTTGATCTCAGAATTATCTAATTCCTCCCCTATTTATTTTACAGGTCGTCAAAAAGAAGGAAGTTTTGTCCGATTTTACGAAATATTCCAACATATAATATTTTGATACAAGAACAAGATGGAAAAAATAAAAATGGGTGACAGCAAACAGGATATTTCAGAGAAATTGATAGAAGGTTACACCAAGGCGCCGCCTTCGCTCAAAGAACAGGCTGTAGCAAAGTTAGCCATTCAATTATGCCAAAACGTAGAAATACAAAAAAGCATTATATTTGAGTCGAAGCAACTTCCACGATATGAAGATAACACTAATAGCAGTGAATGGTTCTCGTTCATTGAGGAACAGTCGTTTGATATGTGCAAGAGATTACCTCTTCCTCCTGCATTAGAGCATCTATTGATTGTCCGCATTCGGTTGGTAGCTTTGCAGTTGTTCAGTTGGAACAGGCAACAAGTACATGATAAGCTTACGCCTCTTTTCGCAGGTAGTCTGTTGACTCCCTCTGATTGGACAGTAGAAATGAGATTGGATGAAAAGAAGATTGCAAAACGACTAGTCCAAGACGAAAAAATTCCAGTTTACCAACGATATAAAATGGCCTGCTTTCATTGCTTAGAATTTTTTATTCTTTCCTTGTGGAAGCAAATTTCAATTCAACATCCTGAAGATTTATGTCGTGATGACGAATCTCCGTTAGTTAAAGTGTGGACTCGCAAATTAGATGAAAGAATAACTGAATGGAAACCAAATAAGGATATACTATTTTTGCGTGAATTATTTCATTACGGACTACTGGAAGGGTCGAAATCAACAGTGTTGTTTTGGTGGAGTGAAATGCATATACATTTAAATCAGGATGCCCTTATAAATGCTGCTATGATACCAGTGACATTGATCTATACCAGAATTGTAATGCATGATCATATGTATTTATACCCGTTTTCATCACCCGCACATATCGATATTATATACTTTCTTTTAACGCAAATGTCTGATGAAAAAAGAATTTCCTTTTTTCAACGAGCCCTTCACATCCATTATAATGTACTTGTAGTCCTCCTAGAATGGCCGTACTTAGATCTTTTGCTTCCAATTATTAGAAAGTTATGGAATATATTGCCTGAAGCAATATATCGCGAAATTTTATTGACCCTAGCAAACAACTATTCCAATAAAGAAGGTCATAGGATTAAAAGAAATGGTTATGTGGATTACGAATATGGAAGATTAATGATAGAGCTGTTGGAGGAAACTCCAGACCATTTCAAGCGCTATGTATTTAGCGATAATTATCATAGGGATAGAAACACCACTGAATATTGCAAATTGCTATACGTTGTGATCCGAAAGGGGACATTAGAGATTCGAAATAAAAACATATTTCACCATATCTGGAAGCATATTACACTTGAAGAAAAACGATCATTTTTAAGATCGAGGAATGGAAAATTATTTTGTTGCTTTTTGGTCCTGGAAGAAAATTGGGAACTCCTTAACTTTCTGATAAAAGATTGTTTGCCTGAAGACAGTATTGCCATGTTTCAAAAGGAACTTTTGAGATCCATACCAGGGACCGATGGAGATGCTGGTAAATGGTGATGAAGAACTCTTTATTTCATGGTTAAACTCGGTATTCTCATCAAAAAGAGAAATTTTTCAATTCATTTTAACCATGTTTTTTAGGGGTCGCAGGATTAATATGAAAAAGTTTCATCATTTCGAAATTGAAATAGATTTCTTGGAGAAGGTAATAAAAAGGTATGTCCCTTCGAAAAATGCTAGAAGAAAGGTTAAATCGCGATTCGTCAAAATCTACTCGAAGGACGTGTGCATCAGTTTTATAATCGACTCGAAATGGCAAGAACTTGAGGAATACTTAACTTGGGGTTTTCCATCAGAAGGAGACAGAAACCGATTTAAAAAATGGTTTGTCGCGGAATTCGCTATTAAAATGTGTGAAGATATTATACAAAAAAGTTATTTTCAGAAGGCTGGGCAATTTCTCTCTTGGTGCTTTCCATCAGAAGAAGCTGTAGAACAGTTTATACAAGAATTATTTTTCTTTTCGGGTCTAAAATTGCAATGGAATATCGTTGCAAAAAAACACACACGATCTTGATAGTCTTATCAAGTGGTTCAAACTGAGTCCAGAAAACACGCTGAGGTTTAAGAAGGAGTTTTTATTTCGTCCTCACGCTCTGAATTTGTTATTTGCATATCTGTTAAATCTGAAGAGACCTAGTGTAATAAATAAAGAATTTTTAGACAGCATGCTGAAAAAAACGGCGGTTTTTTTTAAATGGGGATTAGCCGATACAGAAACTACGATGGCCTTTAAAGATGCATCCAAAATATATCTTATGAATTTCTCCTTCTTTGATGACGAAGATCGACAATGGGTGCAGGAAAAGTGGGATACATTGATAAATGACAGACTTTAAGAACTGTTAATAGAGCAGCAAATGATAAAAATGCAAATAGACAAATACATCCTTGACGAGGCCTCAAAATATATTCATATAAGTTGTGTTATGTTAGAAATTTTAGAAACAATGATGTTTACCTAAACCAGGAAAAGCACCTTCCACTTTCCATTTACATCACAATTATTTAAATATTTATGTATTCAATAAAATGCATTTTGTATTACATTAATTGTAATTTAATAATGCATTTTGTATTACATTATTTTGTATTTGTATTTCATTATTTCGAAATTGAAATTGATTTCTTGGAGAAGGTAATAAAAAGGTATGTCACTTCGACAAATGCTAGAAAAAAGTTTAAATCGCAATTCGTCAATATTTGCACGAAGGACGTGTGCATAAGTTTTGTATTCGATTCAAAATGGCAGGAGCTTGAATAGGATATATGCTGCAACAGATGCCACGATGCAGGAGCAGATGCTATGATATATGCAGGAGTAGATACCTCTATGCAGGAGCAGGAGCTATGATATATGCAGGAGCAGATGCCTCCAAACAGGGAAAGTTATTTTATGGCCACCCTGTATATTCGTAAATGTTATCAAGAAATGCTTGAGGCAATGATGTCAATCTAAACCAGAAAAAATATCTTCTGCTTTTCATTTACATTACATTTATTGAAATATTTATTTACTCAATAAAATGCTTTTTGTATTACCTTAATTTTTTCTTAATATATTTAATTCATACTAATATCTACATATTCAAGGTTCCAATCGACTTTTTTTTACCCTAAAAGTAGCCTCAAATATTGTCTTAAAGGACTTTTCTTCTATTGATGTCAACTTATAATATTATTGACTAGCAGCATACCCGTTCTTCGTACGGAGTATATAATATAAAGAAACGTATAATTCGCAATCATGTGCAAATTCTGTTAAAATATTATTGCTCCTAAAGAGAAGTTTAAGAATATCTGGTCTCACTATGAAAAATTATCTTCACGGGCAGATCTGAAGAATAAAACATCCTGGCCCTTTTTGTAAGCAAATTTACAAAGAAAAAGGAATTGAATCAATATATGCAAAATGAAAGCATTGAAATTGTATAGGAGCCGTGCTACTTATATACGCGAATATTAGAAGATATAACCTGTATTAGTACATGAGAAGATTACCCGTATTATATATACAATATGAGTCTCAAAATCCCCGTAATCTTTATACCAGAAGGTCGTAATTAATTCCAATATATGCCAATATATATCAAAGCATATGCCAATATACCTGTACTACTTATATTCTCGTAGATTAGAAGATATACCCATATATTTGTAGAAGATTACTCGTACGACGTACAATATATGAGTTTAAACAATTTTTGTCATAATAAAACAATGACATAATAACTTGAAAATATCAATAATCCCCGAAAATATCAATAATAAAAATGTTTAAACCTGAAGATCGTAATTCATATTATCCAGTCAAAAATGCTATAAGAAAAATCAAATCGTTCTTTTCTAAAATATATTTTTATATCGATTTATTTATTATTCAAATCAAAAAAATAATTAAAATTAACAGACAGATTTAATTTAATTGCGTTTCTGAGAAACATGATATAAGATAGAATTTTCCTCATAAACTGTGAAAATAAATAACCATTTTGATTTCTTGATACTTTTGTTCAGTAAAAGAGTGTGAAAAATAAACCATGGAGATAGATTTTTCATCTAAATCATGTTTCAAACAATTCATGTTCTCAGAAAGTGACTAATTAACGCAAAAAATCTGCCACCAAACACAAAGATAAAGTTTTAATTCACTTTCAAACGATTTTCAAGATTTTCGTTTGCATAAACCACGGAGTTAGAGAATAGAACTCCTAGTAAAAAGTTTCATTTTTTATTAATATCTCGATAACCCCTGGACTTAGAAACTCGAAACTTGAACTAAATTTATAGGGAGCTATTTCAAGGCCATCTACAAAATTTCATCAAATTCGGTTCAGCCGTTCTCCCGTGATGATGAGACAAACGAAAATTGTGTTTTTTACTAATGTCTCGAGAATCACTGATCGTAGAAACTCCAAACATAGACTAGCTACCCGCAAAATTTCATCAAATTCGGTTCAGCCGTTCTCCCGTGATGACGGGACAAACAAACAGACAGATTTTCAATTTTATTTATATAGATGTCAACCTAAACCAGAAGAAATACCTCCGCTTTCCATTTACATTACAATTATTGAAATATTTATGTACTCAATAAAATGAATTTTGTATTACATCTATTTTCCTCATAATATATTTAATTCATACTAATTTCTATATATTCAAGGTTCCAATCGTTTTTTGTTTATTTTTATATGCCCTTAAGGGTGAGCGTCAGTAAATCTACTGCCCTATCCGCGCTTGTTAACTTTCGCCGAAATTCTGCTCAAACAGTTGCGAAATATTTTCTGAAAGATAAAATGCAATGCTTAGATTATATTAAAACTAAATTTAATACCCAATAAAACATAGAATATATTTTTTATTTTAATCCAAAATATTTTTGGGGCTGCCATCTGTTGAAGACCCAGACCGTCCGACTCGTCCAAAGGACTAGGAGCAACTATTGGGGCTGCCATCTGTTGTCGTAATTTAATTCATACCTACTATTTTTATTTTTTAATGAAGATTTTTAAATATCTATTCCTTCTAATACGCTATTAAATACAACAGCAGATCATATATAATAATGCCACAATCACGGACTTGAAGACAATGAACTGGAATAACCAGCTATAGTCCTCAGTGATGTACATTCAGATCCCCTTAGTAAATGTATAGAATGAGAAATGACCTTTCGGTGATTTTCCTGACATTATTTCCAACGGTGAACAATGATACTTCCTGTAGCAATGATAGTAGCATACCCAATGCACGAAATGGATAATGACAAATTCGGTATGCTTGTAAAAATTATTGAAACAAAGCGTAATCAAAGCATTGTAGCAGAAATCAACAAAATGAATATAATAATCTAATCCATAAATCATTTAACTATTTATCGCTCTATCATCTATTTATATAACGAAAACGAAGCTGGATATTGTACTCATTTTAAATTTATTTACAACAATGAATACTACAATACCTCCTCTTGTGTTGTGACTGCGCAGAATTACCTTTTATTATAGTAGGTATCACATGAATAAACCGGTTTTTTAAATTACTGACAAAATGCCCGCGGTTCTCATTAGTTTTGTTAAAATTCCATTGTTGGGTCCCATACCTGTCCAATCTCATAAATTTCTCATTGAATTTTATAAAATTAATGAATTCATATTTCTGTCTTGTAAGTTGAAAATCAAACTTATCGTAATTTTCCTCGCAAAACCAATACGTAAGATACAGGGAGTCTAGAAAGTGACTTCAAAACTTACATCCTTAGTGCTGCCATCTATTGAGCAAATTTTAAGATAATTGATTTTAATTATATATTCGATGTAATATTAAAAAATTATAAAGTACTAGCAGTATACCCGTTCTTCGTACGTAGTCTATATAAATAAACTTGAAAATCTGTCTATTTATTTGTTTCTGCTATTATCTCATCATCACAGGAGAATTGTTGCACCAAATTGGATGAAATTTTCGGGATAGACTTGTAATAGTCCCACTTAAACTTAAATCCAGATTTCGGGGTTTTAGGACCAAGGATTATCGAGATATTAATTAAAAAAGCACTGCTATACCTTCCATTAGGATAATATTATGCAAACGATATTGATTTCAAAGAGTTAGTTGGAAAAAAATGATATCATGTCGCTAAGCAACAGAATTAAACCAAATGAGTTCATACTTGAAAAAAATAAGTTACTAAGCAACGGAATTATATCCAATGAATTAATACAGCAGTAAATATATTTACTTTCCTTATATACATGTAATGTATAAGGAAAGTATTGTGACGGGGTCGAAAATTCGAATTCAAGTTTTCGACAGGAGAGCACGTTTCAAGCATTCCTGATCACAAATCGAACATTTTTGAGGTGATGTCTCTCTATGTGTGTGTGTGTGTGTGTCAGTAAGCCTGTGGAGACGGTAACTGACGAACAAATGCAGCGATTCGAATGAAATTTGGTACAAAAATTACAATCCGTGAATACTGGAAGACTATTGTTTTTTAACACAATCGGATTTTCAGAACCTCCCTAAATTTTCGAGTGAAATTTTGAAAAATTCATCAAACAGTCAAAGCCTTTAATAAAGTTACACAAATAGGCCTTTATGTAATTTTTCCTTAGAGAACGATTGACATAAACTTTAGAGCGCTAGCATGAATCGTTCTCGAGATATTGCACATTTTTCAAAAAAATAAATTTATAAAATGAATGAAATAAAAAATTGAATGATGATCCATGAATTAAAAAAAATCTGATGTGGGCAGCACATGACTTTCCTTATATAATGCAATGAATTTACTACTTTTAAAGAAAAAAATAGGTTATTCTTATATACTTATATTCTTTCCAAGATATTGAATTTTCGTCAATTAGTCTTCATTTTCATTTATTTAGCGTCATTTTTATCCATTTGCGAGATTTTCGTTAATTTAGCAACATTCAAAAAAGTCGCCAAGTTGGCGACATTCCACCAAATTTGTCTCCAAAATCATGCCAAGCGTTATGGACGGAGAAATAAATTATTCTTACAACAGATAAATGACTATTGGCGATCAAATACAAAAGTATTACCCAAAGTATCATTTTTCATGAATGGAACGAGATAGATCCATGAGAATGATGTCACCTAATTTATCGCATGATATTACATATGGAACGTGAACATATTTCTCAATAGGTAATGTTTGTTTTTCTAGTTTATATGATTTTTTTTATATTTTTTTTAAATGTCCAATATCTCGAGAATGGTTCACGCTAGCGTTCTAAAATTTATGTCAATCGTTTTCTATTAAAAAATTACATAAGATATCACTATTTGCGTAATTTTATTAAAAGTTTTGATTTTTGATGATTTTTTCAAAATTTCACTGAAAAATATAGGGGGTTTTGAACATTTGATTGCGTATAAAAACAATAGGTTTCCAGTATTTACGGATTGTAATTTTTGTACTAAATTTCGTTCGAATCGGTCTATTCGTTCGTCCGTTATCGTTTTCACAGACTCACTGACACACACACAGACATCACCTCAACGATGTTCGATTTGTGATCAGGGATGCTTGAAACGTGCTCTTCCGTCGAAAACTCGAAATCGAATTCTCGACCCCGTCACAATACTTTCCTTGTACATTATTGTATATAAGGAAAGTAAAAAAATAGGTTATTCTTATAGTAAATACATATGCTATCGAAAATATTGAATTTTCATCAATTAGTTGACATTTTCATTGATATAGCTTTATTTTTATACACTTGGCTAGATTTTCGTTAATTTCGCAACATTTAAAAAGTCGCCAAGTTGACGACATTCCTCCAAATTCGTCGCCAAAATCTCGCCAAGCGTTATGGGCGGAAAAATAAGTTATTCTTATAGCAGATAAATGACGTTCAAGTACAAAATTATTACTCAAAGTATCTTTTCTCATGAATGGAACAAGCTAGATCCACGGGAATGACGTCACCAAATTTATCACATGATATTACTTATGAAAAGTAAACATATTTCACAATAGGTAATATTTTTTTTATTATATAAGATTTTTTGTTATTTTTTTTAAATGTGCAATATCTCGAGAATGATTCATGCTAGCGGTGTAAAATTTATGTCTATCGTTTTCTAATGAAAAATTACAAAAAAAATGACTATTTACGTAACTTTATTAAAGGTTTTAATTTTTTTATGATTTCTTAAAAAGTTCACTCGAAAATTTAGAGGGTTGTGAAATATCCCATTGAGTATAAAAACAATAGGCTTCCAGTAGTCATGGATTGTAATTTTTGTACCAAATTTTGTTCGAATCGCTCTATTCCTTCGTCAGTTATCGTCTCCACAGACTCACTGACACGCACACAGCCACACACACAGACATCATCTCAAAAACGTCTGATTCGTGTTCAGGGATGCTTGAAACGTGTCGTCACAATACTTTCCCGCCGTCACAATACTTTCCTTATACATTATATGTATATAAGGAAAGTAAAAATATTAACTGTTGTGAAACATGTTCACTTTTCATATGTAATATCATTCGATAAATTTGGTGACATCATTCTAGTGGATCTAGCTCGTTCCATTCAAGAGAAAAGATATTTTGAGTAATACTTTTTATATTTGAGCGGCAAATTGTTATAAGAATAACTTATTTCTCCGTCCATAACGTTTGATGACATTTTGGCGACGAATTTGGCGGAATGTCACCTACTTGGAACGAATATAAGTATCCATTATAAGAATAACCTAGGATAGAATAGAATACTAACTCGTATTTTCTTTTACTGTAAAAGTAATTAGTAAATTCATTGCATTATATAAGGAAAGTCATGTGCTGCCCACATCAGAATTTTTTATTTAAATAATAAAGAAATGCAAATAAATTTTATCGAAATTGCATTTTTAATTAGATTTTATCCATTAAATAAATCACTTTAGGTCCAAAGATTGCGGGCGTTATTGATATTTTCAAATTCTTAAGTCGTCTGTTTTATTTTAGTGAAAGATTTTTCACATCCATATATTGAGGCCAACGGCTTTACCGTGCTGAAAACACCGGTTCTCGTTAGATCACCGAAGTCAAGCAGCATCGGGCGCGGTTAGTACTTGGATGGGTCACCACCTGGGAACACCGCATGTTGTTGGCTCTTTTCGGGCTCGGCAGCCCAGTGGTTTGCGCGCGATTCTCGCGGCTGCCAAAACTGCCGCCGTGTTCAATCGGAGTACGATCACGTTAAATATGTGGGTCCGTAAGTCCTTCCGAGAGGTTGGTGGTACTTTAGATGCTCATCTTATTTTTGATTTCATATGTTTGAAAAATTGATGGTTTTCTACTGTCCCATTCACCCAAAAATTAATGAGTCTGATATTTATTGGTTGAAGAAGTATTACCGAATTGTATTCTATTTTATTGATTTGTTATAGAGATATCATTGCCGGTATTTCTTTCAGAAATACATTTGAGGGGGGGGCGAAGCCACTTTTGGACCCCCCCCCTCCCGATATATTTTATGTAACCGGACCAAATGCTAATAAATCCAGAAACTCACAAAATACTTTTTGTGAATTTTAACCTAGTTTCCACTTCTTATGTGGCAGCATTTGAATTATTATTATAATTGTATTTCATGATTGACTATTTTCAGATTGAAATTTTGTAGCTATAATTCATTTACATTATTTTAAAATTTTTCATCCTCTTGTTTAGCCGGAACAAGTTTTTCTCGCAATGTTTAAATAAGTATTTGATATATATATATATATATATATTATATATATATTAATGTCATATAAAAGATACGAATATAAGATTTAAAATTAACGAGACAAGTAGGCGCAATGCTGCTCTAAATTGTCTAGTATAATAAAAGAGAAAAATTCTACAAAGAAATCTCAAAAAGGGGGGGGGGGTGGAGAAAAGCCAACAGGGAAATTTGAAAAGGCCTAGGGGGTGGTGACCCCTAGTTCCCCGGTTAAAAGTCGACTTTTATTCCAAAGGAAACACTCCCGGAGCCGAAAAATACCTGAGGCCAATCTCCGTACAAACGTCAAAGCAAAAGACGCACAAAACAGTCCGAACAAGGAACAAATGGACTCCATTACGAAGCTGTAAAAGCAAGGATATACATACAAAGTCAGAATCCAGAGTGACAACACACAAGAAAAGTAAAACGTCCAACTGAAATCCTTCAGTCAAAAGAGAGAAGGGAGTAGAGTGTATAGGACTAACACCATCGTTGCCATTTATAACCCAAAACTAAACGTTTGCCAAAATCATTTTCAAATGCGTTGACTGTTTCATTATGATAGGTATTATAAATATGTCTGAGGAATCCAAGGGGATAGTCTTGTTTTATAGCCTCCTTGATAAATATAACATCACTTTTTATACGGTCTTTTTTATAAGTATGCAAGCGGGCGTTCCGTATAAAGTGATTCATTACGATATTACGAAAAACTTTCTGACTTAAATTAGACCTCCAATTGATAATATAATTCACTTTAATCTTGAAATGTCGTCTTTCATCATAAAGTATCGTATACAAGGGTTCATCTTCAGCGAAGTGAATGATAATATCCAAGTAATTAATTTCATCGGCAGAATCTGCAGGAGTTTCGATTAAATCCAATTGTGCAGGGTAAAAGTCGAAGTTAAATTTAATATTGGTTTTCTGATGTGCCACAAGTATATCATCCACAAAACGGAAATACGGCAATTCGTTTAATATATGTGTGCCTTTTTCATAGTGATGAAGGTATAGATCTGCCATCATCGAGGAGCAGCCTCCCCCCATAGGTATACCTTTTACTTGCCTATAATAATTCATACCATTGAATAAGACGTTTTCAAAAAGCACAATATCCAAGATAGCCTTGAATTTGTGTAAAGCTATGTATTTATGTAGGTGATATTGACTATGGATTTATGTAGGTGATATTGTGTGGTGATATTATGTAGGTGATATTATGTAGGTGATATGGATTATGTAGGTGATATTGACTATGGAAAATCCATAGTCAATATCACCTACATAAATACATAGCTTTACACAAATTCAAGGCTATCTTGGATATTGTGCTTTTTGAAAACGTCTTATTCAATGGTATGAATTATTATAGGCAAGTAAAAGGTATACCTATGGGGGGAGGCTGCTCCTCGATGATGGCAGATCTATACCTTCATCACTATGAAAAAGGCACACATATATTAAACGAATTGCCGTATTTCCGTTTTGTGGATGATATACTTGTGGCACATCAGAAAACCAATATTAAATTTAACTTCGACTTTTACCCTGCACAATTGGATTTAATCGAAACTCCTGCAGATTCTGCCGATGAAATTAATTACTTGGATATTATCATTCACTTCGCTGAAGATGAACCCTTGTATACGATACTTTATGATGAAAGACGACATTTCAAGATTAAAGTGAATTATATTATCAATTGGAGGTCTAATTTAAGTCAGAAAGTTTTTCGTAATATCGTAATGAATCACTTTATACGGAACGCCCGCTTGCATACTTATAAAAAAGACCGTATAAAAAGTGATGTTATATTTATCAAGGAGGCTATAAAACAAGACTATCCCCTTGGATTCCTCAGACATATTTATAATACCTATCATAATAAAACAGTCAACGCATTTGAAAATGATTTTGGCAAACGTTTAGTTTTGGGTTATAAATGGCAACGATGGTGTTAGTCCTATACACTCTACTCCCTTCTCTCTTTTGACTGAAGGATTTCAGTTGGACGTTTTACTTTTCTTGTGTGTTGTCACTCTGGATTCTGACTTTGTATGTATATCCTTGCTTTTACAGCTTCGTAATGGAGTCCATTTGTTCCTTGTTCGGACTGTTTTGTGCGTCTTTTGCTTTGACGTTTGTACGGAGATTGGCCTCAGGTATTTTTCGGCTCCGGGAGTGTTTCCTTTGGAATAAAAGTCGACTTTTAACCGGGGAACTAGGGGTCACCACCCCCCTAGGCCTTTTCAAATTTCCCTGTTGGCTTTTCTCCACCCCCCCCCCTTTTTGAGATTTCTTTGTAGAATTTTTCTCTTATATATATATATATATATATATATGTATATATATATATATATATATATATATATATATATATATATATATATATATACATATACATGTAAAAATAAGTATATCACGAAAGGAACCCTTATTTAAGTAAAGGAGAAAACAGAAACCTTACAGAGGATGTGGCGCTTAGCAGCTCTGCATCCAGAGTGGCATATAAGGATATAAACAAGAAGAAAAAATAAGCGAGAACAGGAGTGACCATATGATTTGCATAGAATGGCAGGGGTGGATTGCGACACCCCTTTCCCGCTTAAAGCAGCTTTTACGACCCGGTCAACGCTCACGGCACCAATGTAACTCAATGGTCAATCTCCCACATGTGCAAAGACAGAAGCACCCGAACGGACACAAAAGTTCTACCCAAAAGAATTAGACTTAATTGAAAACCCGATCAATGAGGATGGATCGACAGACTTCCTGGATTTGTCAATAAGAAAACACCAACAGTATGGAATTTGTACAACCATACACGACAAGAGAAATTCATACAATATCAAAATTAATAGTATTATTGATTGGAATTCAAACCTCACTAAAAATATATTCAGAAATATTATTATCGGATACTTCAGAAGAAACAGAAACTACAGTACTTTTAAAAAAGACTGCATTTATGAATGTAATAAAATAATAAATGATGCATTAAAAAGAAATTACCCTAGATATTTTTTACAACGATATTACTATTCCCTTTTCAAAGAAAGAAATTGTGCTTTGTTTGAATCTAAATGAGCATTCTTAATCATATATATATTCATATCTGCGATCCTATCATCATGAAGTCTTTTCGCGCATGCGCGACTTTCCCTTATCAAATGTTGTGTTTTCATGTTGGATTGTAGGGTGTATCTCTTCCATGCTTGGTTCCATCTTTGCTTTTGTGTCCATTCGGGTGCTTCTGTCTTTGCACATGTGGGAGATTGACCATTGAGTTACATTGGTGCCGTGAGCGTTGCCCGGGTCGTAAAAGCTGCTTTAAGTGGGAAAGGGGTGTCGCAATCCACCCCTGCCATTCTATGCAAATCATATGGTCACTCCTGTTCTCGCTTATTTTTTCTTCTTGTTTATATCCTTATATATATATATATATATATATATAAATATATATATATATATATATATATATATATATATATATATAAATATATATATATATATATATATATATATATATATATATAGTAATTACTTCTATATAGTAGTTAGTTAAAAGTATATTAGATAATTGCCCCCTTTGAGGTTCCATTTTCTCCCTTCCTCCAGACAAAATGTCCTGAAAGAAACACTCCACAGATAGACAGACACCATTGAAAATATGGTGTTGGTTAGTATTTAAGGATGGTCAACACTGGTAAATTTATCAAAATCTGAACGTCCGGTTTTTGATCCTCATCACAATACTTTCCTTTTCTATGTGTTGTAGGAAAAAAATTAGATACAAAACGGATATTTTTGTAACTCTTGTTGTGATATTTATTATATTTTCCTCGCTAAATAGAAGTAAGTATTTACACATATCTTTTTAAAAGATCTATCCGCTTTTAAAGGGACTGATTACAAAACAGAAAATAAATATTCTTTCTTGTTGTCGATCGGTCTGTCAGTCTATCGCTAAATCGAGGTACCCTGCTGTTCTCCGAAACTACTGAACCAAATGTAGTTAAATTTTGAACATAGTTAGGCTGTTACTCGAAACAATGAATAACGTCACGGTTTATTATCATTTTTTTTAATTTTTCACTAGTCATCCGCAATTTTCGCAACATTACAATACTTCTACTCAACTGACTGAAATAAAATTTTCTGAAAGAATATGGTTTGTTATATGCTTGAAAAAATATTCTAAGAGAACATTTCTATACACCACACTGCAAGCATAAAATTAAAAAAAAATATAAGAAAAGTACATGCTTAAAATGCAAAATTTAAAAGTTCCAATTAAATAGGAACATAATTTCAATTATACTCAAAAGTTGAAATAATTTTAAAAGTTTAAAAAATGTACAGTATTTTTCTTTTACTTTTTATTTACCAGAAGGAACGAAAATTCTTTGAGGTTCATCATTTTTTTTTTCTGATGGCTTAAAATAAAAAAATAAAAATTAGAAAGTTTAAAGCTCTACATGTGAGAATGTTCGCTTAGAAAATAAATTTTGATTGATTTCCAATTAATTTTAAAAACTAAATTCCTTGCTATTAACTTTCGTTGTAAATACTCAAATGCCAAGAATGTTATATTCTATTGAATTCTTACTCCATAACTTAAACGCAGAATATATGTAAATAATATTTTTATGATCCGATATAATTCGTTTAAAGAATTCAAGTTCATAAAATAACAGGGGTTTTAAAGCGGCGTGATGTGAATATGTTGAATATTGTCGTTGTTTTAAAAATTACCTCATTCAAATTATAGTAGTTACTTTTTAAATTAAATGAAGCTTTAGCCGAAATCCTGATAACCAAAAATTTGAATAATTTGAAAAATAGAAATTGCCCGTAAATAGGGTAAGTAATATTGATTTAATTTAAGAAAAAATAAATACAGTGTTAGGTATGAAAAACGCACACAGAAAAAGAAATCTAAAAATTGAGCAAAACGAGGAAATAATTTCTAAGAACTTTCAAGGAGCTAAATTTAATACAACATCCTAAAAGCATACAAACACTGTGATCCATGCGCAAAATTTAAAATATTTTTAGCTAAAAAGTGACTCGGCAGATGCTGTATATAAGTCGTTATAGCGAAAACTATCACAATCTTTAAAGAATATACCGATTTTACACCTGGAATTTAGAATAATCTGAATCCCTTTGATGGGGGGGGGGGGGTCTAATATGTTATATGTTAATAGAAACAATTTTAAGCAATCATAAAATAATTATATCTTGCTTACCTTAAATTTTAATCTTGCATGAGATGCTAGATGAATATTTTAGATAATATCAAATTTAACTGTATAACATTTAGAAAGAAAAACTATAAACTATTCTTTGCGACAAGGAAAATGATGTTCGATGTTTCTCACCGAAACGTATTACTGGAACTGGACTGATTTACAGCCGATTGGGGGGGGGGGGGGGGGGTATGTACCATAAATTCTACAATGGTCCACCCACAGAATACTATATTCAGAAGGTTCACTCCCATAGGACCCTATGGCAACATTTTTAACATGGGATGTCGCATAGACACTAGAGCTCGTGAGTTGGACCCAAGGTCTATTGAAAGGTAAGGTTGGCCAAAGATTGTACGCCAACAGCTGGAATTCTCCCCTCCCTTCGCGACTGACGTCACTGGTCCCAAAGACAGGTCCGTAGCCCGTTGCTGTCATAAGAAATACATTGAATACGCAACAATTTTCTTAATTTAAATATACATCCCATAGTATATTGAAATTTCTACCGAGTGAATGATAGATTACATTTCATTATTCACATATAAGAATATAATATTAAATAAAACTAGTTATGGTAAATTTTATTTAGGACTGTATTGTTAGAGTTGTTTTTAAGCATCTCTAACGATGACATTAGCAATTGAGCTGTTTAAAGTATGCTAAAATATTTTCTGCATTTTAAAATTGTTATTAGTTTTTCTTTAATAAGTACATAGTAAAATATCGGAGGATTTAGCTAAAATACAAGGCACTATTATTCTATCTGAGACTAGAATAATAAGCTACCAAAATCTGTCCATTTTTATCGAACTGCTTTAAACTATCATGCTTGTAGACTTAACATGATAAAATAAATTAGAAGACAGTGAATGACTTGCTGAATGTAATTCAAAAATAGTTTTCAGAATTATAGAAATAAATAAATATGTGACGTCCTTAAAGATTTCAGGCAGAAAAATGCTCGTATTATTATTTTTTTCATAATGAAATTGATATGTGTACGAAATCCAATTATTTAAAGACTTCTCTGAATGCGAACAAATGTGAAAATCATATTTTGTACGATACAAAAGATCAGTACAATTATTTTCTTTAATTATGTATTATTATTGTTTCATGATGGTCAAAAAATTGAATTATTCAAGAAATTAAATGAGCACTGAATTTCATATAACGATAGGCAATTTTTGAATATGGGTACTTCATGATAAAAAAAATTTAAAAATTAAAAAAAGTAAAGAGATAGGACGAGATATTGATTAAATAAGTTCAGTTTTGACCAGATTTTGAAAATGTCTTTCATAAAGGAATGTCTACCGAAATTGTGCCTTATTTACGCTATATGTTTGAAAATCAATGAAAGCTAACACGTCCAACCAGTCAGTAGGTTTTAATCAATTGCGTCGACAGAAAAAATGGGCGGGGGGGGGGGGGGGTATATCTCCCAATACCTCTTTAGTGACTTTACTAGATTTGATCTCACGATCTTTCAACTAATTCTGGTGTTTCAAAGGTCAGTGATCAAATGACTGGGTTACGGATTTTGCCCTATGGGAGAGAAGGATAATTTTAAAATTGGCCATTCTATAAAGGAGGAATGCCTTCATGGAGGACTTTTTAAGGGAAGCTGCGTCACATTTATGTTACATGTTAGGAAAGCAATGAAAACCTAACACACGCAGCCAGTCAATTCCTAACTACTAGGTCATGAGTAAACCTTAAAATTTAAAGCTCTCTCTCCATTGCTTATTTTTCATTTCTTCACGTGAATGACCAGAAATTCTTTTAGCTTTTCTTTTCATGGCGTTTCTTTTCATCTGTTCATTTATGTGCCTTATTCGAAAGAAGGTTCTGGTTCTGGTATATGTTCTTACAACATCAAGAGCTATTTCAGGAAATCGTTTTTTATTTTCAGTTGGAGGTTCTCTAAAATATTTCTTGAATTAGAAATAAAATTTCCGTGTAGTTAAAAAAAAATATCTTATAATTTGGTGACTGTTTCTACCCAGGTATCATGTGGAACAATTAAACCACCTCTTGATAAAGATTCAATCCATTTTTTGTCATTTTCGGATGTTGATTCCACTAGATATGAATCAGTTCCTAACTGCGCTCCTTTGTGACGATATGCCAAATATCCTGCAAAAAAAACGCAAGGCTTCTTTTTCATATACAACAGGACTGAAATGAATGTCATGTTGAGGCTCAATATCTGCAGTGATGCTGCATAGTCTTTTTCTTCTAATTTGAAAAATAAAGTCGCAATTAGTGTTTGATCTTGGTCATTTTCCACATTTGTATTTATTGGCATAGGAAGCTTAGACCCAAGCAATAATGTTTTAAGTCGGGATTTGAAATCAGTAGTAAAAGGATGGTTATAAAATCGTACAAGACCTCTAATTTGGGAAAATATATTTTCTAAAGCATCTTGATTGACTCTAACTTGTCATTATGTATTTAATATTATTTTCTTTCATGTCATCATAAAGTCCTTTTAAGCTTGCTCTTGAAACAAGAATGCCTTTTTGGAAAGGCAGTATTGAAGTTTTAGAACTGACTCTGAGTTCCGTAATATCCGCTTGCGTTTGACTCAGAATTTGCATTTGGTCATTCATATTATTTTCAAAAGCTGAGCGCTTTGATTTATTTTCCTCATTAGAAACGCGAGAGTTAAAAACATCGACACATTTTCCCATGCTTCGGAAAGGTCCGGCTAGGGACCAGTGACGTCAGTAATTCCAAGAACTCTGGACAGGAGTAGGTTGCCAGAAACGAATGGCCTACCTCTCTTACTTCCATTTACCTTGAGTTGGACCAACTGAACTACGATGCGTCTGCCAGATTTGGCGCGTTATCGCTCGCTTGGCGATTTTTTTTTAAAGGGGAGGGGAAAAAAATGTTGAGGACTGTACTTTTATAATTTTTGAAACTATAGAAAGGATCAGGATTTAAAAATACATTAATCTGCAACATAAATATATTCATTAGTTTAAGAATATTTAAATAAACATAGTTATATATTTAATTCAAATAATCATAAAATAGATTAAAAAATAGACACATTGCATTGTCTCACTATAAAACATAATGCACAAAAAATTACAAGCTAACATACTCAAAAGACTGAAATATTATATAATATTTTCAGTTTAAAAAGTATACTAGCGTGTTGATCGTTAATTACTTGATCCTTTTCTAGGATACTGATAATAGACTTTTTTTTTCAAATATAATAATATTCATATAGTAAATATCAAATTTACATAAATGCACTATCGAAGTTGTGGAACTCAATCATTAATTACCCGAGGGGGGGGGGGGGATTTTCCACCATAAGGCACTTAATAAAAATTTTACATAAATATATACACATACTATATCACATTCAACTAAGAAAAAGCTATCCAAATATCAATTATTTCACATTTTATAAAAATACGGAAAATATTTTTTAACTAATTATACCACTACCTCTTAAAATTTAGTCTAATCCGGCAGTATAATAACACAGCACAATTTCGTTTGATGAACACATGTATACTTATATGAACACGTGTATACTTATGAACACGTGTATACTTATAATGAACACGTATGTAGGATGGTGATAACTAAAATTATTTCAATTTTAATAAACATAAATTACATACCCTGTACCGCAACCAGTTTTCTTTTATCAATCCATTTCTATGAAATGATCTAAACACTTAACAAATAATCCTTTTTCACGTTACTCAAACCACGCTAGTCTGTTGTTCTACTTTTTTGCCGAGCGAAATAGGGTTATAACATTGAAAATCGTCTTGGATCCAAACCAGACCATCGCCAAGCGCTCGGACCAAACCAGACCATCGCCAAGAGCGCGCCAACCCTCTGTTTGGTCTATCTCTAATGGCCGCCGCGAAAACGAAACTATCGAGAGTGACAGGTCTGTATAATAGTCTGGTCCACCGATGTCTCAAGATGTCTTTTGAGATCTGTCTTTGTCCAGTTTTCTAATTACTTTCAATGCGGACACCTGTTTCGGCATTGATGTGAAAGAAATCCTTTATTTATGTGTCTGGGTGATTGGGGAAGATGATTTCCGGATTTGGGGTGTAGGAGAATAATTAACAAAGGATGGGTATCCTGGCTCCTGGCACGGCCATTCTGGGTGGAACCCATCGAGGTAGTATATAATGGAGAGAGCTTAAGGGTTGCAATTGCCATCAAAGATAAAGGGAGTTGTAGTCAGGACGAATTTCCTGAGAACCCGTTTTTTTCCGACTCTCACCCTATATATTTCAATGGAGATTTCTGACCGAGAGCGTGTTTGAGAAATATAAATAGTAAAATAATGGTTATGTACTGTTGTGCTTACGGCTGCAAGGTAAAGCATATAAAAGGAAGACTTTGATCTTTCCATGGGTAAGTTTTTTTTTTCATTATATATCTTACAAATACAGTTAAGAAGTAATTTTTCTAGATTTTAGCGTGGTGCATTTCATTTGGCTATTAATTTCATTGCTTTTAATGCTATATTTTTAGAAGTTTTGCTCTATTTTTGGTGTTTGTGATATTGCAGAAGACTTATCATTCTAACACTTATACTAACTCGTTGGTGGAACCCCATCGTTTCAAACAAAGTTCCCTCTCTCATTGGATTTTTTCATGGAATAGTTAACAAAAACCAGTTTCACATGGAAGCTTTTTCAATTCACAGATAATGGTCAATATGCCGCCCTAGACGTGTTGTTGATAGCAGTACTGGACTACCGGTGCACTAAAGTAATTAGCGGTTACTTGCGTTGCAAGATAAATGATTGGGGCTACATACTGGAAATACTTGGTACTTAGCCCTCTGGTCCTCTTTTCCCAAGGGGAGAATCACAGAATACTATATTCAGAAAGTTCACTCCCATAGGATCCTATGGCAACATTTTTAACATGGGATGTCGCATAGACACTAGAGCTCGTGAGTTGGACCAACTGAATTACGATGCGTCTGCCAGATTTGGCGCGCTATCGCTCGTGAGTTGGACCAACTGAACTACGATGCGTCTGCCAGATTTGGCGCGCTATCGCTCGCTTGGCGATTTTTTTTTAAACGGGAGGGGAACAAAATGTTGAGGACTGTACTTTTATAATTTTTGAAACTATAGAAAGGATCAGGATTTAAAAATACATTAATCTGCAACATAAATATATTCATTAGTTTAAGAATATTTAAATAAACATAGTTATATATTTAATTCAAATAATCATAAAATAGATTAAAAAATACACACATTGCATTGTCTCACTATAAAACATAATGCACAAAAAATTACAAGCTAACATACTCAAAAGACTGAAATATTATATAATATTTTCAGTCTAAAAAGTATACTAGCGTGTTGATCGTTAATTTATTCTGGGATACTGATAATACTTTTTTTTTTTAAATATAAAAATATTCATATAGTAAATATCAAATTTACATAAATGCACTATCGAAGTTGTGGAACTCAATCATTAATTACCCGAGGGGGGGGGGGGGATTTTCCACCATAAGGCACTTAATAAAAATTTTACATAAATATATACACATACTATATCACATTCAACTAAGAAAAAGCTATCCAAATATCAATTATTTCACATTTTATAAAAATACGGAAAATATTTTTTAACTAATTATACCACTACCTCTTAAAATTTAGTCTAATCCGGCAGTAATAACACAGCACTAATATACTTATATGAACACGTGTATACTTATATGAACACGTGTATACTTATATGAACACGTGTATACTTATAATGAACACGTATGTAGGATAGTGATAACTAAAATTATTTCAATTTTAATAAACATAAATTACATACCCTGTAACGCAACCAGTTTTCTTTTATCAATCCATTTCCATGAAATGATCTAAACACTTAAGAAATAATCCTTTTTCACGTTACTCAAACCACGCTAGTCTGTTGTTCTAAGTTTTCGCCGAGCGAAATAGGGTTATAACATTGAAAATCGTCTTGGAACCAAACCAGACTATCGCCAAGCGCTCGGAATAAACCAGACCATCGCCAAGAGCGCGCCAACCCAATGTTTGGTCTATCTCTAATGGCCGCCGCGAAAACGAAACTATCGAGAGTGACAGGTCTGTATAGTAGTCTGTGGGGAGAATGAATGATTTCACTCTTTTATTATCTGGGACCAAACGATTAATATATTTTTCGGTGTCTTTGTTTTGCTTACATCTGCCCTTGTAAATGCTGTTGCTCGCGCCCCAGAACTTTTTTATTTTAGACCCAGAACTTTTTTTATTTAAGACACTTTTTTATATGAAGATTTTTTTTATTTAAGATTCTTTATTCAAGTTGACTGAAATGCTGCCCTTAAAATGTGTTGCCCCAAGCAAGTGCTTGTTTTGCTGGTGCCTTAAGCTGGCCCTGGGTAATACACTATAATTGTAATCATTTGAATCCATGATGTCGATATTTCAAAAACTTTCTTGTAAAATTTGTAAAAAGAAAGGTACTGAAAATGGATTTTGGTATGAGAAAGTCGAGTAGAGCCTCCAGTTCATTTTTTCAACGTTTTCAAACACATCAATTAATTATATTATAATTTTTTATTTAATTATACTATTTTTAATTAATTATATTATAACCATTAAGACTTGTAAGTATAATTTATTACCTTGAAATATATAATTATTGAAAAGGACAAAGTGAAGAAGTTTAGGAAATTTGGTAAATATAGTATGAGTAGTATGATAAGTAATATAAGCATTATATAGATCTGAAATTACTAAATGAAGATCAGAAATCTTAATATTATTAAAAAGATCTTTAAAATCAAAAGTTTGAAATCCAATTAGTTTACCAAGTGATGTTAATTTATTCTTTAATTCTTTACTATTATTTAGAATAAGGTAGTTATATTTCTAGAAAAATGTAAACTATCATTTATTACATTTAAATAATTTTGAAGTAATTTACTCGCATATAAAATGAGTAGTATATTAGATAAAATGATTTATATAATTATTCCTAAATGCCATTAATAGGCTTGGGCGGTGTATCGATATATCGCTTTTGAAAATTTAAGCTTGGGTTTTGCGGGTTCGGCAGGGTTTCCATTTGTTTACGGACGGAGGGGATGTCTCGACATCTGATTTCAGGGGATGATCTATCTCCCCATGCATTGCCTTGGACTAGGCTGAAAATACGCGGAGGGGGGGGGGGTAAATTCTTAAGCCCCCAATACATTGGAGAATCAAAGAGACGAGTTTTATTTCCAGACGATACGGGAACTACAGGGGGTCTGTCGCCCTCCGTAGACTCCCGAAGTCATCAATCTTGAAAGGTCCGAGAAAGTGACAGAGTGAAAGTGTGCTGATTTGGCGGGTTATCGCCAAAGAGTGATAAATAATAACTTTGGTTGTCGCTTTCTGTCGTGAGTTTCGATCGCACTCATATGTGACTGTCATTTATTTGCAAAATGTCGCTTGATGGTGAAATTGCCATTGCTGTTGCACTGGTGTCTTACTCTCTGGTGTTGCACTGGTGTCTTCTTAAATATATCTGATGATTGGAGCTAGTTTATGCAGTGGGAAAATGTAAAAAGGGTATTATATATTTCAAATATTTAATTCTCTATTTAAACGGACAAGGAAAATCTACGCACTATTGCTACATTCTACAACACACACACGCATATATATATATATATATAGCTAACCAAATTTGAAAATTGGAATACAATACAAAATGATGAGTAAGATGCCACAAATTGGCTGGCGGAGGGGGGGGGGGGGGTGACACCCACGCATGCTTTATGCCTCCATTTTCCAGTCCAATTTTCCATTTGGTTAGCTATGTATTCGATTCGATTGAATTCGGCAGCTTAGCGCTGTTCTTTATTTAGTAGTATAGTAGTATATCTAATTGCATTACATTTGTATAATATATATATATGTATATATATATATATATATATATATGTCTGAGTTTAAGTATTTATAGTAATGTACTATTGCTTAATCTGAAACAGGCATTTGTTTGGGTTAATTGGAATTAAATACTCAGACCTGACGATGAATTTAATTCTAATTAATCATCGAATTTGGGATGGTGCTGTTCTTTTCTCTTATCGGCATTATGGCCGTGAATTTGCTTCTATGGTGATGTTAATATTACTTGAATTGTATTTTTTTTATTTTTACATAATTCTTATTATTACATTTCAAATATATATATATATATATGAGGTTCACAAATTTATCCCATAATATTACATATAAAAAGTGAACGTATTTCGTAATATTTAATACTTTTTTAATTTTATGTGATTTTTTAATACATTTATTTAAGATAAAGCACAGTAATTCCAAGACAGGTTTGTGCTAGCGTTTTAAAGTTTGTGTCAATCGTTTTCTAATTGAAAATGACATAAGAAATGATTATTCATGTAATAAGTACTATTGGAGGTTCCGATTTCTTGATAATTTTTTTCATTCGAAAATTGGGGGGGGGGGGGGGGAGTCTTCCGAACATTTGATTACGTTTTTAAAATCACGAGACTTATAGTAATCG
This sequence comes from Amaurobius ferox, assembly GCA_951213105.1. Taxonomy (NCBI): domain Eukaryota; kingdom Metazoa; phylum Arthropoda; class Arachnida; order Araneae; family Amaurobiidae; genus Amaurobius; species Amaurobius ferox. The sequence goes on from OX578154.1 coordinate 27,396,862, forward strand.
CTGATTGTAGATTTTGTATCAAATTTCGTTGAAATCGCACCATTCGTTTGTGAGATATCGTCTCCACAGACTCACGGACACACACACCCTATCATCTGGTAAAAAGGGTTTGTTTTACAATATGGACTCCTTTGAATAACTAATGTAATTTCTCCATAAGGAGAGAGAGTGAAACACCTAATAATCCCTTCCTTTCTTTTCCGTGTAAAAATGCAGTTTTTAAGGAGAGCCTTGAAAAAGCGTATTTTCAAAATTCGATGGTTAATGCATGATTTTTCGAAAAAGTTGAGTAAAACATAATGCCCAAAATAACTGTATAGAAACTAAATAAGGTCGGATTGAAATGATATGCATTCCTTTTCAATTTATTTTTCATCTTAATCAATAGCTCATAAAATTATAAGTAATATTTTTTCAAAATTTCATTCGGAAATTGGGGGGGGGGGGGGGGAGTTCAATTCGGTTATGTCCACGATACCACAAGTGTGCAAAGTTTCACTCTACTAGAATTACTTAAGAACTTTACATATTTTCGCAGCTGTTTACAGAAGCAAAAATATTTCAGCTAAATGAGTATTTTTTTAGCCCCGACGAAAAAAGACGCCAAAGGATTCTGAAAGAAGAAAATACGCCAAAGGAAAATAAGTCTGTGCCAAACGGTCATTAAACATACAACCCTTCAACCGCAAGGTCCCCCGCAGACCATCCAAATATCAAGCAAAACAACGGAAAATGTTTCCCTGCGTTCACCACCACATACAGGGAAACTTAAAGCTCGTCCTTTGATAAATCCCGCTGTCTGGTAACAATACTCCCGTTGTATGGCGGGCTTTAGGGTACGGCTGGAGGTGTTGAGAACCTCATATCTTGCCTAGGAGAAGGGGGGGGGGGGGAGTATTTTTATCGTTTGGCTGTTTCCTCAAGGACTCAAGGAATCACTATTTTTAGAGTACCTAGCAAAGCCCAAAGTAGCTTGCTTTCACCTCCGGTCATAAGTATAGCTGGTTTAGGAATCGTATAAAAGACTTTTAAATAAATAAGGGATCCGGAAGGATCATAGCGGTGCATTTTAGACAGGATTGAGACAAGTCCCAATGCGGTCTACATGTCGCTGAATTGGAAAATGGAGAAAATAACTCCGAGAAAGAAAGGAATAATTCGGAAAAAAGGGTTGAGTTCCGTGGAACTCTGTCTTGAGCCAATGAGTAACGTTCTAGTTAGGCAGAAGGAGGCGGGGAAGCCCCGGCAGATCAAAGGATCCAGGCCCAGCCAATCAAAACGCTGCATAGTTCCAGACCACGGGAGAAAAAACAAGACCTGACTAGCAGGCCCCGCAAAAACCCAAACATAAACATAAAACCAAAACACCTGAACTTATGGGGATTTGGCTAATTCACATATACTGTCGTAAAGGATAGCTATTCTATCGATGATTCTCGTAGATTCCCTTAATTTAGGAAGGGCAGCATTAAGGGCTTGCTGAAGGAAATCTCTCTGATAGCCGTTTCTTTCGAAGCGGACTATCGGGTCGATGACCTCCAGCCAGTCATCTCTGTTTGGATCACTACCTTCTGAAGGGGGCTTGTTAACGTTGAAATTTACGACTTTAGCTTTTGGGTCAGTTTTAGTGGGAAGTTTAGGAAAGTCCTGGGGTTTGAGCTGGTAAGCAGCAGCATACGATTTATTACTGTCGACGAGTTTACTAGTGAAAGTACGATGTTGAGCAACCCTTGGTTTGGGGAATTTGGGTGTTCTGCACCACAATTTGAGCAAGTGCATTTCACCTCTGGCCTTTTCGGGCATTCATAAGAACGATCGTCACCGGCGCATTTTACGCATTTAGGCGGCAGATGACACGAGTTGGCCGCATGGTGCCATTTTTGGCACGAAAAACATTGGGTACTGCCGCCCTTGCGCCCTCTGTATCTCTCCACTTTTACGGCTACACCTAGGAGTTTAACTATCTGATAGATTTTTAAATTGGTAGGATTTTTATCCAACTGCACGTAGAAGAGAGGCATCAAAATTCTATTGGACTTCGGACCCTTGTATAGCTGCGTAACACTAACGATTTGGAATCCGCCAACTTCAAACCGTTCCTTAATTAGGTCGATACTAGGGGGTACAGGGAGCCCCCTGATCACTACTTTGATAGGCTTATCCTCATTGAGGAGAAAAGTTCGAAAAGAGATTTTATCGCTGATAAGCTTCCTTTGAACTACGATGAATTCATCACGCGTTTCAACATCTATTTTGAAGAGACTACCCCTCAGACTGCTCACAATTGAAGGCGCAACTGATTTAAATAATCATACCAGCTTGGGCTGGGAACGATGAAAAGAGGAAACGAGAAATCATAGAATTATCGAAATAGCCTTGATAAATCAGAGAACATAGAAACTGTATTACAAATGAAATATACGGAATATGCCTTTGTATAATTGTTTAAGAAATAAAGCATGGGGGGGGGGGGGGGGTATCTGTGATCATTGCATAATGCATTCACACTTAAGTTTCCATATTGATGTTTGTATTTATTGTTGAATTGTCAGGCTTTTGTTAAAAATAATTACTTTTGTGTTGTGTTTATTAGTTATAACATAATATTAATTGAATTTGACTGAATTGTTAGATGGGTTGAAATAATGCATGTCAAATATATTGGTGGTGGTGGTGGGGGGGAATCTCAGAGTATGTGTAAATTAAGTTTATTGAAGCTTATTTAGATGTTTTGATTTTACTGGTGGGGGGGGGGGGATCCCAGAGTATGTGTAAATAAAGTTTATTGAAGCTTATTTAGATATTTTTATGTTACCTGCGGGGGGGGGGGGCGGAATCCCAGATATGCTCGTCCAAAAGAAAATGCAGTGAAACTAGATATGTTTGTAAAACTTGAGTACCGTTGCACATAGGTAAATGCTTTACAGTACACCGTTCCCGAAAAAATTATTAAATATATGCAGTAAGTTTCATTTCAACACATGCTGTGTAAATAAAGTTTATTCAAGCTTATTTAGATGTTTTGATTTTACTTGGGAGGGGGGATCTCAGAGTATGTGTAAATAAAGTTTATTGAAGCTTATTTAGATGTTTTGATGTTACTTGGGGGGGGGGGGGAATCCCAGACTATGTGGGGTATGCTCTTCCAAAGGAAAGTGCAGCGAAACTCGATATGTTTATAAAACTTGTGTATCATAATAATGTTTATTATCATAATAATGTCATTAATAATGTTTATTTTTTATCAAAAGTTATTGATTGATGTTTTTGATTACATTACAATCAAAGTATTTAATGTGTCATTTAGATTTAACTGATTAAATAGTTTTTGTATCTAATGAAAATATCCTGATCCGTAGAGTAAAATTGTTTTTCAGAACTCAATTGGGGGGGGGGGGAATGCAAATGTCAAATTTTTTTGGATTTAATATAAATGCTTTTACTGTAAAATCAGTAGTATTTATTTATAATACATACTTTATGTACATCATTTAATATATATCAGGTTGGTATTCAATAGATATAAATGGTGGGGGGGGTAACTTTTGTTTGAATGTGACATATGATATGCAGGTACTTTTCAGACAAAATATGGATCTAGTTTTTGTGGCAGATACATTTTTTTTTATCTCCAACTACTAGGATTTATAAATTTGTTGTAATAAAGTTTTTATATGCTCATAAAAAGCTCTTCTTTTTTGTATTTTATTTACTTGTTTCAAGAAAAACTTAATAACTTCACATTTCAACAAGAATAATAAATAATTTCACATTTCAACACAATATTAATGGTGTGTACTAGTTAAAACATACACACATACATGGCACCGGCCGTCCAAATAGTTGCTCTTAGTCCTCTGGACGAGTCGGACGGTCTGGGTCTTCAACACATACATGGCACTCAGATACTCAGAAAATTTGAGTTAATTTTGAATATACTTTTTTCAGACAAAATACAAATCTAGCTATTTATTGCTACATATACAGTATGATACATTTTAATATAAATTTGATGTCACTTAATTAGGCTTATAAGATAAAATGTTTTTACAACTCATAAAAGCTCTGTTTTTGTATTTTACTTCCTTATTTGAAGAAATGCTGTTACATTTTTTTGATGGATTTAATAATTTAAATAGTTTCGTTGCATGTAGAAAATTAGGCACAAATTTGCTTGAATTTTAAATGACGAATTTTCAGATTTTTTAAACAGGCATGTTTCTTCGCATTTTTTATGAATTCTAGATTTACAGTATAAAATGTTGTTCAAGTTAAATAGGTAGGTAGCAAGAGTTTTTGAAATATAGTATTAGTGTAAAAGTAATAATGTTGCTGTCACAAAATAGAAAAGTTAAATTTAGAAATTTATATTCATAACTATTTCACTGCGTTTTATGTTGCTTATATTTTAAAACTAAATGCTAGATCTGGAGATATATATATATATATATATGTATGTTAGCTAATAAAATATGTATTTTAAAGTCATAGGTAAGTGTCAGAAGTTTCTCCCATTATAGTGAATAATATGTAATTACTTTTTTTCTAATTTATAGTTATAAAATATTATTTGAATTTCTAAGGTTTATAAGTTTTGTTTTTTGATATATTTTAAATATTATATAAATATTAATATAGTTGTTTATTATATTGATATAACTTTAACATAAATGTTTACAGAAGAGAGTGAAAAAATATTTGTTCTCAATGTAGATCATTTTTTACTTTAGATTCACAGTTTGAAGTTTATTCTAATTTACTTGTTAGTTTAGAGATATATTTTTTCATATTAGTCTTATTTATTACTGTAGAAATTCATCTGTGTCAGATCCCGTACGTGTTACGCACTTCGACCAGAGATATAAGTAGACTGCGCATTGCTATTCAGAAGAGATTGAAAACGTGACCACTGCATGTATCACGTGACTTAGGGTCGAACACTCGCAGATTTGGCGACTTCTTGCCGCGCTTGGCGCTATAAAATAATTTTTTTGTACTGGAGTAAAACAGTGCTAAATACGTCTGATGTATTTCAAAATGCATATTGTTTAGGTTTTAACTAATCAAGTTCCATTAATCACACTAGCATGAAATTTGGCATGTCGTTGTCTTTTGTGATATATTTTAATTTCCTAGTTAGAAGGTCCAAATTTAGTATTTCGTTGTCTTTTACGGTATATATTGATTTCTTGTATTTTGAGTCTTATCGGGCTAGCCCATCCTGGGCCCGCCATAGATATATACTCATTATGTGGGAATAACTCGAGATCCGTTGTATCTAGAAAGATCATATCATATTTGGCATGATTATCTTTCATGGTATGTTTTAATTCATTGGATTTTGAACCTTACCATCCGAGCCCGTACAGGAACTGTTAAGAGTAATGCACTGAAGAATAACTTAATGTTATTCTAAGGAAAACCTCGGGAACCGGAGCAAACATTTTGTATGGTGTTGTCCTTCATATATTTAAGTTACATACAACTAATAAAAGGGTGTATTTGAAAAGTTGTTTTTTGTTTGTTTTCAATTCAATTAATAAAATCATCAGTGAAATTGCCCTTAATTTCGAAAAAAACATTAATTATATTATTTAAGGTTGTTGATGTTTAATATTAATGCATCAACATTTTAATAATGAATAAAAAACCTGTATAAACTTTGAGTTTTTATAAGTATGCATTTACAGAGCTACCATACCATTTAGTATTATAAAAGTGCCACTAAAATTAATCTTTTACTTCAGTAAACGTGTATGTTTAACAAAATACTTTTTTTTTAGTTTTTGTATAAACGAAGTGCAAAATTGCCTCAATGCCAATTTTCAAATTTAGAAATATAGCTGAGCAATATACAATTCTATATAACTATTCAAAATCTTGAATATTATTCCCAAATTATGCAACAGCTACTTTGTATTCCTTGACCCCCCCCCCCCTCCCCCCCCAAAAAAAATGTTTTTAAAGATATTTGGACATAGTGTTATTTATAATAAATCAAAATGCTGCTTGCAAGACATTAACTTGCAACTTCTTAATAAAATAGCTTTATTAGTTCATAACACCCTATCAAATGCAGAGAACGGGTTGGGCAGGAATATACATTTTAAAATATTTTTCAGTTCTCAAATTTAGAAATATAGCTGAGCAATATACAATTCTAGATAACTATTCAAAATTTTGAATATTATTTCCAAATTATGCAACAGCTACTTTATATTCCTTGCCCCCCCCCCCCCCCAAAGAAAAAAAAATGTTTTTAAAGATATTTGGACACAGTGTTATTATAATAAATCAAAATGCTGCTTGCAAGACATTAACTTGCAACTTCTTAATAAAATAGCTTTATTAGTTCATAACACCCTGTCAAATGCAGAGAACGGGTTGGGCAGGAATATACATTTTAAAATATTTTTCAGTTCTCAAATTTAGAAATATAGCTGAGCAATATACAATTCTAGATAACTATTCCAAATCTTGAATATTATTTCCAAATTATGCAGCAGTTACTTTATATTCCTTGACCCCCCCCCCCAAAGAAAAAAAAATGTTTTTAAAGATATTTGGACACAGTGTTATTATAATAAATCAAAATGCTGCTTGCAAGACATTAACTTGCAACTTCTTAATAAAATAGCTTTATTAGTTCATAACACCCTGTCAAATGCAGAGAACGGGTTGGGCAGGAATATACATTTTAAAATATTTTTCAGTTCTCAAATTTAGAAATATAGCTGAGCAATATACAATTCTAGATAACTATTCCAAATCTTGAATATTATTTCCAAATTATGCAGCAGTTACTTTATATTCCTTGACACCCCCCCCCCCCCCCCCAAAGAAAAAAAAATGTTTTTAAAGATATTTGGACACAGTGTTATTATAATAAATCAAAATGCTGCTTGCAAGACATTAACTTGCAACTTCTTAATAAAATAGCTTTATTAGTTCATAACACCCTGTCAAATGCAGAGAACGGGTTGGGCAGGAATATACATTTTAAAATATTTTTCAGTTCTCAAATTTAGAAATATAGCTGAGCAATATACAATTCTCGATAACTTTTCAAAATCTTGAATATTATTTCCAAATTATGCAACAGCTACTTTATATTCCTTGCCCCCCCCCCCCCCCCAAAAAAAAGAAAAAAAATGTTTTTAAAGATATTTGGACACAGTGTTATCAGTTACTGAAATTAAAATTTTCCCCGACAATTTTTATGATTGTAAGGTTGTGCATATCCGTGCGCATGGTTTTAATATTAAATTGGTTTCCTTTTGCAATTGATTCCCTTATAGATACATTATTAAATAAATATAAAAGAAAATACAAACAATAGGCTATAAACTTTCTTTATTATATGTCCAATTCATATATAACTAGTAATCTGCATACATAAAATTTAGGTCATATGTATTAAGTATATCATATCATCACATACATAAAATAAAGAAGCAATTAATTATAACAAAAGAAGTTTAACAGAATCAGAAAGCAATTTAGACTACACACATTTAAAAATGTTTTTAAAGAGATACAAAAAAGGAAATGCAAGACCAATTTTTCACCAGTTTACTTGCTAAAAATGTTTTGGAAAATGCCATCCTTTAAAAATTAAAATTAATGCAATACAAATGTTAAAAAAGTTCCTAGCCACTAAAATTGAGCAAGTAAAATATGTGTTCTACATTTAATGTATAATACATGGTTTTCTACTAATGTATTCTACAATGTAGAAAACATTAGATTTCTGAAGTATAGCGAACCTAACTAATCATTTTACTTTTAAGTAATATATTAAAACTTAAGAATGTATATTTAAAAATATTAACATATTTTCAATGTTCAAGATAAAAAAACTATAACATTGCCATTTTATAATTTTATTATAATTAAATACATATTTTCACCGAGTGAATAATAATTCCGATACTTAATTCCAGAAATCTTTAGTTACTTAGTGATATTTATATAAATTTTCTTGGGCGTTATTAATCATTTCATAGCATTATATGGCATAAAAACATTGTCAGGAGAAAAGAGCATGAATTAGTAAACAATCCAATTTGGCGTAGAAAAATATCGCCAAGTGAGAAAACTAGGCCTATTAAAAGTTCACGTTCATTTTATTTTTTTTCTTCTAATTTTCAGCATTTATAGAGGTTCAGTTTATGGAAGTACGGAAATATATATAAAATATTTTATTTTAAAAATTATTACGAGGCTATACATTATTTACAAAGCCAGAAAATCTACTTTTATTATAGTACGTCATGGTCGCACATGCCAATTAACTCGTTATTTTATATAAAATATGTTTTAAAATGAATGAAAATGACTTACCTGTGAAACGTAGTGTCTCCACCTTTGATGAACTTTGAAGTACATCCATATGCAGCGCAGGACATTACCATATTTTGCTGAAAATTAAACCCAAACGTGCGACAGGACTTCTCGCTTTTGAAAACGTAATGCAATTGCAATGGAAGGAGAGGTGCGCGAGAAAATATGCGCGTAGGGGAGTGCATAAGTCATGTGACTTAGTTCAGTGGTCAAGAAAAGGTTGCCGTAAGTCTCTCTACTTATATCTCACCTCGATGGTTACGCACGGGAGATACGTTCCCTCCGTTGCTGCGGTTGAGTTGTCAGTGTCCGGGCCTCTTATTCTAGGTGGCCTTGGTTCAGCCAAGCGGTTCAGCGGCGACAGAGTGACAGCTGGCAGGTAGCACGTGGTGGTCTGGTAGCTAGGAGGAAGAGCTACTCACAGGTCGAAGGACGGATTTCTAAGGAGTAATTTACACCCTTCTCAGTTAGGTGGAAAATTGGGGAACAGGTGTGGTTTGGATAAGAGATAAAATAAAAAGGGGTGACCCTTAAACCTGCCTATCCTAAGGGGTGACCCTTAAACCTGCTTATCCTAAGGGGTGACCCTTAAACCTGCCTGTATCCTACCGTTGCCATCAGAAAACAAAATCATCCAATTATTTTGTGTTCTACTACATCACAGATTAATATATACAGATGTTTCACTCGATCGCAGCGCCCTCAACCGCCAACCAAAATATCATGGTTGGCACGCTTGGCGATGGTCTGTGACGGTTTTCGTCAAGACGTTCTGCTAATATAACCCTACACGAACACTTGGAACTTGAAAGAACGAAACACTTGGAACTTGGAAGAACTTTGTTCTATCATCGCATGTTTACATGTGGTAAACATATTTTCGCTGCTATTTTGGATTTTATAATCAATTATTTAATTTTTTATGGATTACTAAAAGAAAAAGAATTACGTTTACAAGGTATGTAAGTTATTTTCATTTAAATAAAAAAAGTATTTATTATCTATCCCATATTTCATCCTATGCACGTGTTGATCATAAGATATTGGTGCAGTATTATCACAGCCGCCTAGATTAAATTCTACGAAGCAGTGGCATTATTAGTTAAAAAAACTTTTGCGCATTTATATAAAATGTATAAAAATTGATATTTGGATAGCTTTTTTAGAGGAAGTTGAATGTGTATATATTTAAATGCTTTTTACTAACTGGCGTAATGTGGAAAATAATCCCCCCCCCCTTTCTAATTAACGATTGAGTTCGACACCTTTGATAATGCATTTTTGTAAATTTGTTATTTAGTATAAGAATATTAGTGTATTTAAATATATATATATATATATAATAGCATCCCAGAATAAATTAAGAACTAAGCAATGTAACTATGAACATGCTAGTATACTTTTTAGGCTGAAAATATTATATAATATTTTAGTGTTTTGTGTATGTTAGCTTGTAATTTTTAGTGTATAATGATTTACAGTAATGCAATGCGTCATTTTTTTTATTTAGTTTATGATTCCATGAATTAAATATATATCTATGTTTATTTATTTATATTTAGTTTATGGTTGCATGAATTAAATATATATCTATGTTTATTTATTTGAATTTACACATTTTACAGATAAAAGTATTTTTAAATGCTCATTGTGTTTATAGTTTAAAAAATTATAAGAGCCTTCTGAATATAGTATTCTGTATACTACATGAGCACGAACAGAAATTGGTGCTGACTAGCATATGCCTGAGGACCTGAGAGTGTGATCGTTGCACGTGGTGGATTTATTACTTTACACTAAAACTTCATTGGAAACGTAAGTATTACAATTAAATGTATTTTAGTTTCAAAAATCGTACTTTATTCTATGTGTCATATTACATGCAGTACTTTAAAATGTACGGCATATATCTCAGCTGAAGATACTGTTGCTAAACCTCCGTGTTGATTGGGAAAGACATGTGATTATTGTCGAACTCTAATAATAAATATTTTACTTTATATTATGTTAAGTTACTTATTATGTTTACTTTATATTATGTTATGTTATATTTTACTTTATAATATATTATGTTGTTTACGTTAGATAAAATGATTTACACAATTATTCCTAAATGTCGTTAATAATTATTACTGTTGTTAACATTTTTTAAATTTTATTTATGGTCATTAAAATACTTTAGTTAAGTTATACGCAGTAAAACTCATTGTGTATGCATTATGTGGCGAATACTTGCATTGTTAAAATTTACCTATTCCAAATATCAACCACATGTCTGTTCAATTTCATTTGTACTATATTCTATATTAGACATTGCACTCCCCCCCCCCCCAGGGGCGACAATTAGAGGGCGCGGTCGAGGCCCCCAAATTTTCAATCGTCGTCTATCAGCTTCTCCCATTTTTTATCGACTGTCCACTGGTCAGTTTTCTCACGCTATGGAGCTTCAAAGCGCCAACCTTAACAGTGAAGTTCCCACCTCCAGCTGGAACGAATCTTTTTCAACTTGAACAGATTGGGGTGATGTTATCCTTTTCACTTGAAGATTTCAAGTGCCTGATTAAATTTGTGTTTAGTTAGCGCATTCTCATCCATTCTTTCTGCTAGAAATGCATTTCAGTAGCTCAATGAATTATATTCTTTCATAGAAGTATCCTACAAAAGACATGCTATTTTCGAAAAGATTCGCTCATCAACAAATATTTTTTCTGGAGATCTTCAACTATACAATTACTAAGTGATACGAGGTGCTCTTCCAGAGTTAAAGCCATAAAACCACTACTTGATAATTTTGAAGTGGTGATTTTAACATTGGAAGAATTATCTGCCAACGATTCTCTCATTGCTGGAAGAGCCGAAGCCCTTTTAACATGCATGACATCGTTCGAATTTTTGTTCACTTTGTTTGTATTGAACAGTGTTTTTGATCAATGCAGTACTCTCAAAGCATCTTTAGTCATCTGATCTTATTTTCAGACTATGCAAGCTTTGGCTAAAGCTATTATTGAAACTGTTAGTTCTTTTCGCACTGATGCATATTTCAATCAAGTGTGGAGTTTTGTGACAGAACTTTGCGAAAAAATTTTTTATTCTGGACCAAAACTGAAAAGGCGTAAAAAAATTCCAAGCAAATTCGGAGGCGGTGAAAAAATTCCCCATGATGATGTTAAATCATATCACAGAATCAATATTCAATATGAAATTATAGATTCAGTATCTAATGAAATTGAGACAAGATTTAATGAGAACAATATATCTATTTTGTTTGTCCTCAGTTCAGTATTATCCGGATCAGATGTCGAAAAAGAAAAAGAAAATGTTTCAACCATATGCACAGTATATGACTTCCAGAAAGAGGAATTGCAACTGTTTTATTCAATGGCGAAAAATGAAAACATAGCCCATCCCAATTTTAAAAGTCGCCCAGATTATTTTAAAGAGTGGAATTTAAAAAAATATGTTTCCTGTCGTAACATTATTAGTTAAATTGTTTTTGGCAGTGCCAATCAGATCAGCCAGTTGTGAAAGGTCTTTTTAGTGTCTTAGGAAGCTGAAAAATTATTTTCGCAGTACAATGGGACAAGAAAGGCTTTCATCTTTAGCTGTTTTAGCTATAGAACAAGATATACCACTGGATTATGATGGTATTCTAACAAAATTTTCTCTTCTTCCAGACTCTGAGAACCGGCGTTTAAAACTTTAATAAAATGTAAATAAATATAGATACTTGTATTTAGAAAAATTAAGTTAACAATATGTTAACACAATTATGTACAAAAATTCTGTTAACAACAATTATTTTTCTCAACATCAATTCAATTTTGTGATCCCTCTCCCCCCCCCACCCCACCCTGTTAACAAACATTTTATTTATTCCATATTGTGGATTTTCATACATACATACATACAAATCTCGCACCCCCAAATGGAATGCTGAAATGCCGCCCCTGCCCCCCCCCCCCTCAACTAAAAAATTCTTAAAGAAACACTGGCTAACGGATGTACCACGTATAGTTGTGTTAACATGGAAATTATGATATGACAAGAAATATTTCATTTTAATTGTATGTTGCCATTTTTACTTTTTCTTGCCATAGTATTGATAAAGTATTATTTTCACAAAAATTTTCAATTTTGAGATTTTAATACCGATATATGTGTTAAGACCTCCTAAACACGTTTTCTCTGTTTTTGGAGTAATATATGTCTGCCTGTGGTTGATTTCTTGTGAACACAATAGTGGTCACAAATATAAGTGATTTTTTAAGAAACTTTATATCCAGTTTTGTTATCAAAAAATCTAGAACTAGATAGCATTTCTTATGACTCGAGCGAAAACTTCGAAATTTATTTGGCATTTTATATTATTTTAACATGGCAGCATAGGAAAAAAATTGACATAATCCTGCATAAAAGGGCTTATTTATCGCCCAAGGATCTCTTTATAATTTCAATCATTGTTGTCAAAAATATCCGCGATGGAATATTTTTGGGAACTGATTTGATATAAAGAATTTGGCTAAATCCGCCATTTTTTTTTGTCGCCAAGACTGGCGCCAACGCGTACGGTGTTTGAGAAGTCCTAACGAATGCCATCTTGAACATTGCGCATAAGAAATATAAACATATATAATTAAAAATGCATAAAAATGCCGATTTAACAATACTTAGAAAAAATACGAAATTTTATAAAAACGTTTATTTGAAAAGTCCTAACGGACGCCATCTTGAACATTGCGCGTAACAAATATAAACATATATAATTAAAAATGCCGATAATTAACAATACTTAGAAAAAATACGAAATTTTATAAAAACGTTTGTACTTTAACAAAATTTAAGAAAAAACAGAACTTAGAAAAACGTTTGTACTTTAACTAAATTTAAGAAAAACGATACTTAGAAAAAAGTTTGTACTTTAACTAAATTTAAGAGAAAACGATACTTAGGAAAAAGTTTGTACTTTAACTAAATTTAAGAAAAAACACTACTTAGAAAAAAGTTTGTACTTTAAAGAAATTTAAAAGAAACGATACTTTAAGTGGACAACAAAATCAAAACACAGTACCTGGTTTAATGAAATCCAAAACATTTAAAAAAAAAAACACGTGTAAATATCCAAATTGCACAAATAATTGTTTCCACATTGCGGTCATAAAAAAACTCTCATTATTTCTATGTAAATTTTCTGCTTCTACATTATTTTATCTAATAACATGTGCTATCTTTAATTTCTGTATGATATTTACGTTTTTAACACACACAGACACGTTTTTACACACACACCAACAACAAAACAAAAATAAAATGGCCGCAGCCGACTATATCAGAAAGCTAAAAGGGGTGGGGTTGCCAGAATTTCCAGAACCACACGTCACGGAACATTTCGCGCACGCAAATCAGGCGCGCCACATTTGGCCGTTTGGCGCCACATCTGGCTCGCGAAAAAAAGTTGAAAAATCCAAATTCTTTATATCAAATCTGTACCTATTTTTGTTCGTGAAGTCATTAGTCACCAGGGGGGAGACAAGTTACCCGCTCCCCGAGAGGTACATTCTCAAGAAGGGTATCAATCGAAAAAAAAATTTAAGTCTCGTAAATTTAAGGGTAATACGCTATAATTGCAATCATTTGAACCCATGATGTCGATATTTCAAAAACTTTCTTGTAAAATTTGTAAAGAGAAAGATACTAATAATGGATTCTGGTATGTCTGGAAGGTCGAGTAGAGCCAGATATTGAATTTTCTTCAATTAGTCGTCATTTTCATTGACTTAGCGTCATTTTTATCCATTTGGCGAGATTTTCGTTAACTTGGCAACATTTAAAAATGTCGCCAAGTTGGCGACATTCCGCCAAATTCGTCGCCAAAATCTCGCAAAGCGTTATGGACGGAGAAATAAGTTATTTTTATTCAGCGGATAAATGACTATTGGAGTAATACTCAAAGTATCTTTTCTCTTGAACGGAACGAGTTAGATCCACGAGAATGCTGTCACCCAATTTATCGCATGATATTACATATGAAAAGTGAACATGTTTCTTAACAGGTAATATTTTTTTTTGATTTATGGGATTTTTTGATAAATTTATTTGAAAAATGTGCCATATCTCGAAAACGGTTCATGCTAGCGTTCTAAAGTTTATGTCAATCGTTTTCTAAGGGAATATTACATAAGAAATATCTATTTGCTTAACTTTATTAAAGATATTGATTTTTTGATGATTTTTTCAAAATTTCACTCGAAAATTTAGTGGGTTCTGAACATTCAATTGTGTTTAAAACAATAAGCTTCCATTATTCACGGATTGTGATATTTTTATATAAAATTTAATTCCAATCGCTCCATTCGTTCGTGAGATATCGTCTCCACAGACTCACTGACACACACACAGACATCACTTCAAAAATGTTCGATTCGTGATCAGGGATGCTTGAGACGTGCGTTCCCGTCGAAAACTCGAATTCGAGTTTTCGACCCCGTCACAGTTCTTTCCTTATACATTATGTATATAAGGAAAGTATAAAGGTCTTTAAAATCAAAAGTTGGAAATCCAATTAGCTTACCAAGTGATGTTAATTTATTCTTTAATTCTTTACTGTTACTTAGAATAAGGTAGTTATTGCTAGAAAAATGTAAACTATCATTTATTACATTTAAATAATTTAGAAGTAATTTACTCGCATATAAAATGAGTAATACTATATTAAATAAAATGATTAAATGATTTGCAAAACTATTACTAAATGTCGTTAACGATATGCTAAATTCGAACTTTCTAACTTCTAAAGTTTCCGAGTTATAACGTGTATTGCTGGTGCATAATAGGTTAGTATAAAAAGTTAAAATTTGTGCTTTTGAGTCGTATGATCAAAACAGTTGTTGTTTGATCTTATTTGAAGCATTTCTGTTGGAACTGCAGGCTTGGGACCAGTGTTTCTTTCAGGACTTTTTGAACGGAGGGAGGGATGACATTTTAGAGGGGTGCAAGTTTTCTATTCGTCCTATATATAAATATATCTAAATACTGTGCAACATAAATAGAAATTAGATTTCATAAAATGTCTTCCAGGGGGCGAAGCCCCCGCCCCCGGATTTATGTGGTTCCTTTTCTTTCCAATGCAACTGATCATTCAAATATTTTCCCTAAAGTGGCTTTCCTAGACTAGATGCCTTCAACCACAATATACTATATTCAGAAGGTTCACTCCCATAGGACCCTATGGCAACATTTTTAACATGGGATGTCGCATAGATGCTAGCGCTCGTGAGTTGGACGAACTGAACTTCTTTGTAAACAAAGTACGTCTACCAGATTTGGCGCGTTATTGCACGCTTGGCGATTTTTTTTTCAAAAGCGGGCAGAGATAAAAAATGTACAGTATTGTACTTTTATAATTTTTGAAACTATAGAAATGATCAGGATTTAAAAATACATTAATCTGCAACATAAATATATTCATTAGTTTAAATAAATATAGTTATATATTTAACTCTAATCATGAAATGGATTAAAAAATAGACGCATTGCATTGTCTCACTGTAAAACATAATGCACAAAAAAATTACAAGCTAACATACTCAAAAGACTGAAATATTATGTAATATTTTCAGTCTAAAAGGTATACTAGCGGGTTGATTGTTGAATTACTTGATCCTTAATTTGTTCCGGGATACTGATAATAGTTTTTTTTTTATAAATATAATAATATTCTTATAGTAAATATCAAATTTACATAAATGCACTATCACAGATGAGGAACCCAATCATTAATTACCCGGGTGTGGGATGAATTTTCCACCATAAGGCACTTAATAAAAATTTTAGATAAATATATACACATACAATATCACATTCAACTTAATCAGCTCTCAGAAAAAGCTATCCAAATATCAATTATTATACATTTTATAAAAATACGGAAATATTTTTTAACTAATTATGCCACTACCTCTTAGAATTTAGTCTAATCGCACAGTAATAACACAGCACTAATTTCGTATGATGAACACGTGTGTACTTATGAACACGTGTATATTTATAATGAACACGTGTATATTTATAATGAACACGTATATAGAATGGTGATAACTAATATTATTTCAATTTTAATAAAAATAAATTGCAAACCCTGTAACGCAACCAGTTTTCTTTTGGCAATCCATTTCTTGAAATAATCTAATCACTTAACAAAAAATCTGATGTGGGCAACACATGACTTTCCTTATATAATGTAATGAATTTACTACTTTTACATTAAAAAATAGGTTTTCCTTATAGTAGATACTTATATTCTTTCCAAGATCCTGAATTTTCGACAATTAGTCGTCATTTTCATTGATTTAGCGTCATTTTTATCAATTTGGCGAGATTTTCGTTTATTTGGCAACATTTCAAAAAGTCGCCAAGTTGGCGACATTCCGCAAAATCGTCGCCAAGTGTTATGGACGAAGAAATAAATTATTCTTACAGCAGATAAATGACTATTGGCGGTCAAATACAAAAGTATTACTCAAAAGTATCTTTTTCATGAGTGGAACGAGCTAGATCCACGAGAATGATGTCACCTATTTTATCGCATAGTATTACATATGAAAAATGAACATGTTTCTTAATAGAAAATATTTTTTTTTATTTTATATAACTTTTTGATATTTTTTTTTCAGAAATGTGCAATATCTCGAGAACAGTTCATGTTAGCGTTCTATAATTTATGTCAATCGTTTTCTAATGAAAAATTACGTAAGAAATGTCTATTTGCGCAACTTTATTAGCAGTTTTGATTTTTTGACGATTTTTTCAAAATTTCACTCGAAAATTTAGGTGGGTTCTGAGCATTCGATTGCATATAAAAACAATAGGCTTCCAGTGTTTACGAATAGTGATTTTTTTACCAAATTTCGTTCGAATCGGTCCATTCGTTCGTCAGTTATCGTCTCCAAAGCCTCACTGACACACACACACAGGCATCACTTCAAAAATGTTTGATTCGAGATCAGAGATGCTTGAAACGTGCTCTCCCGTCGAAAACTCGAATTCGAATTTTCGACCCCGTCACAGTACTTTCCTTATACATTATGTATATAAGGAAAGTAATAATCCTTCTGCACGTTACTCAAACCACGTTACAATGCATGCTACAAGATTATAACATTGAAAATCGTCTTGGACCCTAACCAGAGCATCGCCAAGCGCTCAGACCAAACCAGACCATCGCCAAGAGCGTGCCAACCCGCATTTTGGTTCATCTCTAATGGCCGCTGCGAAATCGAGAGTGACAGGTCTCTATTAGTCTGTGCCTTCAAATTTCGGGATTGTGTTTCCAAGAATAGATGTGCCTTGCAGGGTATTCCCGCCTTCGACCAGAGATATAGGTAGACTGCGCCACAGACTATTATACAGACCTGTCACTCTCGATAGTTTCGTTTTCGCGGCGGCCATAAGAGATAGACCAAACAGAGGGTTGGCGCGCTCTTGGCGATGGTCTGGTTTGGTCCGAGCGCTTGGCGATGGTCTGGTTTGGGTCCAAGACGATATTCAATGTTATAACCCTATTTCGCTTGGCGAAAACTTAGAACAACAGACTAGCGTGGTTTGAGTAACGTGAAAAATGATTATTTGTTAAGTGTTTAGATCATTTCATAGAAATGGATTGATAAAAGAAAACTGGTTGCGTTACAGGGTATGTAATTTATGTTTATTAAAATTGAAATAATTTCAGTTATCACCATCCTACATACGTGTTCATTATAAGTATACACGTGTTCATAAGTATACACGTGTTCATATAAGTATACATGTGTTCATCATACGAAATTAGTGCTGTGTTGTTATTACTGCCGGATTAGACTAAATTTTAAAAGGTAGTGGTATAATTAGTTAAAAAATATTTTCCGTATTTTTATAAAATGTGAAATAATTGATATTTGGATAGCTTTTTCTTAGTTGAATGTGATATAGTGTGTGTATATATTTATGTAAAATTTTTATTAAGTGCCTTATGGTGGAAAATCCCCCCCCCCTCGGGTAATTAATGATTGAGTTCCACAACTTCGATAGTGCATTTATGTAAATTTGATATTTACTATATGAATATTTTTACATTTAAAAAAAAAAGTATATTATCAGTATCCCAGAATAAATTAAGGATCAAGTAATTAACGATCAACACGCTAGTATACTTTTTAGACTGAAAATATTATATAATATTTCAGTCTTTTGAGTATGTTAGCTTGTAATTTTTTGTGCATTATGTTTTATAGTGAGACAATGCAATGTGTCTATTTTTTAATCTATTTTATGATTATTTGAATTAAATATATAACTATGCTTATTTAAATATTCTTAAACTAATGAATATTTATGTTACAGATTAATGTATTTTTAAATCCTGATCCTTTCTATAGTTTCAAAAATTATAAAAGTACAGTCCTCAACATTTTGTTCCCCTCCCGTTTAAAAAAAAAATTGCCAAGCGAGCGATAACGCGCCAAATCTGGCAGACGCCTCGTAGTTCAGTTGGTCCAACTCAAGGTAAATGGAAGTAAGAGAGGTAGGCCATTCGTTTCTGGCAACCTACTCCTGTCCAGAGTTCTTGGAATTACTGACGTCACTGGTCCCTAGTCGGACCTTTCCGAAGCATGGGAAAATGTGTCGATGTTTTTAACTCTCGCGTTTCTAATGATGAAAATAAATCAAAGCGCTCAGCTTTTGGAAATAATATAAATAACCAAATGCAAATTCTGAGTCAAATGCAAGCGGATATTACGGAACTCAGAGTCATTTCTAAAACTTCAATACTGCCTTTCCAAAAATGCATTCTTGTTTCAATAGCAAGCTTCTTGTTTCAATAGCAAGGACTTTATGATGACATGAAAGAAAATAATATTAAATACATAATGACAAGTTAGAGTCAATCAAGATGCCTTAGAAAATATATTTTCACAAATTAGAGGTCTTGTACGATTTTATAACCAATGTGGAAAATTACCAAGATCAAACACTAACTGCGACTTTATTTTTCAAATTAGAAGAAAAAGACTATGCAGCATCACTGCAGATATTGAGCCTCAACATGACATTCATTTCAGTCCTGTTGTAAATGAAAATGCCTTGCGTTTTTTTTTGCAGGATATTTGGCATATCGTCACAAAGAAGCGCAGTTAGGAACTTATTCATATCTAGTGGAATCAACATCCGAAAATGACAAAAAATGGATTGAATCTTTATCAAGAGGTCGTTTAATTGTTCCACATGATACCTGGGTAGAAACAGTCACCAAATTATAAGATATTTTTTTTAAACTGCACGGAAATTTTATTTCTAATTCAAGAAATATTTTAGAGGACCTCCAACTGAAAATAAAAAAAAACAATTTCCTGAAATAGCTCTTGATGTTGTAAGAACATATACCAGAACCTTCTTTCGAATAAGGCACATAAATGAACAGATGAAAAGAAAAGCTGAAAGAATTTCTGGTCATTCACGTGAAGAAATGAAAAATAAGCAATGGAGAAAGAGCTTTAAATTTTAAGGTTTACTCATGACCTAGTAGTTAGGAATTGACGGGCTGCGTGTGTTAGGTTTTCATGGCCTTCCTAACATGTAACATAAATGTGACGCAGCTTCCCTTAAAATGTCCTCCATGAAGGCATTCCTCCTTTATAGAATGGCCAATTTTAAAATTATCCTTCTCTCCCATAGGGGAAAATCCGTAACCCAGTCATTTGATCCCTGACCTTTGTAGCACCAGAATTAGTTGAAAGATCGTGAGATCAAATCTAGTAAAGTCACTAAAGAGGTATTGGGAGATATACCCCCCCCCCCCAGAAACCTATCGAAAACTATTGAAGTTAGAAGGAAGGATATTAGGAGAAATAAGAAACAACTCATTTCATTATCGCCCCCCCCCCCCCCATTTTTTCTGTCGACGCAATTGATTAAAACCTACTGACTGGTTGAACGTGTTAGCTTTCATTGATTTTCAAACATATAGCGTAAATAAGGCATAATTTCGGTAGACGTTCCTTTATGAAAGGCATTTTCAAAATCTGGTCAAAACTGAACTTATCTAATCAATATCTCGTCCTATCTCTTTACTTTTTTTAATTTTTAAATTTTTTTTTATCATGAAGTACCCATATTCAAAAATTGCCTATCGTTATATGAAATTCAGTCCTCATTTAATTTCTTGAATAATTCAATTTTTTGACCATCATGAAACAATAGTAATACATAAAGAAAATAATTGTACTGATCTTTTGTATCGTACAAAATATGATCTCCACATTTGTTCGCATTCGGAGAAGTCTTTAAATAATTGGATTTCGTACACATATCAATTTCATTATGAAAAAAATAATAATGCGAGCATTTTTCTGCCTGAAATTTTTAAGGACGTCACATATTTATTTATTTCTATAATTCTGAAAACTATTTTTGAATTACATTCAGCAAGTCACTGTCTTCTAATTTATTTTATCATGTCAAGTCTAATGATAGTTTAAAGCAGTTCGATAAAAATGGACAGATTATGGTGGCTTATTATTCTAGTCTCAGATAGAATAATAGTGCCTTGTATTTTAGCTAAATCCTCCGATATTTTACTATGTACTTATTAAAGAAAAACTAATAACAATTTTAAAATGCAGAAAATATTTTAGCATAGTTTAAACAGCTCAATTGCTAATGTCATCGTTAGAGATGCTTAAAAACAACTCTAACAATACAGTCCTAAATAAAATTTACCATAACTAGTTTTATTTAATATGATATTCTTATATATGAATAATGAAATGTAATCTATCATTTACTGGGTAGAAATTTCAATATACTATGTGATGTATGTTTAAATTAAGGAAATTGTTGCGGTATTCAATGTATTTCTTATGACAGCAACGGGCTACGGACCTGTCTTTGGGACCAGTGACGTCACTCGCGAAGGGAGGGGAGAATTCCAGCTGTTGGCGTACAATCTTTGGCCAACCTTACCTTTCAATAGACCTTGGGTCCAACTCACGAGCTCTAGTGTCTATGCAACATCCCATGTTAAAAATGTTGCCATAGGGTCCTATGGGAGTGCAGCTTCTGAATATAGTATTCTGTGGACTGCGCATTGCTATTCAGAGGAGATTGAAAACATGACCACTGCATGTATCACGTGACTTATGGTTGAACACTCCCAGACTTGGCGACTTATTGTCGCGCTTGGCGCTTTAAAATAATTTTTTTTCCACTGGACTAAAATAGTGCTGAATACCTCTTACGTTTCTGATGCATTTAAAAATACATATTGGTTAGGTCCTAACTGATCAAGTTCAATTAATCACAGTAACATGAAATTTGGCATGTTGTTTTCTTTTGTGATATATTTTAATTTTCTAGCTAGAAGGTCCAAATTTACTATTTCGTTGTCTTTTATGGTGCATATTGATTTCTTAGATTTTGAACCTTATCGGGCTAGCCCGTCCTGGGCCCGCCATATAAATATACTCACAATTCGAGAATAACTCGAGATCCGTTGTATCTAGAAAGGTTATATCATATTTAGCATATGATTATATTTCATGGTATATTTTAATTCATTGGATTTTGAATTATCGGAACAATTAAATTCATTGCTACTATCCCAGCCCGTCCAGGAACCGTTAGAGAAATGCATTGAGGAACAACTTAATGTTAGTCTGAGGAATAACTCGGGAACCGGAGCAAACATTTTGTATGCTGTTGTATCCATATATTTAAGTCACATATAACTAATAAAAGGATGTACTTGAAAAGAAAATACATTCTTACTTGTTTTCAATTCAATTAATAAAATCATCAATTAAATTGTCCTTAATTTCGAAAAAAACATCAATTATATTATTTAAGGTTGTTGATGTTTAATATTAATGCATCAACATTTTAATAATGAATAAAAAACTTTTATGAAGTTTGAGATTCTAAAAATATACATTCAGTCATTAGAATTACTATACCTTTTAGTGCTTTTAAAGTGCCGCTAAAATTATTTTCTTACTTCAGTAAAACTTTATTTTTAATAAAATACTTTTATTTTTGTACAAACTGAAGTGCAAAATTGGCATTGAGGGAATGCCAATTTTCAACTTTAGAAATATAGCTGAGCATTATACGCCCCCCCCCCCCTCCAAAAAAAAATTGCTTTTAAAAATATTTGGACACAATGTTATTATAATAAATCAATATGCTGGTTGTAAGGCATTAACTTGCAAAAGTTAATGACTTTAACTTTCTAATAAAATGGCTTTATTAATTCATATTTATCTATAGAACAACACCCCCCCCCCCTGTTAAATGCTGCGAAGGAGTGGGGAATGAATAAGCATTTTAAACACAATTTTAAAACATTTTCACCTCACTGATCAAAAATATTATTACTTTGACATAATTAAAAAGATCAAAGAACGAAGTTTCAAAGAGCTAAATAGAATCTATAGGACAATAATTTCTTCATTAATTTTAAATTATTTTTAATTTTTTAAATATGTGATATGAAATTTCTTATATTTATGTTGTTGCATCCCAAAATTTAATATTTTCGCAATTCCAATTTTTAACATAATGGAATGATATCTTCGCATTCTAATTTTAAAAAAAAGTATTACTTTGAATCTTTTATGAATTTAACCGGCGACTCATTATATATGTTTTTTTATTATTATTTAAAATCTCATTCTTTGCTTTACATATTCATCAGACAGTGAGACACTTTAGATTTTTTCATTTTTAAGATATGGATAAAAGCCAAAGTTGAAAACATAAATCAGTTTTGTTCCCAAGTTTCTGTAAAAAACACACCGACTGTTTAAAAAATTCCAGCCTTTATAGAACACTGGGTATAACAGATAATTGTTTACAATGACTAAACGTTAATTTTTTTTTCATTTAGCCTATTTTAATGCAATTTAGCATATTTCGATGCAATTTAGCATATTTTACACATATAGCACAATTTAGCATATTTTAATGCTTAAAACTTTTCTCTTTTCAGTTGTGTTTCCCACATCTTTCTTCATCTTTGGGAAAACTAATAAAAATAATAGAAATTAGCTGACATTTTAATAAAAGTTTTAAATGCACAAAAACTGAAATGAAAAATATTTTTGTATTTTTTATTGCACTTATCATTGATATATATTAGGAATTTTATATGGTTACTTTATACATTTCATAATCACAAAAATATTTTCAAATCGCATTTTAATTGCTCAATTTCATTTGATACATTACATATACAGTTATGAACTTTTTTGAAATGTTTAACGAGTATTTTTTAATGTACATACAAAGACAGTTAATACTAAAAGAAAGTGTAAAAAGCAATTGTTTCTGCTACAATTCTCAAGAAAAATAATATTTACAGCCATACACTGTATTTATATTTATAAGTCTGGGAAAATATAGCTCAGCAAAAAATATCAATTTTAAATGTGTACTTACTGATATTTATATAAATTTCTTAGGGGTTATTAATCATTTCATAGCATTATATGGCATGAAAACATTGTCAGGGGAAAAGAGTATGAAAATGTAAACAATCCAAATTGGCGTAAAAAAAATGTCGCCAAGAGAGGAAACTAGGAGTATTAAAAGTTTCACTTTTATTTTATTTTTCTCTTCTAATTTTAAGCATTTATAGAGGTACAGTTTATGAAAGTACACAAACATATATAAAATATTTTATTTTAGAAATAATTACAGGGCTATACATTATTTACAAAGCCAGAAAATCTACTTTTATTATAGGAAGGCATGGTCGTACATGCCAATTAACTCTTTATTTTATATAAAATATCTTTTAAAATGAATGGAAACGACTTACCTGTGAAACGTAGTGTCTCCACCTTTGATAAACTTTAACGTACATCCATATGCAGCGCAGGACATTACCATAATTTGCTTAAAAGTGAAAGCAAACGTGCGATGTGCCTTCTGGCTTTCGGAAACGTAATGCAATGGAAATGGAAGGTGAGATGCGCAAGAAAATATGCGCGTAGGGGAGTGCCTAAGTCATGTGACTTAGTTCAGTGGTCACGGAAAGGTTGCCATAAGTCTCTCTACCTGTATTTCACCTCGATCACAGAATACTATATTCAGAAGGTGCACTCCCATAGGACCCTATGGCAACATTTTTAACATGGGATGTCGCATAGACACTAGAGCTAGTGAGTTGGACCAACTGAACTACGATGCGTCTGCCAGATTTGGCGCGTTATCGCTCGCTTGGCGATTTTTTTTTTTAAACGGGAGGGGAACAAAATGTTGAGGACTGTACTTTTATAATTTTTGAAACTATAGAAAGGATCAGGATTTAAAAATACATTAATCTGCAACATAAATATATTCATTAGTTTAAGAATATTTAAATAAACATAGTTATATATTTAATTCAAATAATCATAAAATAGATTAAAAAATAGACATATTGCATTGTCTCACTATAAAACATAATGCACAAAAAATTACAAGCTAACATACTCAAAAGACTGAAATATTATATAATATTTTCAGTCTAAAAAGTATACTAGCGTGTTGATCGTTAATTACTTGATCCTTACTTTATTCTGGGATAGTAAATATCAAATTTACGTAAATACACTATCGAAGTTGTGGAACTCAATCATTAATTACCCGAGGGGGGGGGGAGTTTTCCACCATAAGGCACTTAATAAAAATTTTACATACATATATACACATACTATATCACATTCAACTAAGAAAAAGCTATCCAAATATCAATTATTTCACATTTTATAAAAATACGGAAAATATTTTTTAACTAATTATACCACTACCTCTTAAAATTTAGTCTAATCCGGCAGTAATAGCAACACAGCACTAATTTCGTATGATGAACACATGTATACTTATATGAACACGTGTATACTTATGAACACGTGTATACTTATAATGAACACGTATGTAGGATGGTGATAACTAAAATTATTTCAATTTTAATAAACATAAATTACATACCCTGTAACGCAACCAGTTTTCTTTTATCAATCCATTTCTATGAAATGATCTAAACACTTAACAAATAATCCTTTTTCACGTTACTCAAACCACGCTAGTCTGTTGTTCTAAGTTTTCGCCGAGCGTTATAACATTGAAAATCGGCTTGGACTCAAACCAGAGAATCGCCAAGCGCTCGGATCAAACCAGACCATCGCCAAGAGCCCGCCAACCCAATGTTTGGTCTATCTCTAATGGCCGCCGCGAAAACGAAACTATCGAGAGTGACAGGTCTGTATAGTAGTCTGTGACCTCGATGATTCCCGCCGCACTCAGTCCCGTGAAACTGCTAAGAACGTGCCTTCGCATTGCTTCAAAGGGTGGGAGACCTGCCAATCATAGTTCTACATAAGGAAAAGAACATTTTTGGCAACGCCTCTTCCCCCCCCTCCCGCTACGAGCGCCGACAACCGAAATTATTTTTCGGTTCGAGAAGACAATCCTCTTAAACCTGTGCCGTATTAACGAGAGTCCACTGTATTTAATCTTGCTTTTATTTTAAGAGAACGAGTATTTGATTTTCAAGATTTCCTTGTGTGCTTTGGTATAATCCCTAAAAATCCCTATAACTGAGCCCAAAGGAGAGGTGTCCCTACCTATTCGCCCCGGAGAAGATTCACCCACCCCACCAATCCATGGTCCCAGTATGACATGAAACATTACCACTCAGTGTGGAGTGCCATCTACTTTGGTCTCCGATACAGAGATTTTTAGTAAGGATTATACCGGAACATTCAACAAAATCTCGAAAACCAAGCACTCGTTCTCAAAAATAAAAGCAAGATGAAATACAGTGGACTCTCGTTAAGACGACATGCGTTTAAGATGGATTTCTGGTTATTACGTACAAACACGGATTCATCGGTAAAAGTCTATAGACGTTGCATGTTATAAACATGCCTTAATACGTTCGTTCACTCCTTCAGATAGACACAATTAATTTAATTTTTACTTTTCTTATATACATAATGTATAAGGAAAATATTGTGACGGTGTCCAAAATTTGAGTTCTCGACGGGAGAGCACGTTTCAAGCATCCCTGATCACGAATCGAACATCTTTGAAGTGATGTTTGTGTATGTGTCAGTGAGTCTGTGGAGGCGATATCTCACGAACGAATGGAGCGATTCGAATGGAATTTGGTACAAAAATCACAATCCATGATGACTGGAATCTTATTGTTTTAAAACATAATCGAATGTTCAGAAACCTCTTAAATTTTCGAGTGAAATTTTGAAAAAATCATCAAAAAATTAAAACTTTTAATAAAGTTGCGCAAATAGACATTTCTTATGTAATTTTTCCTTACAAAACGATTGACATAAACTTTAGAACGCTAGCATGAACCGTTCTCGAGATAATGCACATTTTTCAAATAAATTTATCAAAAAATCCCATAAATTAAAAAATATATATTAACTGTTAAGAAACATATTCACTTTTCTTATGTAATATCATGCGATAATTTGGGTGACATCATTCTCGTGGATCTTACTCTTTCCATTCACGAGATAAGATATTTTGAGTAATACTTTTGTATTTGAACGCCAATAGTCATTTATCTGCTATAAGAATAAATTATTTCTCCAACGCTTGAGCAATTGACTAAAATTAAGAATATCATAAAAAGAAGACTGTATAACTATATTTTACTTATACTTTAAATGTTAATATTTTTTCATATTTACCTCATTATACATATTAAAATGTTTGATTAAAATGTCGTTTGGTTTTAAAGTTGTATTTTTAAATGTACATAGCATAGTATGTCACATAAAAGTATATTACTATTTTACTCCAAATTTATGGACTCCTGTTATAATGAATTTCAAATGAGTATTCATGTGTCATGTATTTCAAATGTTTCAGCTGATTTAGGCATAAACACTATTCATAAAAATATAGACAAAATTATATTATAAAGTGATGCGATATATATATATATATATATATATATATATATATATATGAGTATATATATCTAAAATCTCAAGTTTTATTCATTTCATTTCTTTTATCCAGTGAAAAATGCTACCCGTGTCAAGATTTAATCAGCACTAGGATAACTTATCCATCAAATTCAGTGAAATTGGGTCAATTTGTTCTTCAGTTAGAACAGATGCAAACTTTGCACACACACACGTTACTCTGAAATTAGTTTCTTCGGGTTCTAGAGTGCTCGAAATGTGTATATCAGTCAAAAACTGGAATTGCGATTTTCTGAACGATTTCAATACTTTTCCTATACATTACCTTGTAGGGAAAGTAAAAATAATGTAACAAAATTTAAGAATTCAAATCAGAGGCATATGATGTTAAATTTAAATTTATATAGAAAAAATTATTGTGCTACTCAAAATGGAATTCTAATAACTTGTTATCAGTATTCCAATATGGTGGAATTTAGTTAAGTGATCATATACAGTTTTTTTTTAATTCTTTAGTGCAAGTATCTGCTATAACTAATATTGCCAGTTGTAAATTAATTAAAAAATTATTTTTTATATTTTTATTACAAACAAAATTTTAAGGGCTCCTTAAAATTTGGGGGGGGGCCACGACTCCGCGTGTTAGTCAGGCCCTGTCTCTGTTTTCGTCTTAATAGAATGCCACATTTCTTTTGGATTCTTATTATCTCAGAATTATCTAATTTGTCCCTTACTTTTTTTGCAGGTCCTCTAAACGAAGGAAGTTTTATTCTATTTTACGAAATATTCCAACATATAATATTTTGTACAAGAACAAGGTGGATAAATTGAAAATGAGTATAAGCAAGGAGCATATTTCTGAGAAACTGATAGAAGGTTATACCAAGACGCCGCCTTCGTTCAAAGAGCAGGCTGTAACAAAATTAGCCATTCAATTATGCCAAAACGTTGAACTAAAGAAAAGCATTATATTTGAGTCGGAGCAACTTCTACGACATAAATATGACACTGATAGCAGTAAATGGGACTCCTTAATTGCAGAACAGTCGATTGACATGTGCGAGAGATTACATCTTCCTCCTGCATTAGAGCATCTATTGATTGTCCGCATACGATCAGTAGCTTTGCAGTTGTTCAGTTGGAACAGGCAACAAGTACACCATAAGCTTACTCCTCTTTTCGCAGATAGTCTGTTGACTCCTTCCGATTGGACAGTAGAAATGAGATTGGATGAAAAGAAGATTGCAGAACGGCTTGTCCAAGATGAAAGAATTCCAGTTTGCCAACGATTTAAAATTGCGTGTTTTCATAGCTTAGAATTTTTTATACATTCCTTGTGGAAGCAAATTTCAGTTCAACATCCCGAAGATTTATATCGTGACGACGAATCTAGGTTAGTTCAAATGTGGACTCGCAAATTAGCTGAAAAAATAGATGAATTGACTCCAAATGAAGATATATTTTTGAGTCATTTATTTCAACACGGAGTAAGGGAAGGGTCGAGGTCAACAGTGTTGTTTTGCTGGGGTGAAATGCATATGAATTTAAGGCACCAAGTCCTTATAGGTGCTGCTATGCAAGCAGTGTTAATGATTCATATCAGAATCAGAATGGATATTAATATGTATTTAAACCCTTTTTCATCACCGGCACCTTACACCGATATTTTATTCTTTCTTTTATCGCAAATGTCTGACGAACAAAGAGTTGAATTTTTTCAACAAGCCCTGGAAGATACCGATCATAACGTACTTGTATTCCTTCTAGAATGGCCGTACATGGATCTTTTTCTTCCAACTATTAGAAAGTTATGGAAAATATTACCTGAAGCAAAATATAGAGATCTTTTATTGACCCTAGCAAACAACTATTCCGATATAGAGAGTCATAGGATTAGAAGAAATGGTTATATGGATTACGATTATGGACGCTTTATGGTAGAGCTATTGAAGAAAACTCCAGACCATTTCAAGCGTTATGTATTTAGCAATAATTATCATAATAATACAAACACCATTGAAAATTACAAACTGCTACACGTTGTGATTCAAAAGGGGACATTAGAGATTCGAAATAAAAACATATTTCAACGTATCTGGAAGCATGTTAGACCTGAAGAGAAACGCTCATTTTTAAGATCGGAGATTGGAAAATCATGTTGTTGCCTTTTGGTCTTGGAAGAAAACTGGCAACTACTTAACGCTCTGATAAAAGAATGTTTGCCTGAAGATAATATAGCCACGTTTCAAAAGGAACTTCTGAGATCTAAACCAGGGATCGATGCATGTTTAGAGATGCTAGCAAATGGTGATGAAGAGCTCTTTATTTCATGGTTAAACTCGGGATTCTCATCAAAAAGAGAAATTTTTCAATTCATTTTAACCATGTTTTTTAAGGGTCGCAGGTTTAATTTGAAAAAATTCCATTACATCGAAATTGAAATAGATTTCCTGGTCAAGCTAATGAAATGGTATGCCCCATCGAAAAATGCTAGAAGAAAGTTTAAATCGCGATTCGTCAAAATCTACTCCAAGGACGTGTGCATCAGTTTTATAATCGACTCGAAATGGCAGGAACTTGAAGAATTCTTAACTTGGGGTTTTCCATCAGAAAGAGACAGAAACCGATTTAAAAAATGGTTTGTCGCGGAATTCGCTATTGAAATGTGTGAAGATCTTATACAAGAAAGGGATTTTCAGAAGGCTGAGCAATTTCTCTCTTGGTGCTTTCCATCAGAAGAAGCTGTAGAACAGTTTAGACAAGAATTATTTTTCTTTTCGGGTCTAAAATTGCAATGGAATATCGTTGCAAAAAACACACACGATCTTGACAGTCTTATCAAGTGGTTCAAATTGAGTCCAGAAATCAAGCGGAAGTTTAAGAAGGAATTTTTATTTCGTCCTCACCCTCTGAATTTCTTATTTGCATATCTGTTAAAACTGAAGAGACCTAGTGTAATAAATAAAGAATTTTTAGACTGCATGCTGAAAGAAACTGCGTTTTTTTTTAAATGGGGATTAGCCGATACAGAAACTGCGATGGCCTTTAAAGATGCATCCAAAATATATCTTATGAATTTCTCCTTCTCTAATGACGAAGATCGACAATGGGTGCAGGAAAAATGGGATACATTGATAAATGACAGACTTTACGAACTGTCAATAGAGCAGCAAGTGAAAAAATTAAAATAGACAAATACATCCTTGACAAGGCCTCAAACTACATAATGATATACGTTATGCAGAAATGTTGGAAGCAATGATGTTTACCTAAACCAGGAAAAACACCTTCCACTTTCCATTTGCATCACAATTATTTAAATATTTATGTACTCAATAAAATGCATTTTCTATTGCATTAATTTTTCTCATAATATATTTATCTAATTCATATTAATATCTACATCATGGAGTTAAAAATCTAATGTGGGCAGCACATGACTTTCCCTGCAGACTCAAATTCATTTTTTCTTTATTTCTTTAAGCCTTCGGGCCCAGATAGTCCGTAAGGAAGCGTCTTGGCTTGACTTAGCTATTTCTTTAAGAACTCATTCAATTGTGTTTAATTGGACAAAATGACACCACAGACCTTCTGAACAACATACTAAAATTTCATTTTGATTAAGTCATTTTTACGGCAGTTATCGTGCTAACGGACAGACAGACAGAATGAACAAAGTCAGAAACACTTTTCAACTTTGTTGTAAAGTGTTAAAAATTAAATTAAAAACTGAAAATAAAATGCTTTAGATCGTATTTATTAAATTTGTTTTTAATTTAATTAATATAATGACTAAAATGATTTTACATTTAAATTTATATTAAAAATATCTCATAAGATATCCTTACAATAATTTGTAACAAAATGTATAGATGAAATTATAATATACAAATGTATTTTGATAACGGCAGAAAAAGTTCTGATTATAAAATCTCTAGTTTTGTATAACGTTCAATAAATGTAAATCATTTAAGCTCTGTATATGTGCAGATAAATCTAAAATATGTTAATCATAATGCTGTTCATAATGTTGTTCATAAACTCCTTTTGCTAATAATCGATAGGTATTTCACTATTATAGATAAAATTCTTTAACTCTTTAAAAGGCATAAAATGCAAGTCAGAGTTTCATTACTCTAAAGGGAAAGGCATAATGATGATTAACAAGTTAGTATTTATTTATAAAACTGTTTCTAGGATTTGAAAAGATAGAAAATAACAAAATTACTCTTTTGTTATACCTAACTTTTCAGATATTTTTACTGAAAATCTGGATCTCACTTTTTAACACTTTACAACAAAGTTGAAAAGTGTTTATGACTTTGTTCATTCTGTCTGTCTGTCCGTTAGTACGATAACTGCCGTAAAAATGACTTAATCAACATGAAATTTTAGTATGTTGTTCAGACGGTCTGTAGGACCTATGGGAATATAAATGAGTAATATCACCCAATTAGTTTTGGATTAAACCCGGGTTGAAAAAATGAAATACATTGAGCCCTATGGAACCTAATTTTTCAAACATTTTTTAAGCGGATTTAAAATTCACAAATTGCTTCGAAAATTTGAGGTAATAGTCAAATTGTTCCATAAAATATATAAAAAAAATTCAGCGAAATATATTCAGTAGTTTTTTAAATAAAAATTAAAATAATAATTACACATCTTATATGAAACGAACACGTGACCATGATATGAAACGATCACATGACCCACTTCAAAATGATATATGGCATCCATCTTGTTTCAAAATCGTAATTTCTTAAAGTTCTTTTTAATTCATATTGAGTGTTGTATCCGTCCTAAAATTACTTTATTTTTGTTTAAATTCTGTGCATCTACATACTAAAACAACACAATGACAATATATTTGAGTTTAAATTCTCATTCAAATATGATTATTTCTAAAACTAAGCCTATTTTTCACCTATGTAAAATGTAAACAGCAAAATATGTAGAATGAGTTGTATTAGAATTACTGTATTTCTTTAACACAAAATAATTCAGTCCATGGAGTCTGCATGGCTGATACGAATGAAATATTAATTGATTCTATAAACAAGGACGATTTTTTTCGATGAAGTTTTAAGCATAGAGTTTATGAATTGTAGCTCTATGGTCTTAATTTTTAAATAAAATAAATTATTATAGTATTGTGATGAATGATATGAATGGGAGAAAGTTATGAATGACATCCTGCTTTTATAGAGAGATCCAAGCGTGTTATTGTTTCTATGACGTCATTTGAATTTATTTCAGTTGTTTTCGATGGAGTTTTCAAATATAATAAATTATCGTAGTATTATGATAGTTTTAAAAATATTACCGTGGAATGTATTGCATTTTAGAGATATTTAAACCAGGCAATTTATATTTCAATGCCGTCATTTGAATGCAGTTCATTTTTTTCAATGAAGGTTTAAGTTTTCAAATATAATAAATCAATGTAGTATTGTGATAAGTTTTAAAATATTACTGAGGAATGTATTGCATTTTCGACTTTTTCAAAAAAAATTGCATTGAAGTTGGAAAGTGTTTCATAATCAATGCTTTAAGCATGATTGATCTTTCTTGTTTCTTTATTTCTTTAAGCCTTCGGGCCCAGATAGTCCGTAAGGAAGCGTCTTGACTTGGCTATTTCTTTAAGAACTCATTCAATTGTGTTTAATTGGGCAAAATGACACTAAATTTGCATTTTTAATTCAATTTCTGCTTTTATTTGGTAATTGGACATTTTTCCAAAGACGATATAAAAAAATGCGAAAAATCTCAAATATCTCGAGAACGGTTAGTCCTAGAGTAATAGAGTTGTTCTTATTCTTTTCCTCGTCAAAAATTACGTATAAATCAAGCATTTAATTGATACATTTGAACATACGTTGTCTGTTTTTAGATATTGGCGATTTTTGCGGGACATTTCGTAAAAAAGTATCTCACATATGATTTATCTACCAAATTTTGTGAAATTTGGTCAATTTGTATTTGTAAGAGTGAATACATGAGATTTATGAGGGCGATTTCGCAAAAAAAGGAGTGTTTTTTTTTTCCGAATTGTACCAAAAACTAATCAGCACCAGGGTCACACCCAAGGGTCTTACCTACCAAATGTTATGAAATTCGCTCCATTAGTTTTTTAGTTTAAAGTGGATACATACATTGCACAGACGTCACGCTAAAAATAGTTTCTTCGCATTCTAGAGGTCTCGATACGTGTAGATTCGTCGAAAACTCGAGTTGCGATTTTCGACATGATTCCAAAACTTTCCCTAAACATTACCATGTATTGCAGGGAAAGTAAAAATGAGATCAAACTCGTATGGATGAAACTCTTGAAAATGCCGTAACACTTTGAGAATTATATCTAGGTGTCGCTAGTGTTAGTAAAGTAGCTGCTACTCTTATTTGACACGACAGAAAAGCGTAGTATTTAATATATGTATTCTTGATTATTTTTATATTTAGATTCCCTAATTATAAGTTTAATTAATCAATATTTCTCACAGTTGTGGGGCAGAGTACAGAATATATGGAGATAAAAATATATTGAAACGTAAAAGAATTTCAAATACGTAGGAATGTTCTTTATTGCTTCAGTTCTACTATGCTTAGCTCCAATAATTAAATTTACAAAATAGGCAGTTTAAATAAACATTTTAGGCCTTTGCTATAGAAATTTAAATAAACATTTTAAGCTTTTGCTATAGAAATGCATATTTTTCAGGACTACTTAACTTATCCCAGTGCCACCTGAATGATTGTTTCGAACAATATTGCCGTTTACTTAATACGACCTTTTAACTGTTTATATTTACTACCGCGCTGAGTATAGTAAAAGTTTACCCTATTTAAGTATGAAAGTTTTCTCTCGCATGTATAGTATTATCTCCTTCATCAATGCCAAGTCATGAAAAATATATGCACTACTGAAATGTTTTCTTAAAATAGCTTTTTGCATAGCTTTATTTTTAACTAGGAAATGCATCCAATATTACTAGCAATTTAAAATGCAATTCTCTTATTAAAATCATATCGTAACTCTCGACGAATTCTCGAAAACCGAAGAACGCTTTAACAATATGCCAGCTTATAACTACAGTCACAAAAAAAAAACTGAAATGACACCAAACTGATTAGTAAAATATTTTATATATGAATTATATCGCTGATTGAGGATGATATCCATATTGATAATTGTTTATTTAGAATTGCGCGAGATATAAATTAATCGGATACTTTGAATTAGTTTTTGTTTAGTATCCGGAAATGTTTGATGGTTGAATTAGTTTTGCATGTTGTCATCCAGAAATGTTTGATAGTTGAATTAGTTTTACATGTCATTAGGAAATGTTTGATGGT
Organism: Amaurobius ferox; assembly: GCA_951213105.1. Taxonomy (NCBI): domain Eukaryota; kingdom Metazoa; phylum Arthropoda; class Arachnida; order Araneae; family Amaurobiidae; genus Amaurobius; species Amaurobius ferox. Next base: position 27,431,529 of record OX578154.1, read on the forward strand.
TGAATTAGTTTTACATATTGTCATCCGGAAATGTTTGATGATTGAACTAGTTTAACATGTCATCCGGAAATGTTAAATGGTTGAATTAGTTTACATGTTTTCATCCATTCACGGCCACACAACTTGATACCATAAACCCCCTGGGTTGGTCGTGTGGTCTGGGCCTTCAACAAGTTTTCATCCGGAAATGTTTGATGGTTGAATTAGTTTTACATGTTGTCATCCGGAAATGTTTGATGGTTTAAATAGTTTTACGTTTTCATCCGGAAATGGTTGATGGTTGAATTAGTTTTACGTGTTGTCATCCTGAAATGTTTGATGGTTGAATTAGTTTTACATGCTCTCATCCAGTTGTAGTCGGGATGGGTGAATGAAATTTTAGGGGATCATGTTTTTATTTGCCATATAAATACATATATCTAAATGCTGTGTCGCATAAAATATCAACTAGGTTAACATAAAATGTCTCCGATGGTGCTTCGTCCCCCCTCCTCCCGGAGTTATGCCTAAAAGAAACACTGGACAGACTTTGAAATTGAATCAATTGCTTTAAAAATGATGTCCGTGTATATATGTGGGCGTGGGGGGAGATGTTGTGAAAATATGTGAAGACGATATCTAATGAACAAAAGGAGCGATGCGAAAGACACAAAAATTAGTCATTGAATACTGGATGCCTATTGATTCCAAACGCAATCGAATGTTCATGAGATCCATAAATTTTCAAATTACATTTTTAAAAAATCCGAACCTTTAATAATGTCATGTAAATAATGTTACGTAAACATATCATTTTTCCACTGTGAAAGAAGTAAATTCATTGCATCATACAGGAGAAGTTATGTATTGCTCGCTTCAGATTTTTCTTATATACTGTTATGAAAATATCCTCTAGAATTATGGGTGTACACGCAGGGTACAAAAAACTAGTTCAAGTTTCTGGATAACAGACCTTCATTCACAAGCACAACGGCCGTACCGTGCTGAAAACACCTGTTCTTGTTAGATCATCGAAGTTACGCTGCATCGGCCGTGGTTAGTACTTGGATGGATGACCACCTGGGAACAGCGCGTGCTATTGGCGCATTTTAGGCGCGGTAGCTCGGTGGTTTGCGCGCTGGATTTGCACGCTGCTACAACTGCCGCCGTGTTCATGCGGATTACGATCACGTTAAACATGTGGGTGCTTAAGTCCTTCCGAGAGATTGGTGGTAGGGGAAGGAGGGTACGGTCCCTCTGGGTGTCTCCCCCACTGGGTTCCGGTCTAAATTGGGTGGCACTTCCAGACCGTCCAAACGATTACCTTACACCTTTCTGGTAGGTCTAACTGTCTGGGTCTCAACAAAAACAAGCACAACGCAAACAGGAACAATACATGGAAAAGCAACAATTAAATTCTCTACTAATTTCACAAAATAAGTGATATTATTCACAGAAAGTTGACGAAAATAATTTCACAAAACAGCCGCTACTATTCTTAAAATATTGACCAAAGTCATAGTCCAATGTAGCTCGTGTCACGTTAAGTCTCTCTAAAGAAAATTCTGGAAATCTCTCCATACCTCCTAGACTAAACGTTACTTCTTGAAGTTTCTAGAACTTTCCGAAAGTCGCTAAATTGGCAATAAATCACAAATCTGACAACCCTTCTTCTAACTGGGAAACCCTAGGCTCACGTCATACTGGCGTCGTGAACTATGTTTTCTTTGCCCGGCTTTCCAGACAGACGAAAGAGGAGTCGCAAAAGGGAATATTGCACGCTCGCAGCAATACTGTTGCACAGAGAAATAGTTATTTCTCGTACAGAAGGTCGTTTGCATTTTATGGAAAAGTTTTTGATAATTAATTTTTATGCATAAAGGGCGTATTTCTTGCGGCGAGTTGCTTCTATCTGGTAACTTTGATTCTTGGCCATAACTCTAGCTCGAATTTTCCGTGAAAGTAAGCTTTTTCTTAGCACCGTCCTGCTAATTTTATCCCACTCCTCTTAGATCGTTTTCCAAAGTCCGTTTAGTGTTCTTGGATGCCGTTTTCCTAAAGCTCGTTTTAACAAACCGAAAGCGTAAAAGTCCATAAAAGAAGCGTCAGGTAATTTTGCAGGTTCTGATTATTTCTTTGCTAAATATGCGGCAGTTGACTTGGACGTGTAACTAGAGGCTTTGTCCATATAAAGTTCAAATTTATTGATATCCTTTCCATATAAGGCTGGAATTTCTTCTTCAAAAATTGATTCTAAAATATTCTTCTGATATTAGAGTGATTTGATTTTAGCTTTACTTGAAATTTTTTTCAGTTTTGATTTACCGTTGCAACAAAATCCTGCAACTGTCATGAATCCCTTTGGGAACTTTTCTGTACATTAACGAAGCCATTTCATACAGTCATTTTTATCAGTTGAGCAATAGGAAATTGCTTTTTAACACTTTACAACAAAGTTGAAAAGTGTTTTTGACTTTGTTCATTCTGTCTGTCTGTCTGTCTGTCCGTTAGCACGATAACTGCCGTAAAAATGACTTAATCAAAATGAAATTTTAGTATGTTGTTCAGACGGTCTATAGGACCTATGGGAATATAAATGAATAATATCACCCAATTAGTTTTGGATTGAACCCGGGTTGAAAAAATGGAATACATTGAGCCCTATGGGACCTAATTTTTCAAGCATTTTTTAAGCGGATTTAAAATTCACAAATTGCTTCGAAAATTTTAGGCAATATTCAAATTGTTCCATAAAATATATAAAAAAAAATTCAGCGAAATATATTCAGTTGTTTTTTAAATAAAAATTAAAATAATAATAACACCTCTTATATTAAGCGATCACGTGTCCATGATATGAAACGATCACATGACCCACTTCAAAATGATATATGGCATCCATCTTGTGTCAAAATCGTGATTTTTAAAGTTCTTTTTAATTCATATTGAGTGTTGTATCCGTCCTAAAATTACTTTATCTTTGCCTAAATTCTGTGCATCTACATACTGAAACAACGCAATGACAATATATTTCAGTTTAAATGCTCTTCCAAATTTGATTATTTCTACTATTAAGCCTATTTTTCACCTATGTAAAATGTAAACAGCAAAATATGTAGAATGAGTTGTATTAGAATCGCTGTAATTCTTTAACACAAAATCATTTAGTCCATGGAGTCTGCTTAGCTGATATGAATTCATTGATTTTAGAAAGAGAAGGACGATATTTTTCGATGAAGTTTTACGCATAGAGTTTACTTATTTGCAGCTCAATGGTCTTAATTTTTAAATAAAATAAATTGTTATAGTATTGTGATGAATGACATGAATGGGGGAATTATTTATGAATGAAATGTTGCTTTTATAGAGAGAGCCAGGCGTGTTATTTTTTTATGACGTCATTTGAATGGATTTCAGTTGTTTTCGATGATGTTTTCAAATATAATAAATTATCGTAGTATTATGATAATTCTAAAATTATTACCGAGGAATGTATAACATTTAAGAGATGTTTAAACCAGGCAATTTATACTTTAATGCCGTCATTTGAATGAAGTTAATTTTTTTCGATGAAGGTTTAAGGTTTCAAATATAATAAATTAATGTAGTATTGTGATAAGTTTTAAAATATTACCGAGGAATGTATTGCATTTTAGACATGTTTAAATAAAATTGCATTGAAGTTGGAAAGTGTTTCATAATCAATGCTTTAAGCATGATTGATCTTTCTTGTTTTTATTATTACAGTCGCTTAAATACATCCATGTCTCTTCGAGTGTTACCACAAAGTTCCATTTATCAGCAGTTAGGTGTTTTTCATATAATTTTCTATAATATGCTTTGCGAAAGCAGATGAACTTTAGATATAAACATCTTTTTTAACTTGGAATCTTTTTTAACTTGAATAGACTTGGAATATCCCTACTTAAAATTGAATCCAATGTTTCGAGGTTTTAGGACCAAGGGTTATCGAGATATTCATACAGTCATTTTTATCAGTTGAGCAATAGGAAATTGCTTTTTAACACTTTACAACAAAGTTGAAAAGTGTTTATGACTTTGTTCATTCTGTCTGTCTGTCTGTCTGTCTGTCCGTTAGCACGATAACTGCCGTAAAAATGAGTTTATCAAAATGAAATTTTAGTATGTTGCTCAGACGGTCTGTAGGACCTATGGGAATATAAATAAATAATATCACCCAATTAGTTTTTTATTGAACCCGGGTTGAAAAAATGAAATACATTGAACCCTATGGGACCTAATTTTTCAAACATTTTTTAAGTAAATTTAAAATTCACGAATTGCTTCGAAATTTTTAGGAAATATTCACATTATACCATAGAATATATAAAAAAAAATTCAGTAAAATATGTTAAGTAGTTTTTTAATTAAAAAAAATATTTAATATAGGGAAAAAAACAAATTCAATTAAATTCTGACTTTGGGATATCTTCCAGAAAGAAAAGAGAGAGATATTATATAATAAATATCTCTCCATTTGTTAAAACGTTTTGCATATGGGAGTGGCTTCATATTTTAAAATAATTTGGTAGATAACAATTTTTCATTTTTTTTAAATTTTATATAACTCTTCATGATAAATTTAATTGATGGCATTTTAAATGCACTTTCCTACGTCCTAGAGAGTTAAAATTTGGTACACAGCTTAAATTTGTAGAACATTTTATTCTACAGCAATTTGGTGGATCTTTAAATATAGATCATACATTTTTTTCGAAATGACCCGCAATTAATCCCCGTTCACTTTTATAAATCATTGTTGTAATATTGTTAAAAATTCTGATGTGGACAGCACATTTCTTTCCCTGCAGACTCATATTCGTTCTCTTTATTTATTCAATGATAATTTGAGTTTATCTGCACAACATAAGTATTTTAAATGACATTGAATTTACACGTTAAACTTAAATTTGGTTCTCATTTGATAACTGGACTTATTGTCAAAGGTGGCGTAGCGAAAACGCGAAAAAACTAGAATATCTCAAGAACGGCTAGTCCTAGAGTAATGGGGTTAGTCTTATTCTTTTTGTTGTCAAAAATCACATATAAAATAGGAATTTAATTGATATAATTGAGCACACGTAGTCTTTTATTTTTATATATAACGATTTTTGCTGGCCATTTCGCAAAAATAGCCCGTTCCTTTTTCCCGAATCGTAGTAGAATAACCTACAAATGATTTATATACAAAATTTTGTTAAATTTGGTATATAAATCACTTGTAGGTTATTGAAATATTATACTCCAAATTTTGTTAAATTTGGTTCATTAGTTTTTAGCTAGAGTGGATAAAGGCAATTTCTGCGGCCATTTCGCAAAGAAGGCAGATTCTTTTATTACGAATCGTACTATAATCTAATGAACATCAGGATTTCCCACAAAAAACATACCTACCAAATTGTATGAAATTCGGTCCATTAGTTTTTCAATTAGAGTGGATGTAATATCCACACAGACACACAGAAACATACACAGATACACCCTTACACACACAGACGTCTTCCTAAAAGTAGTTTTTTCGTGTTCTAGAAGTCCCAAAACGTGTAGATACTTTGAAAATTCGAGTTCCGATCTTCGGCACGATTCCAATACTTTGAGTACATACACATACACATATATATTATCTGTGTATTATCTGTGTATCTAAATTCCGTGCCTATGCAATTACAATAGTTGTGATTTTAAATGATCCCTAAACTTTTATTATTTCTTCAAGGACGCCTAATTTTAACATATGCAGAATGCAAATATCTCAAGCGATTGTAAGATGAATTACATAAGAATTGCTGAATTTTTTTCACACAAAATTATTTAGCTCTGGAGTCTGGAATACAAGTTATATGAATGAAATATTCATTGATTTTGCATAAAGAATCAGATGATTTATATTTCGATACAGTTTTAAATATTTAAGTATAATAAATTACTGTAGTACTGTGATAATGTAAAAGATATTACCACTGAATGAATCACATTTTAGAAATTTTTAAATGAAATTACATTTCAGTTGGAAAGTGTTTCATAATCAATGCTTATGCATGATTGATCTTTCTTGTTTTTATTATTACAGTCGCTTAAATACACCCATGCCTCATCGAGTGTTACCACAAAGTTCCATTTATCAGCAGTTAGGTGTTTTTCATATAATTTTCTATAATATGCTTTGCAAAAGCAGATGAACTTTAGATATAAACATCTTTTTTAACTTGGAATCTTTTTTAACTTGAATAGACTTGGAATATCCCTACTTAAAATTGAATCCAATGTTTCGAGGTTTTAGGACCAAGGGTTATCGAGATATTCATACAGTCATTTTTATCAGTTGAGCAATAGGAAATTGCTTTTTAACATTTTACAACAAAGTTGAAAAGTGTTTATGACTTTGTTCATTCTGTCTGTCTGTCTGTCTGTCTGTCTGTCTGTCCGTTAGCACGATAACTGCCGTAAAAATGGCTTAATCAAAATGAAATTTTAGTATGTTGTTCAGACGGTCTGTAGGACCTATGGGAATATAAATGAATAATATCACACAATTAGTTTTGGATTGAACCCGGGTTGAAAAAATGAAATACATTGAGCCCTATGGGACCTAATTTTTCTAACATTTTTTAAGCGGATTTAAAATTCACAAATTGCTTCGAAAATTTTAGGTAATAATCAAATTGTTCCATAAAATATATAAAAAAAAATTCAGCTAAATATATTCAGTAGTTTTTTAAATAAAAATTAAAATAATAATTACACATCTTATATGAAACGATCACGTGACCATGATATGAAACGATCACATGACCCACTTCAAAATGATATATGGCATCCATCTTGTTTCAAATTCGTGATTTTTTAAAGTTCTTTTTAATTCATATTGAGTGTTGTATCCATCCTAAAACTACTTTATTTCTGCTTAAATTCTGTGCATCTACATACTAAAACAACACAATGACAATATATTTGAGTTTAAATTCTCATTCAAATTTGATTATTTCTACAACTAAGCCTATTTTTCACCTATGTAAAATGTAAACAGCAAAATATGTAGAATGAGTTGTATTAGAATTACTGTATTTCTTTAACACAAAATAATTCAGTCCATGGAGTCTGCATGGCTGATATGCATGAAATATTAATTGATTTTTTAAACAGAAGGACGATTTTTTTCGATGAAATTTTAAGCATAAAGTTTATGAATTGCAGCTCCATGGTCTTAATTTTTAAATAAAATAAATTATTATAGTATTGTGATGAATGAAAGGGAGAAAGTTATGAATGAAATCCTGCTTTTATAGAGAGATCCAGGCGTGTTATTTTTTCTATGACGTCATTTGAATTAATTTCAGTTGTTTTCGATGAAGTTTTCAAATATAATAAATTATCGTAGTATTATGATAGATTTAAAAATATTACCGTGGAATGTATTGCATTTTAGAGATATTTAAACCACGCAATTTATATTTCAATGCCATCATTTGAATGAAGTTCATTTTTTTCAATGAAGGTTTAAGTTTTCAAATATAATAAATCAATGTAGTATTGTGATAAGTTTTAAAATATTACCGAGGAATGTATTGCATTTTCGACTTTTTTAAATAAAATTGCATTGAAGTTGGAAAGTGTTTCATAATCAATGCTTTAAGCATGATTGATCTTTCTTGTTTTTTATTATTACAGTCGCTTAAATACACCCATGCCTCATCGAGTGTTACCACAAAGTTCCATTTATCAGCAGTTAGGTGTTTTTCATATAATTTTCTATAATATGCTTTGCAAAAGCAGATGAACTTTAGATATAAACATCTTTTTTAACTTGGAATCTTTTTTAACTTGAATAAACTTGGAATATCCCTACTTAAAATTGAATCCAATGTTTCGAGGTTTTAGGACCAAGGGTTATCGAGATATTAATTAAAAACACACTGTTATACATTCCATTAAGAAAACATTATGCAAACGATATTGGCTCCGAAGAGATAGTTGGAAAAAAAATTATATGTTGCTAAACAACAGAATTAAACCTAATGAGTTCATATTTGAAAAAAAAATATATGTTGTTAAGCAACGTAGTTAAATCCAAGGAATTAATACAGCAGTAACTCTCTTTTTATTTAAATAATAAAAAAATGCATATACATAAATTTGATCGAAATTGCATTTTATAATTCGATTTTATCCATTAAAGCCATTGGGTTCAAAGATTGCAAGGATTATTGATATTTTCAAATTCTGAAGTCGTCTGTTTTAATTTAGTGGAAGATTTTTTTAAGTCTGCAACACTAACAATTATATTAAAATTATAAAAATTTATAAAGTATATTGATGATATATGGAAACAAATTAAAATTTAATCTATAAAACAATTATATTTAAAACAAAAGACAATATTTAATATATTATATCTATATATAGAATCGATGATTTCACTAATATTTAATTTCAAAGAACAAAAGATAAATATATGTTGAGTCATTTATTAAATTGATGCTGGTTACCATACGTGAGAATATTTAGCAAAAAAGTACATATTAAGCCTGGTGATTTTTCCTGACGCTATAATGCTGTATATCAACACAAAAGTTCACGCTATAAGAAAATTTACGCTATAGGGCAATCTACAGTTTTGTAGAAATGTTATACATGAAAGAGATATGAACAAAGAGTGTTTAACAAACTATAAAATAAAATTATAAAACTATGTTGACGTACAGTTGCAGTGATTTTGTGGTCACGACAGAACTGTTGACGATTCTAACTGATTTATAATGACTCCATAAGTTATAAAAGTTGTCAGAGATGTCAAGAGTAAACTTTTGTTTATTTTAAATAATTTCCATGCTGTTAAAGTGGATTCCGAATTCATTTTCTTGAACTGCAAGCAACTTAGATTAAGATGAAGGACTTTCAGGTCGCTCATGTGTTTTACACATTCATTCAAAATGTTCGTGCTTTCATTTTGCACAGCGTCTCCAAGAGCAACTACAAAAACAAACCATACCATCAGTTGAGATGCAGGTATCAAAAACATAATTTCTCCATATTTTAGACTTTTATGATTGCTGAAATAATTAACAGCATTGAATATATCCACCATCAGTTTGCAGATCAGTAAGAAAATGGCGAATGACAACGACTCTTCCACTTCGGCCACATTTTTAATGGAACGTTTAATATTTTCCCATAACAGCATGACGTTTACGGCTTGTAATTCTTTGGATATCTTCTTCAGTTTTTTCAATAAGAGGAAAGAAAACATACTAAATATGAAGACATGTATAAAAAATATGCTGTACATTAAATAAATACTTGTAGAATCAATAACTAAAATTAATGATTTAGCATAGATGTTACAATTCCGTATCCAATAGCTTCTACAGGACAATTCATTTGAAAGACCTTCATCAATAGTGAGTATAGATCCTATGTTTATGAAAATAGGTGGGAAAAGGAGGATGAACAAAATAATTATCAGAGTTATTTTTTTCTTGGTCAGCGTTTGTTCCACCTCTTCATTGGACATTTTTACAACGAGATTCAGAATTTTCTGTTTCTGCAGGAATAATGACCACCAGAGAATAATGACTAGAATTTGTTGAAAAAGCAATCCCGTAAATAGATACCGCTCGTTTTCTGATGTTATGATGCAGCCAAATGTTTTTAGAGCAATTATTAGGATCCAGAAGATATTAATGAAAGCTGCACTGGTGTATTGTGCGGACATTCTGCCGTGAACTACAATTCCATTCATCAGCAAGCAAATTGTCAGCAATTTCGTGTACACATTGTTTGACTTTTCTGACGCGATAATTAATATTTTAGTCATGTTCGCTAAGAATAATTTTTCACGATATAATAACAGCTATCTATCGAAATAAGAGAGTTTCTCTGTGTAGGGCTATCAGTATGAAATTAAGCAAAAGTTCAAATATGTTTCCTTTTTGGAGACATCATTTATTAAATGATTTTCTTAATCACAATATCGTCTCTAAGAAAGGAAAAAAATAATCTATAAGGAAAAAAATCATAGATTTAATTTCCACATAAATAAAATGTTAAAAGCAGATAATCGCTTTTAAAAACATTTAAGTTTCGCCTTCTGCAGTGTAATCAATTGACGAGCATGGTGCTAAAGCCAAATCACGTAAAATTCTAGTCCACAGCCGTGAGAGCTCCATCTAATGTTACAAAAGAGAAGCAAAATTTTAAAAGCCAAGGAAATACAGCAAATAATAACTGGAAAACATTTTCCAATGAAGTGGTAAAATTTTACAACGCCTTAAACATATAAAGATTGAGCTTAAACTTTTCTGTTTTAATTAATTAAGAAATATTTTTTCTTCAGTGGAGTGGGATCATAAAGAACAAGCAACAAGATAAATTGTATCTCATCTACGCTAAAAAATTGAAAAATTGTCCTTAGATTTTTCTATGCAAATTTTTTAACATACAAAACAGTTATATGTCAGAACGCCACTCTTGCATGTGTCAAGGAGAAAACATTGCAGCAAATATTATTCACGTTTAAAAAGCAATCAAAAATTTATCAAATGTATGAAAAGCTATGTTGTCCTACACAGAGTTTTAAAATTGCGAGTAAAATCATTTCTGGTACATTTTAGTTGCAATATATCAAATGCTTCCACTTATCTGTAAAAATTTAAAATATTTAAAAGAAGGTGCATTTATAGCATACACAATTTGACATTCATAACACACAGAAATTGTTTTGATAATATTACTGTTCATATTCTCATTGACAAATTTTAAAAAAGTTTCAAAGATAAACTAACAATCTTGATTACAGAATTTATAAGAAATCTATAAAAGATATCCCCCTTCCTTCAGCGTAAGAAGAGTCAAAAAAGTCTTGTCCTGAGTATATTTCCCTCGTCGTCTGTTGAAGACCCAGACCACACGACCAACCCAAGGGTCCCTCGTCGTCTGTAAAAGAACTCCCCTTTTCCTCTATGTAAGAATTCGCTCTCCTTTCCTACAAATGAGAATCGATACGTGGAACTCCGTCTAGTCAGTCGACGCTTTTACGTACTAAGATACTTAGAATATTTTACATTCAAAATGGCTCCTATATTCTTCTTATTTAATTTTCAAAGTCAAACTTCTAACACGTACGATCTCCTTCCTCATGTCGTTGCTTTATTCAACTATTTTGCATAATGTCGTGATCATCCGACAACTAAAACCTCTGTCATATGTATCTAACTCACTTAAATGCTTTGAGCTGGAGACATATTTAGCTCAACGGTATGATGCTGACCCTCCACGCTTTTACCTCGGAATCAAGACCCGGGACTGCACAGTTGGTGGTTTCGCATTCTTGCTACATTAGTGACGTTAGACGAACAGGAAAATCTTCACGCTATTATTTCCAGCTATTCAGCATTCTGACAATTATATATGCACTGTAAAAATGTACTTTATGTACTCCCCATGAGATGGCGCCGACACAAACGAGTTTCTTGATCTTTCAATATTCACTATGACGCCGACAACCGTACGTCATTGGCCTTATGGCTCATTACAAGACTACTTTGTGACTGTTCTTTCTTCACAACTTGCAGCTTGCACGCCTCATCTGCAACCCAACAGAAGCTTCATTCGGTTTTGGCAAAATTCACTGGTAGAGGAAGTACTGTAGCGAGCGCTTTTAAAGCAGTGTTAATGCCTACCGCTGCAGACGACTTTTGCTCAACGCTATGCTGCTGGTCCACCACACTTTGACATCGGAATCAAACCTTGACATTGCCAATCTGCTAAATTCGCGTTATCACTATCCTTAAATTGTAGCGAAGTAGAAAATTTTCATTTTCGGCATTATTTAAATATCAATCATCTACCGCATCTAACCTGTAGTTAACTTACTAGATCGCTATCGTAGGTAGTTAACACTTCTCTCAACAGGGCAGTCGATTTGTTGATCTGCAATTGGCCAGTTGATGCTGCTAACCACTGAGATACCAAGAAAATTGCATTTCTTAACTTTAACCTTGTCGAAACAGATTTATTCCAGAAATATCCAAAACAAGATTGTGCATTTGCTGTCATTTAAATTCGCAAATGCTAATGTAAAATCCTGCGAAGCCAACTATTACCAGGGATGTTTTGCTTTGCTGTAACCATAGCGATTAAACTTAATAACAAAATCACATTGTTTTCTTAAAGTAATAATGTGCGATGCAAACACTTCTTTTAAATTTGATTTCCTTAATGGACAAGACATTTCAAAGTTGCCAGAAAATATTGTTTATTTATCGCAAAAATCTATATTAATATCGACATAAATATCGGTGATAAAACATCAATTGCAGCCATGGTGAAAAGGTATACATTTTAAAATCCTTTTGTTCCATCTACGTTCGATCTTACCCACAATATTTATTGTATAGACTGGGAGGTGCAGGTCACATCAAGCACGTAAAAATATTATTGGAAATTAAAAAAATTTGATGTGGGCAGCACATGACTTTTATTGCAGACTCATTGAATAGATAAAGATAACGTTAGTATAATTCATAAAATTTAGTTTAATTGCACAAAATAACAGGCATAATTATTTTTAATTACACTGAATTTGCACTTTTAATTCAATTTTTGTTTTCTTGTAACTGGACTTTCAATGGTGGCGTTGCGAAAATGCAAAGAAACTAAAATATCTCGAGAACGGCTGGTCCTAGAGTTATAGGATTGGTCTTATTCTTTCTGTCGTCAAAAAGCAAGTCTAAAATAAGCATTTAATTGCTATACTCGTATTTGAGCATACGCAGTCTTTTATTTTTACATTTAACAATTTTTGAGGGCCATTTCGCAAAAAAAAGCTGGGTTTTTTTATCATAATCGTACGAAAATCTAATCAGCAACAGGTTAACCTGTAAGAGATTTATCTACCAATCTTTGTCAAATTTGGTCCATTAGTTTTTCAGCGAGGGTAGACACAGGCAATTTTTGCTGGTCATTTCTCAAAAACAGTCAAGTTCTTTTATCGAGAATTATATCTTAATTTAATCAGCACAAGGGTTTTACATACCAAATTTTAAGATATTCGGTCAACTAGTTTTTCAGTTAAGAGTGGATAAAAATTCTCCGCGCTCGCACTCACAGACGTCACGCTCAAAAAATAGCCTTTTCGTATTCTAGAGGTCTCGAAACGTGTAGATCCGTCGAAAACTCGAGTTGTAATTTTCGGTATGATTTCTTTACTTTCCCTATACATTACCATGCATAGCAGGGAAAGGAAAAACCTGATGTATATATATATATATATAGACAGCACATGATTTTCTCTACAGACTCATATTCGCGTTCTCTTCATGTCTTAAATCATTCATTACATTGAGTCTAAATACAGAAAATAACACAAATAATTATTTAAATTTACACTGAATTTGCATTTTTGGTTCAATTTTCGTTCTCAATTTTAACTGGATGGATTTATTTTCAAAGGTCGCGTAACGAAAATGCGGATAAACTATAATATCTCTAGAACGGCTAGTCCTAGTATAATGGATCTGGTCATTTCATCGTTAAAAATTGCGTATATAACAGGCTGTTAATTGATATATTTGAGCATACGTAGTTCTTTTATTATAGATTTTGAAGATTTTTCGGGCCATTTTGTAAAAAAAGCAAGTTATTTTTTTCCGAATCGTACCAAGAATCAGCACCAGGGTAACCTACAAGTGATTTTTTTACCAAATTTTGTAAAATTTGTTCTATTAGTATTTTTCAGCTACAGTGAATACAGGCAAGCTTTGAGGACCATTTTGAAAAACAAAGCCAGTTCTTTTATCCCGAATCATACCAAAAACTAATCATCACCAGTTTCACACACACGTGACTCACCTTCCAAATTTTCTGAAATTTGGTCCATTAGTTTTTGAGTTAAAGGGAATACATGCATTGCACAGACAGACACACAGACGTCGCTCTAAAAATAGTGTTTTCATGTTCTAGAGGTCCCGAAACGTGTAGATCCGTTGAAAACTTCACTTGCGACTTTCTGCATGATTCCAATACATTCCCTATACATTACCATGTATTGCAGGGAAAGTAAAAATGTAATAATAAATCTATCAATGTCAGTTTTTAGGAGTGTTTAAGTGCACAACTATTATAATCAGTTCATCCGTTTATCTATACATATGTAGTCTATAAAAAAGATTACCATTTTAATTTTAAAATGTTTAATATACAGGTTGTCCCAAAAACATTGACCTCGGTTTTTATTCCTTAAATATTGATCTTAGACATATATAATAAATTACAAAGTTGCGTTAAAAAAGGTACAGAATTTTATGAAATTGTTTAAAATTTTCAAGGGAATTAAATTTTAAGAAATACAAAATTTAAATTTTTATACGCCCCAGTATAAAAACATTTCCAATGAGTAAAATGGGCCCCCATACACTAACAAGGTGATGTAAAAAATTTCAGCATTTTATCATAAAAAGTCGCAGAGATATGAAAAGACAATAATGCTGACTTAAACCACTTTTCGATGCATCGACATGGGTTCTCAGGGGGAGTGGGGGGAGACGGGGTATCATGTCGACAGATGGCATTTCTGGGGTCATACACAAATTACGAATGAAAACAATGATTACATAAATAAATAATATTTTTGCTATTTTTTGGTACAAAAGTATCTATCTCTACACTGTGCAGAACTTTACACAAAGATCACAAAATTTGTTCAAAATGTTTTCCATCCTTGCCAATACAGACCTGCATTCGGCTGATAACACTTCTGTGCACTCGATGAAGTTCTTGTTCAGTGATGTCACGACAACCATCTTTAATGCGTTGTTGTAACTTTGCTTTATTTAAGGTAGGTGACAGAAAGAGTTGTGCGTAAACGACACCACAAAGATAAATCCATAGGCGTTAAATCAGGCGATCTAGGGGAAAATTCGACTGGCCCATGCAAGCCTATCCACTTGTCTGGAAACTCGGTATTTAACCAGGTTTTCACAACTGTAGTATGATGAGCTGGAGATCCGTCGTGTTGAAACCATACATGTGAAAGTTCTGTTAGTGTCAGTTCATCCATAAAATTAGGAATAACCGCATTCAGAATCTCATTAATATATCTGTTACCTGTCAACGTACCATTATACAGTATGGGTCCAAGCAAACGGTTTCTGAAAATACTACACCATACATTCACAGAAAATTGCTTCTGATTATAAATATCACATACCACGAATGGATTTGTGTCAGACCAGATGTGCTCATTTGGAGGATTTATGCTTCCATCTTGT
Source organism: Amaurobius ferox (assembly GCA_951213105.1). NCBI lineage: Eukaryota > Metazoa > Arthropoda > Arachnida > Araneae > Amaurobiidae > Amaurobius > Amaurobius ferox. The sequence goes on from OX578154.1 coordinate 27,446,795, forward strand.
TTAAAACAGCATTCGTTAGTCCAAATTACGTTTTCAGGAAAGAGGGATTTGCATCTTCCTGACTTAGAGCCCAATTACAAAAATCTAGACGACGTTGCTAATCTGTAGGCTACTGACCTTACACACCATGAATGTTAAACGGTTGCCATTCATTACGTCTCAGTATTCTCCCCACTGTTGCATGTGGCACGTTCAGTTTTGAAGCAGCGGTACGAACACTACTATGTGGATGACCTCAAAAGTAAGCCGAAATGTCAATTTCTACATCAGTTGAGTGAAGTCTGGGCCTACCTAGTCCACCTCAAGGACGAGGTATACGGAGTGCCCAGGAGGGGAAAGGATTTCCCCCTTTAAACTCCGAGCGAAAAGAAAAAGAAGTACAGTGACCGCCGGTTATAAGATTCAGTGGTTATAAGAAACAGCCGTTTATAAGACTCAAAACGACAGAAACAAATACAAACTTCGTTTTAACATTAAAATTGTGTCGCTTATAAGAAACACGATTCCGCTTATAAGAAACAGTTTTCTACAGAAAATTTGTTGATTTCCTTGCGACGCTGGTGTAAAAAAAAAAATCGATTTGTTTAAGGTTAACTGAAGGACGAGTTGTTATCTCTTGTCTCTGGGCGTACGGGGAGGGGGTGGGAGTTTGCTATGTAACAAAGGATGACAGAGGATTTCTCCGCAGAAAGACTTGGGGAGTACAACCCCAAACCAGTAAGAAACGAGCTTTAATCTTTTGGCAGTTAAGGAAACGTACTGATAAGGAAAGGCATCTTTGCTTATGCACTCAAATAAGATTCGTACAGCTTTAGTTAGTCATTTTATGTTTTGCTAGTGAAGCATGTCGCAAACCCTTACTTTGCTTGAAAAGCAAAGTTTACTTAAAAAGTATGATTCTCCACCTCCGTGTAGTCAATAAGCAAGAAAACAACCTTGCTTGATGCTATCCATATGATCGCAGGCGCATGGAAAAAAGTTTCTGACATATGCATTTTTAATTGCTTCCGTAAAGCAGGATTTTTGAAAAATAATGTTGCCATACCAGCAGAAGATGAAGAAGAATTTAAAGCACCTTTCGAAGAATGGATTCACATCGACGAAAATTTACAAACATCTGAAGAAAACAATGATGATGACATAGTGCGGAAATTCAGAATGTTTGCAATGAAGAAGAAAATGAAGACGACGTTCCACAAGAAGAAAATTTTCCTACAGCCAAACAGTCGCGAGAAGCCCTAACTATAATTAGAAAAACTCTTGAACACAGAGGGGCATCAGAAAAAGTTTATGGACTGTTTTATGATTTAGAAATGGATGTACGTAAACTAATCACAGACTCGTTAGCACAAACAATACTGGATAAGTTTTTTGCTATTCTTCAGTAATAGATTACGGTATGTATGAAAATGTACTATGCTCTTATACATAAATGAACGACCTATGAGTTTTACTTTTTATTCTTATTTAACTGCATACTATATGCATATAGATAATAATTTAAGTTGTAAGGCTTAATTTGTAAAATGAGAAATATTTTTGAATGCAAAACTTAATTTACAAATGTATTATGTACGTACTAATATTTTACTTATATACATTTATCTTTTAAATTCTGTAAAACTGTGTTCAATAGTTAGTATTTACAATGGAAGAACGATATTTAAAAAATTTCCGGATTTAAGAAACAACTGCTTATAAGAAACAAAACGAGCGAAACGAACGTGTTTCTTATAAGCGGCGGTCACTGTACTAAGAAAGAGAAGCATAGATTAAGAGAGACATCAGAGCTTTGCTTGGGGGCAGGGCGACGACCGAAGTCGAGCCCCACGCCAAGTCTTACAGAAGGAGAAAGGTATGCTACAGCCCAAGCAGGCACCTAGCGAGAGTAGAAAGGAAAGAGGGGGATAAGCGCGACGGTTCGTCGATAAATCGCGAACTCCCAAATGCTAGGGAGGGCCACGGAGTTAGCAAGAGTTCATAATAAAAGGGGGAAAGCAGATATAAGACAATGCTAGACGAGCCGCCTCCGCTTAGGAGGACGAAGAAAAGCATCCTTTGTGCGGCGTCCCACCAACGCCCAGGGGCGCTTTCGCGCCTTAGGGTGTGTCGGGTTATACCGCGGGATACTGTCTAGTGTGGAATTATTTACTCTACTGAGATCTCTGAAAAAATTTTGAGAGAATTTTTGAATGTAGTCTAAAAATGGCCTAATATTGAGATCTCTGTGCAGAACTTCAAGCCGAACGTAGGTTGGAAACCTGATAAATATACGAAGTGCTTCATTTTGAATAACTTGAAGCTTCCGTAGGTGAATCTCAGCTGCGGTTCCCCAGACCGGGGATCCGTACGTCATAATTGGACGTATGCAGGACTTGTACAGCAATAACTTATGTCTCGTTGACAGGCGGCTGTTTCCAGCCAAAAGGGGACGAAGCTGGGCCAGTGCAGACTTCACTTTCTGACAGATGTTAGAAATGTGAAGTTTCCACGTGAGATTGGAATCCAAGTACACACCAAGGTACTTGTAGTTAGTTTGCCAGGGAATCGGTTCATCGTTCAGAGTTAAGTTAGTGGAGGGGGTTCGGCGAGGGGATGGGTAACTGACGGCGGCACACTTGCTGACATTCACTTTAATTCTCCAGTTAGTCAACCATTGCGTCAAAGTGTCGAGGTAAGATTGAAGAGATTCGTGCACGACATGTGTGTGCTTGTGTTGTGCAATCAGGGCTGTGTCGTCGGCGTACAGGCCTAAGGTGACACCGGGGAAACGTGGAAGGTCATTAATGTACAGGTTGAACAATTTGGGACCAACAAGGGAACCTTGAGGGACCCCACTGAGTATATTCCTGAGAGAGGAGGAAACTCTTACCGCGAAGCTACGCCCCGTTAGGTAAGAGTGAAGAATTTTAATGAGATGAGCAGGAAAATGTAGAGCGATTAGTTTAAAGAGGAGCCCGGATATCCATACCTTATCAAAGGCTTTTTGATATCCAGGTAGACAATAGTGGTGTTGAGTTGCTTGACGCGAGCCTCATGTATGAGTTCCACAACCCTAAGCAGGTGATGCTGGGTAGAGTGTCTACTCCTGAACCCATATTGCTCAGGAATAATGACGTTGTTAAGGCTGTAAAACTCATCCATGTGCTGCACCAAGACATACTCGACTCATCTTAATAAGATGATTAAAGAGGAAGACAAGATATAAAAGATGGGCTTTAGAGAGATTTTTAAGCATGTTAGTAGAGATTTTATCTCCCTCAGGGGCTTTGTTACTCTTGAGTTTTTGAATATAAGGGATGATGTCAGGAAGTTCTACTTTCCTGAGCGTGTTAGGAGAAGGTGTGGAGATAAATTGTTCAACCGTGGGCTCCTCCAATACCGGGAGGGAGCTTGTAATGATTGACCTTTGCGGTCCTGGACTTCGAGGATGTAGAGTAGGTTTCTCTTACCCTATTCTCGAGATTTTCTATCTCTGCATCCGCGAGGTCCGTTGTCCAGTTCTTCAACACAGGGAGGGGGAGCGGATATTTGCTCAGCAGATCGGTAAACTTAGTCCAGTTGGTTCTAAGCTTGGCCGGGGTGTTCAAGGAGAAGTGATTAAGTTCGATGGTATACAAGATGGGGGAGATGATCAGAGGGGAGTTCGTTAAGAGCTTCCATGTGATACGTATAGGGGATGTTGCTGGTGATAGCAAAGTCAATTATATTATTAAGGTGGGTGGGGGGGCTGGGGCTGTAACATCAAAGTTATTCTCGTCCAGGGAGGGTCAGAGATCAAAAGACCAAAATGCCGCCGTTGACAGTATTCTAGAAGGCGGACGTTATCGCCGTTCGTGACGTCACTGGGTTAGAAGGAGAAGTGACAGTTTCTCCGCGTAGCATTCATTTCTATGGGAAAACATAGACTGTGTCAGTCGTTGTTTTAATATAATTTGTAATTCTGTCGTAAAAGTGAAGTTTAAGTGCAAATTTGTGTATTATAGATGTATATATATTAGTATTTTCACGTATATAATGTATAATTTTGATTAATTGTTGTATATAAATTGTGTTTTGTGAGCGCAAAAATGCCTGGTTGCTGCGCGGTTGCTTTGTGTTCAAATTATTATAAGAAGTCAATGGGATCTATCAGTTTTCATAGATTTCCAAAAGATCCTATACTCCAAAATTTATGGGTCGTGCAGTGCAAAAGACAGGATAAAATAGCCATTGCTAACGCAACTGTCTGTTCGAGTCACTTTTCTGATGAAGATTTTGAAGAGGATTTTTTTCGGGCTAAATTTTTGAATTTGAAGCTGGCTAAACGATTAAAACAAGGAGTTGTTCCTCATCTTAATTTGCCATCATCTGTAAGTAATCAAAATGTGAAAAGTGAATGATCAGAAAGATTAAAAAAACGGAAAATAGTAGCAGAAACTATGACGAAGAAAAAGCTTAGAACAGATTGTGTAGTACCTGTAATTGAAGCTTCTGAATATAAAATTTCTGCCAATAGCTCAATAAATGGTGATGGAAACGAGAGCATAATTTATATGAAAATGATGAAGAAAATCAATCTATGAATGGCTTGAAACCCCATGATCATATTAAAAAAATAAAAGATTTGAATGAAGAGATACATTTTCTAAGAAATGAGAATACGCAGTTAAAAGAAAAAGTGAGAACTCTAGAGAATGACACAAATTTACGGAAAGAAAATCAAAAGTATAGTGCAAAATACATCAAGGCATTACTGCTTCAAATTAAGCAATTGAAAAGTCGCTGTTTGCATGCCGAACAAAGCAAAGTTAAATATGCGCGGAGTGAGGTTATTAATCAATTATCCTCATTTTTTAATGAAGGACAAATACGCAGAATCCTTAGAAAGAATAAAAATTTGCCATGGACAGATTCGGACATATCAGCTGCTTTAGCATTACGATGTGTGTCAAAAAAAGTTTATGTATTTTTGAAGGAGAAATTGAATTGGCCTCTTCCTTCAATTTCATCCTTAAAATCTTGGACCAAAAAATTTAAATGTAATCCTGGAATCCAAAACACTATTTTTGAGATATTAAAAGAAAAAGCTCAAACTATGGATGAGTTTTTCAGATGTTCAGTTATATTGATGGACGAAGTGAATATTGATGCAAAAATGTGTCACGATATGCTAGATGATAAGACAGTCGAATGCGAGACAGTCGAATTGCTAAATGAGCTCATTTTAAAATCTGAGGAAAATGGTTTTGAAATCATGGCAGTAGTGTCCGACATGGGAGGTGGTAATCAAGGACTATGGAGAGATCTCTGTATATCCGAAACAAACACCACCTTTAAAAATCCTTTTAACCCCCAAAAATATATAGCTGTATTTGCTGATGTGCCACATCTTCTGAAACTTTTGCGCAATCATCTATTGGACCAAGGCTTCATTCTCTCTACTGGAGAAAATGTTTGTAAAACTCTATATTAGAAACGATCATAAAATTGAATGAAAGCGAAATAAATATTGCCCACAAATTATCATATAGGCATATAAATGTTAAAGGAAATGAAAGGCAGAATGTACGATTAGCGGCTCAGCTTTTTTCGCATACAGTGGCAACAACCATATCTTCCTTTTTACCGGAGAAAAGAAATATTGCTTCCTTTTTCGAATTAGTCAACAACTTTTTTGATGTTATGAACTCCCGCATTCCAAAATGTAGTTCTGCACCCCTAAAATCAGCACTAGGGGTGAACAGAGACCCTCAATTACAGGTACTGCATGATATGGAAAAAGAAATAAGACTTCTGAAAGTGTGCAATTCAAAAAGACAGGCACTCTATCCATTCCAAGTGGGGTTTATAATTACTATAAATTCAATGAAAATATTATTTCGAAACGTTGAAGAACGTGGTATTAAATATCTCCTCACGTGTCGTCTTAACCAAGATGCGCTGAAAAAAAATTTCAGTCAAATCAGAGGTATGGGAAACTTTTACGACCACCCGACACCAGTGGAGCTCAAAAACAGACTCCGACTTTCAGTCCTTGGAAAATGAAATTTTAATTTGCCATCTGGATGCAGTGTGACAGAAAAGGAATCTACAGAAGTACTAACTTCAGAAGTCTTTAAATTTTTAAAAAGTCAGTGTACAACAAAACAAAGACAGTCATGAAACTCAAACTATATTATCGAATATAGAAGAAAACAATATAGTTGAAAAGGAGGGTTTACGTTACATTGCAGGCTACATTGCAAAAAAAGCGGGCAAATCTTTGGGAGAAATAGCGAAATTTGTGCCAGAAAAAGAAAATGGTTGGATTGAGGCTCTATCAAAAGGCGGTCTTTTAAAGCCCACGACACATTTTTCCGAAGAAATAAAAAAGTGGGAGAATGCTTTTTTAGAAATGCATGGCGCATATATATCAAAAGAGAAATGCGTTATTAAGAACTTGCAGTCAAAGTTAGCAAGCATTTCACATTCTATATCTCTAAAAGCCATAACTTTGTTTTCACGAGCCAGAACATTCATTCGGATTAAACACTTAAATAAGACTTTCATGCAACAATTAGTAGAGAGAAAAAAGCAAAGAAAAGCCTCTAAATGGTGTAAAAGCAATATCATGTCATAAAAATGGTATGTATTGATTTATTATTTATGATCCATGTGAACATTGCTTTAAAATTTTTGAACTGTATATAGTTTATATTTAAAACTATATAAAGTTTAATAACATCAATTTTGCATTCTTAACATATCTTTGTGAAAACTGACTTATCCAGTGGCTTAGCCAAGAGTCATAATATTCCACTAGCCCACAAAATGCATCGTCTCTTTGTTGGGAAAATAAAATAAATCTACTACCATTGACCATCCATTCGACCGTCAACTCCCCCCTTTTCTCAAGATCCGATCTACGCTTTTTAATATAATATATAGTTATGTAACTACTAGATTGGTGATATTTCATAGTCATCAATTTATGTTATATGTATGTGGGATATTTTACGCAATTAGATATTTTTGAAATGCATATTTATATTATATGTAGAAAGTATTATCAATATTTAAGATAATGGATACTATATTTTTAAAAATTCGATGATTAGATATTTATTCATATCTATATCAAAACACTTGAAATATAATTTTTATATTTACTACACTTTTCACGATATATTTCAGCTTTTATTATAAATAATATATGTATTATAATATTTTAATGATAGCAATATGCATGCATGAGTAGAATCATTTAATTTCGTTTTTCTAAGATTTTATTTCGAATGATCTTATCTCCTTTTCGAATTATAAACGCGAACTTTCTTAACTTTATACACGTATCTCTATGTCCCGTATTCTTGACTTGTAAGTCAGTGACGTCACGCTCTCCCGGTCGAAAAGCAACCCCCCTTCTCTGACCTACCTTATGTTTAAAGTACCTTGATTCTCGTCGGCCCAACACTTAACGCTTTGGCCGCGAGTTCGCTGATGCACACCCCCATAAGATATAATAACATTATAGATATAATAACCTTGGTTCAGATCACCAGCAACTATCACATGGTGGGAAATTTTGAAGAGGGTGGAAAGGTCATTAATACTAAGACTAGTAGTAGTACAGGTGGGTGGCAGGTAGACAGACGCAATGGGCTGGATTTGCAGGAAAATTTACTTCGACGATCGTGGCCTCTCCAGTTTGGAGAGGGGGGGGAGGGTATGCGGTTGTGTGGCAGACTCGACCGCACATCCCTAGTCCACCTACACGATGTACGCTTCCTCTTTCACGCACTCGTTGCACCAATCGGGAAATAAATCTCCCAGAAGGATGTCGAGAATTGGGAAAAGTACGCTGATAGAATAAGCATTTCAAAAAGTTCTTCGTTTCTGTATTGCGACATACTATCGGTACAAGCTAACTACACTCTCAAAATGTAGCAGAAGTGCGAAATACTTAAGGGCCACTCAGACTGCCTGGCTGCGCCGTCATCTCCGAGAGCGTAGGTCTTCCAGATTGCGATCGTAGCTTTTGCTATTTGCTTCCCTTTTAATGCTCTGTTCGATGTAAAGGAATAATAATTTGCCAGTAAATCAAATAATATTCATGAAAGTTGGAAGTATTTTCGATAATGTATATTAAAATGGGTGATTTAAAATATTAAGATTGCTGTACATTTCCTTAAATAAAATATTTATGACGCAAATTCCCTCTGGGAGCAAAGATGAAAGGATTCCATTCAGTTAGTGTTTTAATAAAAGTTTGAAAAAGAACCCTGTATATTTATTGCTTACTCAGACATTTTATTTGAATAATTCTTCAGTACATTTAGCTAAAGTATGCGTACTTACAGATAAAGTATGCAGAAACTAAAATGATTACTGAATACTATTTTTATCTTTAAATATCATAAAATAGTCATTAAAAAGAAACTCAGAATTTAACTTTTAATATACTTTAGTGCTTATTTATTTTTTTTTATTCATTTTTTGTTGTGGTTGTTATAAATTGTAACATGATTTAGAATTAAGATAAAACATTAGTTGAGTGTCATTCATTAACCTATGCACTAGAATTTGTAGAAGTTCAGGTTTTCTAATATAGCACATCTTATATTCCTTTTTTACTACCACACATTAACGAATTGTAAACAATTTTGCTTAATTATAGAGTTTGAAATATCTCAAGGGCTTTGAAAATTTAATAAAGCTGTATAATAAAACTTTTTAGTATTAATATTTCATTTGCAATTCCATTTAAGTGAAAATGTAATAAATATTAAATTAACTCTGTATTATTAAATAACATTAACTATAATATAATGAAATATGCAATGGTAACTTGAAATTGTAAGTTGGTTGCTTTGCTTTTTTCCAAATAATTTTAACAATTTTCAATAACATGATAACTCGCTACATTAAAAAAAATGTGCACAACCTAAACACAAATGACTTCCTAACTAATTCTTTTAAAATTTCAGAATGCCATAACAAATAATAAAAAATATACATGCAACGTATTAAGATACTAAATCTTTTACATGCAATTACTTATCGAAAGATTAAATATATGTTATTTGATGTGTGAAATATTACATTTTATATTATTTTACTCTCATAAATTTAGTGTAGCATTTTTATTGCTACGAGTTCTTACTATTGACAATATCTTAAAAAGAGAATGACATTTTTTTATCTATATAAATAAAATTGAAAATACATCTATCTGTCTGTGTGTTTATCTATCTCATCTTCACGGTAAAACTGCTGCATCGAATTTCATTAAAATTTGGTGAATAACCTTGAAATAACCCTACTTCAACTTTAGTCCATGTTTCGAGTTTCTAGGACCAGGGATTGTCGAGATATGAATAAAAATCCCACAATTAAACCTTCCATAAAAATAGAATTATGCAGATGATATATTTTCCTCAAATTTGTTAATAATATTATCAGACAGACGATTATTAAATTTTTTCCGATTTAAATAATAAAGGAATTGATATAAAAGAAATTTTAAAAAACCATTTTTATACCGTTTTAGTATATATTGATCATCATTTCATTTTAGTATATATTGATCCAATTTCATATATATTTTTTGTTTTCAAACGAGGATTCCTCGGATCTGCTTGAAGATAATTCTGTATAGAAAACACAGAAAGGAGAATTAAATTTAGAAGAATTAAGTGAAGGGAGAATTAAATGAAATATTTTAATAGAATGTTTTGAGTAAGAATGTCATAGAATACTGCAGGAATTTGCATATATTTTAAATCATGGGCAATATCGGGTACATCTGCTATTAACAGTATAATATACATAAAATTGTATGTTGTACATCTATCTCTCTGTTTATTATCTCAGCACGGTAGAACTCACCTATTTTCTTTTCATTAGAATTATTATAAAATTTCAAAAATAGAGACTCTAAATATTAAAATTTCACATCAAATTCTGAATTTTAAGTTTCTTGTATTATATAATCAGTATGAAGAACGGACATACTGGTAATCTATTATAAAATATCACACAATTAACAACATTATTAAAATAATTTTAAAATATTTACAGGAAACTGAATAATATATGACAACATATCAAGTACACTAGGTAAATGCAACGAATGACACAAGCTAACCTGATAAAATATACATTTTAAACATTGAATGATTTTAAATACTTCACAATTACTTAACAAAGCTTAATTTTACAAGTGCCTAGGCAGTTTTCTTAATTAATGTGACACTCAAAAATACGATAAAGTTATTGTCTAGAAAAAAAACCGTTGTATATCCATGAGGACGAACCGACGTACTGCACATAACTTCTTTGTGTGGGCTACTATAAAATAGAGGGGAGAACTTTCCAGAAAAGTTCAGCGGGGAAATGCGAAGGCCAGATTTGGGCCTACGATTCATACGTCTCGAAGTGAGAGGGGGGGCAGTAGTTCAGCCTCCTCTATCGGGGGTGACGCCTTGGAAAAGTGGGGGGAGTATTTTTGTCGTTTGGCTGTTTCCTTTAGTTATAAAATTAAGTATTTTTAGGGCAATCTCTAAAGTTCGCAGGGTGGGGACCAGCGCAATTTGCGCATTTAACCGGGGTGAAGGTGAGTTTTTTACACTCTCTGGTCGGGTGGTCTCCTACACATTTCAAACATTTATAGTCTCTCGTACACCGGAGGCTTGAATGTTGCATTTCTGGCATCTATAGCATTGTTTAAATCCTTTGGGTGTGAAGGGGCAATTTCGGCGTATATGTAGTTGATATGGTTTAATTTGTAAATGTCTTCCAGGTTCGCTTTGGGAGCTAAGATTATGAGGAAGTAGGGGAGCGGTTGCTTGTTTTTAAGGCTCTTCATTGGGGATACTATTATTACCGGGATACCCTGGGATTCTAAGAACTCTTTTATCTCTTCCGGGGGGGGGGGGGGTTAGTGGGTGGGGATCTTTCACAACTACTTTTAATTGGCGGTCAGCTTTCAAGTTGATTGAGTGGAATTTATAATTATTTTCTATGAGATGTGCTTGGACTTGTCTATATTGGTCATCTTTGGATGTGAAAATTCTTAACATTTCATCAGTGAATTTCGCTCTTGCACCTCCATCTGTGATTTCAGCTATCTCTTCCATTAAATTTTTAGGATTCTCATCGAGTTCTACAAAAAATGGTTCTACATGCTCCGATCTGTGGAATATTTCCTGCTGGTTGGGTTTGTTTCTCTATTTGGGGGGGGGGGGGGGCATATTCATTGCTTTCTGGGGGATCTGCGATTATTTTGCATCAGAGAAGTGACTTTCATTTTCCGTGTCGGATACCTTAGAGTGTCTTTCATTTGAGTCTGCACTTTGATGGGGGGGGGGGGGTCTTTTCCAGTGGAACCTATTTTCCTTTTATGTCTCTTCGATTTTTACTTTCCCTGCAATACATGGTAATGTATAGGGAAAGTATTGGAATCATGTCGAAAATCGCAACTCGAGTTTTCGACGGATCTACACGTTTCGAGAGCTCTAGAATACGAAAAAACTATTTTTAACGTGACGTCTGTGTGTGTGTCTGTCTGTGCAGATTTTATATCCACTCTAACTAAAAAACTAATCGACCGAATTTCATAAAATTTGGTAGATAAGTCACTTGTGGGCGAATCTGATGCTCATTGGTTTTGGGTACGATTCGGGGTAAAAGAACCCGCCTTTTTTTGCGAAAGGGCCAGCAAAAGCTTGTATCCAATCTTGCTGAAAATATAATGGACCGAATTTTACAAAATTTGGTAGATGATAGGTCGCTTGTGGGTCATCCTGGTGCTGATTAGATTTTGGTACGATTCGAAAAAAAATAACCTGCCTTCTTTTTGCAAAACGGCCCGCAAAAATCGACAATATCTAAAATAAAAACTACGTGTGCTGAAATATCTCCATTAAATACTTGTTTTATACGTAATTTTTAACGAAGAAAAGAATAAGACCAACCCCATTACATTAGGACTAGCCGTTCTCGAGATATTTTCGTTTTTCTCTACGCCACCTTTGAAAATGAGTCCAGTTACCAAATGAGAACGAAAATTGAATTAATAGTGAATTAAATTGAATTAAAATAAAGAGAAGGTATATATAAGTCTGCAGGGAACGTCATGTGCTGCCCGCATCAGATTTTTTACTTTCCCTGCAATACATGGTAACGTATATTGAAAGCATTAGAATCATACCGAAAATCGCAATTCGAGTTTTCGACGGATCTACACGTTTCAAGACCTCTAGTATCAGTAAAAGCTATTTTTAGCGTGACGTCTGTGTGTGTGTCTGTCTGTCCAATGTGTGTATTCATTCTAACTCAAAAACTAACGGACCGAATTTCATGAAATTTGGTAAGTAAGTCACTTGGATGTGACCCTGGTGCTGATTAGTTTTGGGTACGATTTGAAATAAAAGAACCCACCTTTTCTTGCGAAATGGCCCGCAAAAATTGCCTATATCCTCTCTAGATGAAAAACTAATGAACAGAATTTGACAAAATTCGATAGATAAGTCGCTTGTGGGTTACCCTGGTGCTGATTAAATTTCGGTATGATTAAAAAAAAAATAATCTGCATCAAAAAAAAATAATTTAGCAATCGCATTTATGGTTCCAAATATCTGGAGACCTGATTTCACTTTTTTAACCATTGACGGGGGAGATGGAATTCGATTGCAGATGGTGCTGGACCATGCGGTTCAGCGGCAACAGAGTGACGGCTGGCAGGTAGCACATGGTGGTCTGGTAGCTCGGAGGAAGAGCTACTCACCGGTCGAAGGACGGAATCCTAAGGAGTAATTTACACCCACAGAATACCATATTCAGAAGGTTTACTCCCATAGGAACCTATAGCAACATTGTTAACATAGGATATCGCATAAACACTAACGTTCGAGGAGCCAACCATCGCAGCTATGACTTAAAAAGAGCTCGACTGCTGGATTTGGCGACTATCTCTCAATTGGCAATTTTATGCTAATGCAGCCAAAAAAAAAAAAAAAAAATTACGTAACTGTACTTTTATAATTTTTTTAAACTATATGATAAGCATTTAAAAATCCTTTTTCTATAATATGTGTAAATCTAAATAAATAAACATAGATATATATTTAATTCATGTAATCATGAATTGAATAAAAATTGACGCATTACATCACTGTAAATCATTATACACCAAAAATTGCAAGCTAACATACCCAAAAGACCGAAATATTATATAATATTTTCAGCTTAAAAAGTATACTAGCGTGTTGTTAAATTGATGAGTTCTTAATTTATTTTGGGATGCTGTTAATATAATTTTTTTGTAAATGCACTTATATTCTTATAATAAATAACAAATTTACATAAATGCATTATCAAAGGTATCGAATTTCAATATCAATATCAATTTTTATACATTTTATATAAATGCGGAAAAGGTTTTTTAACTAATAATGCCACTGCTTCGTAATAATACTGCACCATTTTCTTATGATGAACGCGCGCATACGATGAAATATGGGATGCAAAGCAAATAATATTTTTATTTAATATAAATTACATACCTTGTAAACATAATCCCTCTTCTTTTAGTAATCCATAATAGATAAAATAATTGATCATAATATACAAAATAGAAAAGAAATGATTTACACGTATAAACATGCGATAGATGATAGAACAAAATTATTCCAAATGTTTCGTTTAGTGCCGAATACGGTTATATTAGCAGAACGTCTTGGCGAAAACCGCCACAGACCATCGCCAAGCGTGCCAATCTTGATATTTTATTTAATTTTGGTAGGCGGTTAAGGGCCCTGGGGTAGCAGTGAAACATCTGTATATATTAATCTGTGCTGTGTTTACACCCTTCTCAGTTAGGTGGGAAATTGAGGAACAGGTGTGGTTTGGATAAGAGATAAAACACTACTATTTTAAATAAGGGTGACCCTTAAACCGGTCTCTTTGCCAGGGAGGCGAAGGATCTGAACGCTAAACACCAAGCCTGGGCAAGGCTATCTAAAACAAGGCTCGGACATCTAGGAATCATGGGATACGTGACGTCAGCCGCGGAGGGATATGCAATCACTGCGAGTGTACGAAAGTGTATTGAAGTTACAGGAGTGACTTTCAAAAATTCATACTTTTAAATAAAAAAAATAATTTAAATACCTGCCCACTTGGATTATAGTGTCTACTGCAAACAGGACTTCATAAATGGTGAGCTATTTTTTATTTTGTCTTATTTTATGCATGCAATTTTAACATTTTTGTAACACATAGCACGTGTAGCGCCGAACGTTGCTATATCTGTACGAATAGTCTTATATCTTGAGAAAAGTATTCTTAATTCATGTTTAATATTGCCTGAATGACTTGTTATTCATCACTGAACCTTGCATTTTAAGCATAATTTTATTACAGACTTTTGTGAAGTAATTACTTGCTTTTTTTTGTTGAGATCGTTAATCGTACATTTTTTAGACTTTAGAAAGACAAAATCTGTTACAAATTACTCCTTACATCATGATATGTTATTTTAAGTTAATCTAAAGTATCAATGAATCAAATATTGCAGCCTTGCTAAATCATAGAATTATCGAAATAGCCATAATAAATCATAGAATTATCGAAATAGCCTTGATAAATCATAGAACATAGAAACTGTATTACAAATGAAATATACGCAATATGCCTTTGTATAATTGTTTAAGAAATAAAGCATGGGGGGGGGGGGGGGTATCTGTGATCATTGCATAATGCATTCACACTTAAATTTTCATATCGATGTTTGTATTTATTGTTGAATTGTCAGGCTTTTGTTAAAAATAATTACTTTTGTGCTGTGTTTATTAGTTATAACATAATATTAATTGAATTTGACTGAATTGTTAGATGGGTTGAAATAATGCATGTCAAATATATTGGTGTGTGGGGAAGGGGAATCTCAGAGTATGTGTAAATAAAGTTTATTGAAGCTTATTTAGATGTTTTGATTTTACTTGTGGGGGGGGGGGGGATCCCAGAGTATGTGTAAATAAAGTTTATTGAAGCTTATTTAGATGTTTTGATGTTACCTGCGGGGGGGGGGGCGGAATCCCAGATATGCTCGTCCAAAGGAAAGTGTAGTGAAACTCGATATGTTTGTAAAACTTGAGTACCGTTGCACAGAGGTAAATGCTTTACAGTACACCGTTCCCGAAAAAATTATTAAATATATGCAGTAAGTTTCATTTCAACACATGCTGTGTAAATAAAGTTTATTCAAGCTTATTTAGATGTTTTGATTTTACTTGGGAGGGGGTATCTCAGAGTATGTGTAAATAAAGTTTATTGAAGCTTATTTAGATGCTTTGATGTTACTTGGGGGGGGGGGGAATCCCAGACTATGTGGAGTATGCTCTTCCAAAGGAAAGTGCAGCGAAACTCGATATGTTTATAAAACTTGTGTATCATTACACGTAGGTAAATGCTTACAGTATATTGTTCCTGAAAAAAATATTAAATATGTGTAGTAAGTTTCAAAGTTATTAAATATGTGTAGTAATCAAAGTATTTAATGTGTCATTTAGATTTAACTGATTAAATAGTTTTTGTATCTAATGAAAATGTCCTAATCCGTAGAGTAAAATTGTTTTTCAGAACTCAATTGGGGGGGGGGATGCAAATGTCAAATTTTTTTGGATTTAATATACATGCTTTTACTGTAAAACCAGTAGTATTTATTTATAATCCATACTTCATGTTCATCATTTAATATATATCAGGTTCGTATTCAGTAGATATAAATGGGGGGGGGGGTAACTTCAGTTTGAGTGTGACATATGATATGCAGGTACTTTTCAGACAAAATATGGATCTAGCTTTGCGGTAGATACATTTTATTTTTATGTAACTTTGTTAGCTCCAACTACTTGGATTTATAAATTTGTTGTAATAAAGTTTTTATATGCTCATAAAAAACTCTTCTTTTTTGTATTTTATTTACTTGCTTCAAGAAAAACTTAATAACTTCACATTTTAACAAGAATAATAAATAACTTCACATTTCAACAAGAATAATAAATAATTTCACATTTCAACACAATATTAATGGTGTGTACTAGTTAAAACATACACACATACATGGTACTCAGATACTCAGAAAATTTGAGTTAATTTTGAATATACTTCTTTCAGACAAAATACAAATCTAGCTATTTATTGCTACATATACAGTATGATACATTTTAATATAAATTTGATATCATTTAATTAGGTTTGTAAGATAAAATGTTTTTACAACTCATAAAAGCCCTGTTTTTGTATTTTACTTCCTTATTTGAAGAAATGCTGTTACATTTTTTGATGGATTTAATAATTTAAATAGTTTCATTGCATGTAGAAAGACAACGATTTTCTACTTAGTGTGGTAACCTAACTTATGGATAATTAAAATTTGTACATATACTACATGTCATTACAAGTTAAGGTAATTTACATTTCAAGAAGGAAAAAATGATTTAAATTTCATGAAGATATAAATCAATAAATGGTGTGTACTAGCATATAGCATGCATACTGAGGTGTAACTATTGTGATGATTGTCATTACTAAATTAAAAAGCTTTATATTTAGTCAGAAAGTTAAAATGATTAATAAATTTCTACTAAGTTATTTTCCTATCTAAAGTCCGACAGAAAATTATGCACAAATTTGCTTGAATTTTAAATGACGAATTTTCAGATTTTTTAAACAGGCATGTTTCTTCGCATTTTTTATGAAATCTAGATTTACAGTATAAAATGTTGTTCAAGTTAAATAGGTAGGTATCAAGAGTTTTTGAAATATAGTATTAGTGTAAAAGTAATAATGTTGCAAAAGTTACTGTCACAAAATAGAAAAGTTAAATTTAGAAATTTATATTCATAACTATTTCACTGCGTTTCATGTTGCTTATATTTGAAAACTAAATGCTAAATCTGGAGATATATATATATATGTATGTTAGCTAATAAAATATGTATTTTAAAGTCATAGCTAAGTGCCAGCAGTTTCTCCCATTATGGTGAATAATATGTAATTACTTTTTTCCTAATTTATAGTTATAAAATATTATTTGAATTTCTAAGGTTTATAAGTTTTGTTTTTTGATATATTTTAAATATTATATAAATATTAATATAGTTGTTTATTATATTAATATAACTTTAACATAAATGTTTACAGAAGAGAGTGAAAAAATATTTGTTTCAATGTAGATAATTTTTTATTTTAGAATCACAGTTTGAAATTTATTCTAATTTACTTGTTAGTTTAGAGATATATTTTTTCATATTAGTCTTATTTATTACTGTAGAAATTCATCTATGTCAGATCCCGTACGTGTTACGCACGGGAGATACGTTCCCTCTGTTGCTGCGGTTGAGTTGTCAATGTCCGGGCCTCTTATTCTAGGTGGCCTTGGCCTGGGGGTGCAAGGTTATTATATCTATAAGGTTGCGCCACTTCACCTCTAGCCAATGAGAGCACGTAAAGACGCAACGTCACTTGGAGTCGATAATCAGGAACGGCCCGGTAGACTCCAATGTTAAAGGGTGGTAATAAAATTAATTTAATCATTTTTTTAATTTAAAATATAAAATAAATACTCAAATAACATTAATTTTACGTGAACACAACTTAAATATGCAGTATTGGGTTTTTTTGGAAGGGTACATACATAATAAAACTGTATTTCCCTTTCTGAAAAATGTAAATCATCTCAAAGTTTCGTTTCGCTTTTTGACACCTGTCATTGTTATTACAGGAGGCGATGTTTTTTTTATTAGTGAACTTTGTTTTAAATACACGAATTTACAGAAATATGTTCGGAAAGTTTTCTAAACAAGCAATCATTCTAAAATTTTCATTATACACAAATAAACATCGTGTAATTTCTTTCTAAATGCATATAAATAAAGTTATTTTCGATTATGTTATCTGTAATAATTGAAAATCAAAAAAATAATTAAAACGCTAAGAGTTGTATATCTTTTTAGTGGGAGGGGGGGGGGATGTACTTATGCCGAACTAGTAAACAATTTAAGTTATGCTTTTATAGTGAATGAAGAACTTATATTATTGCTAAACACTTGATTTTATTAGTGTTTTTTAGATCAAAAAGAGAATTTATATCAAATCGAAAGTCAATGTAAACATATAAAAATATAGAAACTAATCGTTTAACAAACACACTATGATATACTTTCAGAATAATAAATTAAATGTATTATAGTATATTGATTCATGATGAAAAATATACGAGCAAGCGCCTGTTTATTTTCTTAAATCGTACCCCCCCCCCCCTTCATTTTTTGAATGTACTAAAATTTAATTTATAAAATGTAATGTAATAAAATTTAATTAATACAAAATGTGCGAGATTAAATCAAAACAATAAATAAAACGCTAACACTAAGAGTTTTATGTCTTTCTTTTTTTTTCGGGGGGGGGGGGGGATGTACTTATGCCTAACTAGTAAACAATTTAATTGATGCTTTTATAGTGAAGAACTTATATTATTGCTAAACACTTGATTTTATTAGTTTTTTTTAGATCAAAAAGAGAATTTATATCAAATCGAAATGCAATGTAAACATATAAAAATATAGAAACCAATCGTTTAACACACTATGATATACTTTCAGAATAATAAATTAAATGTATTATAGTATATTGATTCATGATGAAAAATATACGAGCAAGCAAATTATATCATTACATTTATTTTTCACTTACTATGGTGGTGGTCACCCGCTTCGGGCTCCTGGAACATATAACAGCATTCGCAAGAACGATTTTGCACTCCGTAACTCTTACTATGGTTAAGCATCTTCATCAGAATATAATTTTATATTTTCAATCTTCAGATATACATAAGACATTTCACACCAGCAAATCAACCAAAACAAAGTAGAAAATTTAAAATAATCCTACTTTATATCAGTTAATCAACTAGTAACAAGAAAGTCTATTTTATTATATCATTGTTCAAATGTCTTGAGAAATCTAGAATAGAAAATTAACCTTGCTGCCAGCCTACAATGTGGTGTTGTATATGTTCAAATAATTCAATATTAGTTTGTATGCACAAATACTTAAATAAAACTATGTATATATTAAAGCACTTCAAAGTTAGCGTAGGAATAGTACCTACCTTTAAGGATTTCCTGGCAGGAACATATCCCAATTATTCTGCTTTTAAATTCCGTACGTAATCAGACTCAGCAAAATGCATTGAACATACACGTGAAACATCTGGATTAAATGAATCTTTGCGTTTGCAAATACGCACCCATTCTTTTTTAATCTCAGGCTGTTTAGGAAATCTATAATAAGAAATCGTTTTACTCGTGAAACTGCTATTATTGTGGCAAGTTGCAATTGCACAATTGTTCGGCATATCGAAATTTGTTCGACAAAACTCACAAAATGAATAAGCCGATGATTTTAGATAGTAGAAATAATAGCCTTAATAAAGACTGGATTGATTTAAAACAAAACAAAGTTTACGTAAAAAGATACGTAAGAAACAGCAACCGCAACAAACGATCAGATTGAAACAGCTTGAGAAATAATAAAATATTTCGCCGGCAGTTCGTAGTGTCGTACAAGACAGAGCACCAGGCGCGAAGCGCCTTTAATCTCCAGTTTCAATATGTGGTTCTTATCGTCAAACTGTGACATTAATTCAGTGACCCTAATTGGAGGTTCGAGGTTTTTATTTACTACTTTTTATTATTTGTCCTAGCTCCTAGTGTGGCAGTTTGTTGCACATTTAGAGTTTAAGCAGTTTGGGAGGTTGATACAGATCTAAGGGTTACCTAGCGTTTTGGCAGTTTAGAGTTTAGAATTTTTTTTTTTTTTTTTTTTATAAAATAATAGTCGCGAGTTTTATTTAAAAATCAGATGTTTGAGGTGGGATCTTTTAATTCCGATTATCGATGTTTAGAACAGCACGGGGTCTCTTACGAGATTTGGCCTTGCGATGATCATAGTCATGCAGATTGAATAACAGTTCGTTTGGAACGGATGGCAAATTTCTGTAAAATTTCAGCGCTAGCTTTTTAATTTGGGCTCTAACAGTTTTTATTTTGAAGTCATTCCTAATTACCGAGTTTCTTAAGTACCTGGGAGCTTTCCTGATAATCCGTAGGATTTTGTTTTGTTTTGTCTCTAGGAGGTCTATTGTAGTTTTACAGGCATAT
Organism: Amaurobius ferox; assembly: GCA_951213105.1. Taxonomy (NCBI): domain Eukaryota; kingdom Metazoa; phylum Arthropoda; class Arachnida; order Araneae; family Amaurobiidae; genus Amaurobius; species Amaurobius ferox. Next base: position 27,466,984 of record OX578154.1, read on the forward strand.
CCCCATACGGGTGCTGCATACAGCATTCCCGGGCGGATGACCGATTTATAAATTAGGAGTTTATTTTGATAACTTAGATTTCCGTTTCCTATCATTGGGTATAAGGCTCCTGTGGCCATATACGCTTTTTTGATTAAATTCGTTACGTGCTGTTTCCAGGTTAGGTGGGAATCTATCGTTACACCTAGGTATTTAGTAGATTTTTCCGCTTTTAAGGCATGGTTGTTTATGTACAGAGGCGGCGGAGGTTTACGTTTTCTAGAGAAATAAATCCAATGACATTTATTGGGGTTTAATTTTATTCGCCATTTTTCCAGCCAAGTTTGGAGTATGTCTAAGTGTTGTTGTAGCTGTCTGTGCATTACTGAGACATAGGGGTGTTTTGCAAGTATCGCACTGTCGTCTGCATAGAGTGCCAGCTCTGTGTTTGGAGTCCTAGGGATGTCGTTCAGGTATATGTTAAAGAGTGTCGGGCCCAGGATAGAACCTTGCGGTACACTACTTTTAATGAGCTTGGGTGTAGATAAGTTACCTCCTACTCTGACTTGAAAGTGTCTGTTATTTAAGTATGAGATTAAAAGTTTGACAAGTGCGTCAGGGACTTTTAAAGTGATCAATTTGTACGCTAATCCACAGTGCCATACTTTATCAAAGGCTTTTTGTATGTCCAGAAAAATCGCAGCTGTGGGTGTCTTGTTATTGAGACCAGAAGATATGTACTCTACCACTCTCAGCAATTGATGGGTGGTGGAGTGCTTTGGCCGAAATCCAAACTGCTCCGGAATGATAATGTCATTCTCGCTAAGGTGCGTGTTCAGTCTCTTAAGAATAATTTTCTCAGTAATTTTACTAAGTGTCGGTAGCAAGCTAATTGGTCTGTAGTTGGCTGGAATTGTGGCATCCTCACCAGGCTTATGGATTGTTATAATTATAGCTTCCTTCCATTCTTTGGGGAAATAGTTTAGTTTTAATATTTTATTTATTAAGATAGTCAAGTAACATATTACGTTTAAGGGTAGGTTTTTAACCGCAATATTTCTGATTTTGTCGTGCCCTGGGCTTTTACGGTTTTTGAGATTTTTAATAATTTCTACTATCTCCTGCGGGGTGGCTGGGTCAATCTCAGCCGTTACCGGGGAATTCCTGAAGTCATTCAAAGTTTGACTAACCATTCTCAGGGTGTCCTGACACATTAGATCGTGGTTTGGTTGGAATTGTTTTTCATAATGGCTTGCGAGCGCCTCGGCTTTTTCCTCGTCTGAGTACGCGATTTTAGCACCATCTATTAGTGGCGGGAGCTTAATTTGAGGTTTCCTGAGTCTTTTTGCGAATTGCCAGAGCGATACGTCTTCTGGGCTAAGGGATTCGATTAGTTCTTTATACTGTTGCTGCTTTTCTGCGACAATTTTTTCCCTGACTTTGCACGTGAGTCTGTTAAGCTCCCTTTTAAGGGCGGGGTCTCTGTTAGCCTGCCATGTCTTACGTATTCTATTTCTTTGCCTGACTAATTGTTTGACATGGTGGGAAAGTGTGGGCATTTTTGGAGACTCACGATGTGTTGTGGCAGAGGCAATTGCTCTCTTGATTTCTGTTGTGAGTGTGTGCGTGGCAGAGTCAATATCCGCCGTGCTCATTATGTTAGGTACTGCTAAGTGCGGCTCGAAGAGTGCTCTTTTGAATACTTCCCAGTTGACCCTCTCTTGTCCCAAAGAGGCTGGAAGAGGTGTGTTCAGGTCGAATGTCACCAGTACCGGCAGATGATCCGAGTCGATTTCGCCGGCACTCTCAGGCGAGATGTATATATAACATCAGGCGGCGATTGCCGCGCCATCTTGTGGCACTTTGTGTCGTTACTGCAAGTTGACTCCATCTGACGTCACAGATAATGTTCGTGGCAGCGGAGTGGCACCCCCCTGGAGGCGAATATAGTTGGCCCATTTGGAAAATGGGCACGTCCGTATCATACCGTTGCCACCAGGAGAGAAAATCATCCCAATTATTTTGTGTTCTACTACATGAGAACGAGCAGAAATTAGTGCTGATGAGAATATGCCTGAAGACCTGAGAGTGTGAACGTTGCACGTGGTGGATTTATTACTTTTCAGTAAAACTTCATTGCAAACGTAAGTATTACAATTTAATGTATTTTAGTTTCAGAAATCGTACTTTATTCTATGTGTCATATTACATGCAGTACTTTAAAATGTACGACATATATCTTAGCTGAAGATACTGCTGTACTTACACGTTGCCAAACCTCCGTGTTGATTCGGAAAGACATGTGATTATTGTAGAACTCTAATAATAAATATTTCACTTTATATTATGTTAAGTTACTTATTATGTTTACTTTATATTATGTTATGTTATATTTTACTTTATATTATGTTATTTACGTTAGATAAAATGATTTACACAATTATTCCTAAATGTCGTTAATAATTATTACTGTTGTTAAGATTTTTTAAATTTTATTTATGGTCATTAAAATACTTTAGTTAAGTTATACGCAGTAAAACTCATTATGTGGCGAATACTTGCATTGTTAAATTTTACCTATTCCAAATATCAACCACATGTCTGTTCAATTTCATTTGTACTATAATCTATATTAGACATTGCACTCCCCCCCCCCTCTCGACTAAAAATGTCTTAAAGAAACACTGGCTATGTAAACCAAGAATCGTTTTAAATTTAAGCATAAAAGGAATGTACTACGTATAGTTGTGTTAACATGGAAATTATGATATGACAAGAAATATTTTATTTTAATTATATGTTGCCATTTTTACTTTATCTTGCCATAGCATTGATAAAGTATTATTTTCACAAAAATTTTCAATTTTGAGATTTTAATACCGATATTATGTGTTAAGACCTCCTAAACACGTCTTGTCTATTTTTGGAGTAATATATGTCTGCCTGTGGTCGATTTCTTGTGAACACAATAGTGGCCACATATATAAGTGTTTTTTTTTAAGAAACTTTATATCCAGCTTTGTTATCAAAAAATCTAGAAGTAGATAGAATTTCTTATAACTCGAGCGAAAACTTCGAAATTTATTTGACATTTTTATTATTTTAACATGGCAGCATAGGAAAAAAATTGACATAATCCTGCATAAAAGGGCTTTTTATAGTTTCAATTATTGTTGTCAAAAATATCCGCGATGGAATATTTTTGTTCGTGAAAGCATTAGTCTCCCTGGGGGGAGACAAGTTACCCGCTCCTCAAGAGGTACATTCTCAAGAAGGGTATCAATCGAAAAAAAATTTTAAGTCTTGTAAATTTAAGGGTAATACGCTATAATTGTAATCATTTGAACCCATGATGTCGACATTTTAAAAAATTTCTTATAAAATTTGTAAAAAGAAAGGTACTAAAAATGGATTCTGCTATGAGAAAGTGGAGTAGAGCCTCCAGTTCATTTTTCAACGTTTTCAAACACATCAATTAATTATATTATAATTTTTTATTTAATTAATTATATTATAACCTTTGAGACTTGTAAGTATAATTCATTACCTTGAAATATATAATTACTGAAAAGAACAAAGTGAAGAAGGTTAGGAAATTTGGTAAATAGAGTATGAGTAAGTAGTATGATAAATAATATAAGGATAATATAGAGCTAAAATTACTACATAAAAATCAGAAATCTTAATATTATTAAAAATCTGATGTGGGCAGCACATGACTTTCCTTATATAATGCAATGAACTTACTACTTTTACAGTTAAAAATTTTTTATTCTTATTGTAAATTCTTATATTCTTTCAAAGATATTGAATTTTCTTCTATTAGACGTCATTTTTATTGACTTAGCGTCATTTTCATCCATTTGGCGGGATTTTCGTTAACTTGGCGACATTTAAAAATGTAGCCAAGTTGGCGACACTCCGCTAAATTCGTCGCCAAATTCTCGTAAAGCGTCATGGACGGAGAAATAAGTTATTCTTACAGCGGATAAATGACTATTGGCGTTCAAATACAAAAGTAATACTCAAAGTATTTTTTCTCGAGAATGGAACGAGTGAGATCCACGAGAATGATGTCACCCAATTTATCGCATGATATTACATATGAAAAGTGAACATGTTTCTTCACAGTTAATATTTATTTTTAATTTATGGGATTTTCTGATAAATTTAATTGAAAAATGTGCCTTATCTCGAGAAAGATTCATGCTAGCGTTCTAAAGTTTATGTCAATCGTTTTCTAAGGGAAAATTACATAAGAAATGTCTACTTGCTTAACTTTTTTAAAGATTTTGATTTTTGATGATTTTTTCAAAATTTCACTCGAAAATTTAGGGAGGTTCTGAACATTCAATTGTGTTTTAAAACAACAAGCTTCCAGTATTCACGGATTAAGATATTTTTGTACGAAATTTCATTCCAATCGCTCCATTCGTTCGTGAGATATCGTCTCCACAGACTCACTGACACACACAGACATCACTTCAAAAATGTTCGATTCGTGATCAGGGATGCTCTCCCGTCGAAAACTCGAATTCGAATTTTTGACCCCGTCACAATACTCTCCTTATACATTATGTATATAAGGAAAGTAAAAAGGTCTTTAAAATCAAAAGTTTGAAATCCAATTAGTTTACCAAGTGATGTTAATTTATTCTTTAATTCTTTACTAATATTTAGAATAAGGTAGTTATTGTTAGAAAAACGCAAACTATCATTTATTACATTTAAATAATTTAGAAGTAATTTACTCGCATATAAAATGAGTAATACTATATTATATAAAATGATTTACATAATTATTCCTAAATGTCTTTAATAATTATTACTGTTGTTAACGATATATTAAATTCGAACTTTTTAACTTCTAAAGTTTCCGAGTTATAACGTGTTTTGCTGGTGCATTACAGGCTAGTATAAAAACTTAAAATTTGTACTTTTGCGTCGTATGATGAAAACAGTCGTAGTTTGACCTTATTTGAAGCATTTCTGTTGGCACTGCAGGCTTGGGACCAATGTTTCTTTCAGGACTTTTTGGACGGATGGGGGGGGGGGGGGGGGTGACATTTTAGAGGGGTGCAAGTTTTCTATTTGTCCTATATAAATATATCTAAATACTGTGGAACATAAATAGAAATTAGGTTTCATAAAATGTCTTCGGAGGGGGGGGGGACTTCGCCCCATCGGAGGTATAACTGAAAGAAACACTACCTGCGCCCCATCGTTCAAGGTGTATGGAATCATGTAATCTTTTTGAAGCACCCTGTATACTTTGATCGAAGTGAAATAAAAGTGTGTGAAAGAAACTATAAATATAGTTTTCAATATTAAATATTGACCAAAACACCTTTTTCTGGCATAAGCAACAGTAAATTCTGCTTGGATTCCCGCATCTGGTTCCTTTTTCTATCCAATGCAACTGATCATTCAAATATTTTTTCTAAAGTGGCTTTCCTAGACTAGATGCCTTCAACCACAATATATTATATTCAGAAGTCTCACTCCCATAGGACCCTATGGCAACATTTGTAACATGGGATATCGCATAGATACTAGCGCTCGTGAGTTGGACGAACTGAACTACGATGTAAACAATGTACGTCTACCAGATTTGGCGTATTATTGCTCGCTTGGCGATTTTTTTTTGCGAAAGCGGGCAGAAAAAAATGTACAATATTGTACTTTTATAATTTTTGAAACTATAGAAATGATCAGGATTTAAAAATACATTAATCTGAAACATAAATATAATCATTAGTTTTAGTAAATTTAAATAAACGTAGTTATATATTTATTTCAAATAATCATAAAATGAATTATAAAATAAACGCATTGCATTGTCTCACTGTAAAACATAATGCACAAAAAATTACAAGCTAACATACTCAAAAGACTGAAATATTATATAATATTTTCAGTCTAAAAGGTATACTAGCGTGTTGATTGTTGAATTACTTGATCCTTAATTTGTTCCGGGATACTGATAATAGACTTTTTTTTATAAATATAAAAATATTCTTATAGCAAATATCAAATTTACATAAATGCACTATCACAGTTGTGGAACTCAATCAATAATTACCCTGGTGTGGGAAGAATTTTCCACCACAAGGCAATTAATAAAAATTTTACATAAATATATACACATATAATATCACATTCAACTTAACTAGCTGTAAGAAAAGCTATCCAAATATCAATTATTATACATTTTATAAAAATACGGAAATATTTTTTAACTAATTATACCACTACCTCTTAGAATTTAGTCTAATCACAGTAATAACACAGCACTAATTTCGTATGATGAACACGTATATATTTATAATGAACACGTATATAGAATGGTGATAACTAATATTATTTCAATTTTAATAAAAATAAATTACAAACCCTGTAACGCAACCAGTTTTCTTTTGGAAATCCATTTCTTGAAATGATCTAATCACTTAACAAAAAATCTGATGTGAGCAACACATGATTTTCCTTATATAATGTAATGAATTTACTACTTTTACAGTAAAACAAAATTGGTTTTCCTTATAGTAGACACTTATATTCTTTCCAAGATCCTGAATTTTCGATAATTAGTCGTCATTTTCATTGATTTAGCGTCATTTTTATCCATTTGGCGAGATTTTCGTTTGGCAACATTTCAAAAAGTCTCAAAGTTGGCGACATTCCGCCAAAATCTCGCCAAGCGTTATGGACGAAGAAATAAATTATTCTTACAGCAGATAAATGACTATTGGCGATCAAATACAAAAGTACTACTCAAAGTATCTTTTTTCATAAATGGAACGAGCTAGATCCACGAGAATGATGTCACCCAATTTATCGCATAGTATTAGATATGAAAAGTGAACGTGTTTCTCAATAGGAATTTTTTTTTTGTTTTATATGACTTTTTAATAATTTTTTTTCAAAAATATGCAATGCTTCGAGAAAAGTTTATATTAGCGTTCTAAAAATTATGTCAATCGTTTTCTAATGAAAAATTACACAAGAAATGTCTATTTGTGTAACTTTATTAGCGGTTTTGATTTTTTGACGATTTTTATTCGAAAATTTTATTCGAAAATTTAGGGGGATCCTGAACATTCGATTGCACATAAAAACAATAGGCTTCCAGTGTTTACGGATTGTGATTTTTGTACCAAATTTCGTTCGAATCGGTCCATTCGTTCGTTAGTTATCGTCTCCAAAGCTCACAGACACAAACACACAGACATCACTTCAAAAATGTTTGATTCGTGATCAGGGATGCTTGAAACGTTCTCTCCCGTCGAAAACTCGAATTTTCGACCCCGTCACAATACTTTCCGCATACATTATGTATATAAGGAAAGTAATAGTCCTTCTGCAAGTTACTCAAACCACGCTACACTGCATGCTACAGGGTTATAACATTCAAAATCGTCTTGGATCCTAACCAGACCATCGCCAAGCGCGTGCCAACCCGCATTTTGGTCCATCTCTAATTCTCAGCGAAATCGAGAGTGAAAGCTCTGTATATTAGTCTGTACCTTCAACTTTCGGGATTGTGTTTCCATGAATAGGTGTGCCTTGGAGGGTATTCCCGCAGCACTCAGTCCCGTGAAACTGCTAAGAACGTCCCTTCGCATCAAGGTCCGTAGAATATCTTATATATAATTCTATTAACCTAATTCTATTAACCTTGCCTTCGCATAGCCTCAAAGGGTGGGAGACCTGTCAATCATAGTTCTACATAGGGAAAAGCACATTTTTGGCAACGCCTATTCCCCCCCTCCCGCTACGAGCGCTGACAACCGAAATTATTTTTCGGTTCGAGAAGACAATCCTCTTAAACGTGTGCCGTATTAACGAGAGTCCACTGTATTTAATCTTGCTTTTATTTTTTAGGAGAACGAGTATTTGATTTTCAAGATTTCCTTGCATGCTCTGGTATAATCCCTAAAAATCCCTATAGCTGAGCCCAAAGGAGAGGTGTCCCTACCTATTCGCTCCGGAGATTCACCCACCCACTCCACCAATCCATGGTCCCAGAATGACATGAAACATTAGCACTCAGTGTGCGAGAGCCATCTACTTGGGTCTCCGATATAGAGATTTTTAGTAGGGATTATACCGGAACATACAACAAAATCTCGAAAACCAAGGACTCGTTCTCAAAAATAAAAGCAACATGAAATACAGTAGACTCTCGTTAAGACGACACGCGTTTAAGATGGATTTCTGGTTATTATGTACAAATACGGATTCCTCGGTAAAAGTCTATAGACGTTGCATGTTATAAACACGCCTTAATACGTTCGTTCGTTCCTTAAAATAGACACAATTAATTTAATTTTTACTTTCCTTATATACATAATGTATAAGGAAAATATTGAGTCGGGGTGGAAAATTCGAATTCGAGTTCTCGACGGGAGAGCACGTTTCAAGCATCCCTGATCACGAATCGAACATCTTTAAAGTGATGTTTGTGTGAAAGTGTGTGTGTCTGTGTCAGTGAGTCTGTGGAAACGATATCTCACGAACGAAAGGAGCGATTCGAATGGTATTTGGAACAAGAATCACAATCCATGATTCCATGATGACTGGAATCCTATTGTTTTAAAACATAATCGAATGTTCAGAAACCCCTTAAATTTTCGAGTGAGATTTTGAAAAAATCATCAAAAAAAAACCTTTAATAAAGTTACGCAAATAGACATTTCGTATGCAATTTTTCCTTAGAAAACGATTGACATAAACTTTAGAACACTAGCATGAACCGTTCTCGAGATATTGCACATTTTTCAAATAAATTTATCAAAAAATCCCATAAATTAAAAAAAATATATTAACTCTTAAGAAACATATTCACTTTTCATATGTAATATCATGCGATAAATTGACTGACATCATTCTCTTGGATCTAACTCGTTCCATTCACGAGAAAAGATACTTTGAGTAATACTTTTGTATTTGCTCGCCAATAGTCATTTATCTGCTAGAAGAATAAATTATTTCTCCAACGCTTGGCGAGATTTTGGCGACGAATTCAGCGGAATGTCGCCAACTTGGCAACATTTTTAAATGTTGCCAAATTAACGAAATATCTCGCCAAATGGATAAAAATGACCCTAAATCAATGAAAATAACGACTAATTGAAGAAAATTCAATATCTTGGAAATAATATAAGTATCTACTATAAGAATAAGATTTTTTTTAACTGTAAAAGTAGTAAATTCATTGCATTATATAAGGAAAGTCATGTGCTGCCCATATTAGGGTTTTTAATCAGTAGAAGATGTTCCAGATCATACTTTTGAGCAATTGACTAAAATTAAGAATGGCATAAAAAGAAAACTGTATAACTATAATTTATTTATACTTTAAATGTTAATATTTTTTCATATTTACCTCATTATACATATTAAAATGTTTGATTAAAATGCCTTTTTGGTTTTAAAGTTGCATTTTTAAATGTACCTAGCATAGTATGCTACATAAAGGTATATTACTATTTTATGCCAGATTTATTGACTCCTGTTATAATGAATTTCAAATGTGTATTCATGCATCATGTTTTTAAAATGTTTCAGCTGATTTAGGCATAAACACTTTTCATAAAAATATAGACAAAATTATATTATAAAGTGATGCGATATATATATATATATATATATATATATATATATATGAGTATATATATCTAAAATCTCAAGTTTTATTCATTTCATTTCTTTTATTCTGTGAAAAATGCTACCCGTGTCAAGATTTAATCAGCACTAGGATAACTTATCTATAAAATTCAGTGAAATTGGGTCAATTAGTTTTTCAGTTAGAACAGATACAAACTTTGAACACACAGACGTCACTCTGGAATTAGTTTTTTCGGGTTCTTGAGCGCTCGAAATGTGTAGATCAGTCAAAAACTCGAATTGCGGTTTTCTGTACGATTTCAATACTTTTCCTATACATTACCTTGTAGGGAAAGTAAAAATAATATAACAAAGTTTAAGAATTCAAATCAGAGGCATATGATGTTAAACATAAATTTATATAGAAAAAATTATTGTGCTACTCAAAATGGAATTCTAATAACTTGTTATCAATATTCAAATATGGTGGAATTTAGTTAAGTGATCATAGACAGTTTTTTTAAATTCTTCAGTGCAAGTATCTACTATAACTAATATTACCAGTTGTAAATTAATTAAAAAATTATTTCTTATATTTTAATTGCAAACAAAATAATAAGGTCTCCTTAAATTTTTTTTTTTGGGGGGGGGGGGGGGGGGGGCACGGTCCCGTGACTTAATCAGGCACAGCTGATGTTCTCGTCTTAATAGAAAAATTTTTGGTGGTGTTTTACTCCAAATAAATGATATACATTATGCATTTATTGAATAATTACAATCCTCAGAATATCTGGGGCGCGACAGCCCAGTGGTTAGCGCAAGGGAATTGCACTCGGAAGGCTCGAGTTCGAATCCCGCAACAGCCAAAACTGCCGCCGTGTTCACGCGGAGTACGATAACATTAAACATATGGGTCCGTAAGTCCTTCTGAGAGGTTTGTGGTATCGGAAGAAGGGTAAGATCCCTGTGGATGCCTCCCCCACTGGGTTCCAGTCCAAATCGGGTGGCACTTCCCGGCCGTCCAAACAGATACCTTATACCTTTCTGGTAGGTCGGACGGTCTGGGTAGAAGAATTCTTAGAATATCTGTAACAGCAGAATTTTGTCAACAAATTATATGTTGGTGTTAGATATTTGTAACCTTTAGAAATAAAGATATTTTTGTCCAATAAGGAAACAATTTGTTGACAAAAAGTTTTCTGGCAACTTATACTTTACTATAGTATAAATGCATATGCGTATCTTCAATTTTTCCTCTAAACACATTGCATGAATAATATTCTAATATATTTTCCACAGTAAGATGTCCCTTAATAGTTCTGCTATTGTTAAAAATAGTAGTGACCGTGACTATATTTTTATTAGATCATATCCCAATTAGGATACTGGTGGATCGGTTGACGAAAACTTAAATGTTATCCATCTTAAACGGGAAAGCTTTGATGCCAGTCTTATTAGACAATAAGTTAAGTTATCTTATCAATTAGAAATTAAGTTTATCAAAGTTATAGTTTAGGTTATCTGCCATATTAAAGCAATAATATGAAAAAATACAAGTTTTAAAAGAAGAATTAATTTATAAAGTGTTACTGCACAGACACAGGACACCGGCTACTCATCCAGCTGCTCATACCCTAGGGTCAGTCGGGTGGTCTGGGTCTTTCACAGACGCAGGACATACGCAGGACCCCATACTACACAGCTGATTCCATGCTGCATACCTGCTATAACTGTATCTAAAAAAAAATCTGATGTGGGCAGCACATGTCTTTCCTTATATAATGCAATGAATTTACTACTTTTACAGTAAAAGAAAATAGGTTATTTTTATAGTAGATACTTATATTCTTTCCAAGATATTGAATTTTTGTCAGTGAGTCGTCATTTTTATCCATTTGGCGAGTTTTTCGTTAATTTGGCAACATTTATAAAAAGTCGCCAAGTTGGCGACATTATACAAAATTCGCCACCAAAATCTCGCCAAGCGTTATGGACAGAAAAATAAGTTATGCTTACAGCAGATAAATGACTATTGGCGTTCAAATACAAAAGTATTACTCAAAGTACCTTTTCTCATGAATGGAACGAGCTAGATCCACGAGAATTATGTCATCAAATTTATCGCATGTTATTACATACGAAAAGTGAACATGTTTCTAAATAGGAAATATTTTTTTATATGATTTATTGATAATTTTTTTGAAAAATGTGCAATATCTCGAGAACGGTTCATGTTAACGTTCTACAATTTATGTCCATCGTTTTCAAATGAAAATTTACATAAGAAAGTCTATTTGCGTAACTTTATTAGAGGTTTTGATTTTTTGACGATTTCTTCAAAATTTCACTCAAAAGTTTAGGTGGGTTCTGAACATTCGATTATTTATCAAAACAATATGCTTCCAGTGTTAACGGATTGTAATTATTGTATCAAGTTTCGTTCGAATCGGTCCATTCGTTCGTCAGTTATCGTCTCCACAGACTCACAGACATCACTTTAAAAATATTCGATTCGTGATCAGGGATGCTTGAAACGTGCTCTCCCGTCGAAAACTCCCGTCGAAATTTGAATTTTCGACCCCATCACAATACTTGCAACCAAGCTGGCAACAATTTTGCGGCGCCGATAATCTTCATTTATTTATAGCTATACGAGTAAATAAAGAGGAGTTCAAAAATATAACTTCCCCCATATTATACTATCCTAATTGCTACAGGAATTACTACAGTTTTTCCAAAGAAATAATGTTATGAAATTTTTAATTTTCATATAAATGTATTACTTTCCTTATACAAGAATTATATACAATTCCTGTATACATCATGTATAAGGAAAGTATTAGGACGGGATCGAAAATTCGAATTCGAGTTTTCGACGGGAAAGCACGTTTCAAGCATCCCTGATTACGAATCAAACATTTCTGAAGTAGTGTCTGTTTGTGAAAGTATGTGTGTGTGTGTCAGTGAGTCTTTGGAGACGATAACTGACGAACGAATGGACTGATTGGAACGAAATTTGCTACAAAAATCACAATTTATAAACACTGGAAGCTTATTGTTACTTTCCTTATATACATAATGTATAAGGAAAGTATTGTGACGGGGTCGAAAATTCGAATTCGAGTTTTCGACGGGAGAGCACGTTTCAAGCATCCCTGATCACGAATCAAACATTTTTGAAGTGATGTCTGTGTGTGTGTGTGTGTGTGTGAAAGTATGTGCGTGTGTGTGTGTCAGTGAGTCTGTGGAGACGATAACTGACGAACGAATGGACCGATTCGAACCAAATTTGGTACAAAAATCACAATCCGTAAACACTGGAAGCCTATTGTTTTTATACGTGATCGAATGTCCAGAACCCCCCTAAATTTTCGAATGAAATTTTGAAAAAATCGTTAAAAAATCAAAACCGCTAATAAAGTTACGCAAATAGACATTTCTTATGTAATTTTTCATTAGAAAACGATTGGCATAAATTTTAGAACGCTAACATGAACCGTTCTCGAGACATTGTACATTTTTCAAAAAAATTATGAAAAAGTCACATAAAAAAAAAAATCCTATTGAGAAACATGTTCACTTTTCATATGTAATACCATGCGATAAATTGAGTGACATCATTCTCGTGGATCTAGCTTGTTCCATTCATGAAAAAATATACATTGAATAATACTTTTGTATTAGAACGCCAATAGTCATTTATCTGCTGTAAGAATAACTTTTTTCTTAGTGCATAACTCTTGGCGAGATTTTGGCGACGAATTTGGCGGAATGTCGCCAACTTGGCGACTTTTTTGAAATGTTGCCAAATTAATGAAAATCTCGCCAAATGGATAAAAATGATGCTAAATCAATGAAAATGACGACTAATTGTCGAAAATTCAATATCTTGGAAAGAATATTAGTATCTACTATAAGAAAATCATATTACTTTCCTTATATACATAATGTATAAGGAAAGTATTGTGACGGGGTCGAAAATTCGAAATCGAGTTTTCGACGGGAGAGCACGTTTCAAGCATCTCTGATCACGAATCAAACATTTTTGACGTGATATCTGTGTGTGTGTGTGAAAGTATGTGTGTGTGTGTGGGAGAGTCTGTGAAGACGATAACTGACAAACGAATGGACCGATTCGATCCAAATTTGGTACAAAAATCACAATCCGTAAACACTGGAAGCCTATTGTTTTTATGGACAATCGAATGTTAAGAACACCCCTAAATTTTCAAATGAAATTTGGAAAAAATAGTCAAAAAATCAAAACCACTAATAAAGTTACGCATATAGACATTTCTTATGTAATTTTTCATTAGAAAACGATTGACATAAATTTTAGAACGCTAACATGAACCGTTCTCGAGATATTGCACATTTTTCAAAAAAATTATCAGAAAGTCATATAAAATTAAAAAAAATATTTCTTCTTGAGAGACATGTTCACTTTTCAGTAATACCATGCGATATATTGGATGACATCATTCTCGTGGATCTAGCTCGTTCCATTCATGAGAAAAGATACTTTGAGTAATACTTTTGTATTTGAACGCCAATATTCATTTATCTGCTGTAAGAATAACTTATTTCTTTGTCCATTATGGTAGGCGAGATTTTGGCGACGAATTTTGGCGGAATGTCGCCAACTTGGCGACGTTTTGAAATGTTGACAAATTAACGAACATCTCGTCAAATGGATAAAAATGACGCTAAATCAATGAAATGACGACTAATTGTCGAAAATTCAATATCTTGGAAAGAATATTAGTATCTACTATAAGAAAAGCCTATTTATTTTACTGTAAAAGTGGTAAATTCATTACGTTATATAAGGAAAGTCATGTGTTGCCCACATCAGATTTTTTTTATACGCAATCGAATGCTCAGAAACTCCCTAAATTTTGAAAAAATCGTCAAAAAATCAAAACCGCTAATAAAGTTACGCAACTGGATATTTCTTATGTAATTTTTCATTAGTAAACGATTGACATAAATTTTAGAACGCTAACATGAACCGTTCTCGAGATATTGCACATTTTTCCAAAAAATTATCAAAAAGTTATATAAAATAAAAAAAAATATTTCCTATTGAGAAACATGTTCACTTTTCATATGTAATACCATGCGATAAATTTGGTGACATCATTCTCGTGGATCTAGCTCGTTCCATTGATGAAAAAAGATACTTTAAGTAATATTTTTGTATTTGAACGCCAATAGTCATTTATCTGCTGTAAGAGTAACTTATTTCACCGTCCATAACGCTTGGCGAGATTGTGGCGACGAATTTGGCGGAATGTCGCCAACTTGGCGACATTTTTAGTTGCTGCCAAATTAAGAATAATCTCGCCAAATCGATAAAAAATGACGCTAAATCAATGAAAATTACGACTAAATGAAGAAAATTCAATATCTTGGAAAGAATACAAGTATCTGCTATAAGAATAACATTTTTACTTTCTTTATATACATAACGTATAAGGAAAGTATTGTGACGGGTTCGAAAATTCGAATTCGAGTTTTCGAAGGGAGAGCACGTTTCAAGCATCCCTGATCACGAATCAGACATTTTTGAAGTGATGTCTGTGTGTGTGTCAGTGAGTCTGTGGAGACGATAACTGACGAACGAATAGACCGATTTGAACGAAATTTGGTACAAAAATCACAATCCGCAAACACTGGCAGCCAATTGTTTATAACTGTAATCGAATGTTCAGAATCCCCATAAATTTTGGAGTGAAATTTTGAAAAAATCGTCAAAAAATCAAAACCGTTAATAAAGTTACGCAAATAGACATTTCTTATGTAATTTTTCATTAGAAAACGATTAACGTAAATTTTAGAACGCTAACATGAACCGTTCTCGGGATATTGCACATTTTTCAAAAAAATTATCAAAAAGTCATATAAATGAAATATATATATACTTCTTTTTTAAAAACATATTCACTTTTCATATGTAATACCATGCAATAACTTGGGTGACATCATTCTCGTGGATCCAGCTCGTTCTATTCATGAGAAAAGATACCCCGAGTAATACTTTTGTATTTGAACGCCAATAGTCATTTATCTGCTATAAGAATAACTTTTTTCTCCATTAGTAAAACTTGGCGAGATTTTGGCGATGAATTTGGCGGAATGTCGCTAACTTGGCGACATTTTTAATTGTTGCCAAATTAACAAAAATCTCGCCAAATTGATAAAAAAGACGCTAAATCAATGAAAATGACGACTCATTGTCGTAAATTCAATATCTTGAAAAGAATATAAATATCTACTATAAAAATAATCTATATTTTTGCTCTAAAAGTAGTAAATTCATTGCATCATATAAGGAAAGTCATGTGCTGCCCACATCAGATTTTTTTTAACCGTAAAAGTAGTAAATTCATTGTATTATATAAGGAAAGTAATGTGTTGCCCACATCAGATTTTTTTCAATTAAGAGAATGAATATGATTAGTACAAGAGAATGGCTACATAAAATATGATTAGTACAAGAGAATGGCTTTACATTCTCACATAATGTATCTACACACTGATTTATAGCAGTGTGTGCAATTGTTTCTAAGTTACCAAGTCCACACCTCACAGACATGCATTTCCATAGACAAATATCTTCTCTAAAATTGCTTGAAATAGGTTCACGAAGTCTTAAAGTGATTTTCCCCTCGAATTCGAAGATGGTCAGCAAAAACTTCTTTTCAATGCAACAGTATGAAGAAATAAGAATGCCACATTTCTTTTGGATTCTTATTATCTCAGAATTATCTAATTTGTCCCTTACTTTTTTTGCAGGTCCTCTAAACGAAGGAAGTTTTATTCTATTTTACGAAATATTCCAACATATAATATTTTGTACAAGAACAAGGTGGATAAATTGAAAATGAGTATAAGCAAGGAGCATATTTCTGAGAAACTGATAGAAGGTTATACCAAGACGCCGCCTTCGTTCAAAGAGCAGGCTGTAACAAAATTAGCCATTCAATTATGCCAAAACGTTGAACTAAAAAAAAGCATTCTATTTGAGTCGGAGCAACTTCTACGACATAAATATGACACTGATAGCAGCAAATGGGACTCCTTAATTGCAGAACAGTCGATTGACATCTGCGAGAGATTACATCTTCCTCTTCCTCTTGCATTAGAGTATCTATTGATTGTCCGCATTCGGTCGGTAGCTTTGCAGTTATTCAGTTGGAACAGGCAACAAGTACATCATACGCTTACTGCTCTTTTCGCAGATACTCTGTTGACTCCCTCCGATTGGACAATAGAAATGAGATTGGATGAAAAGAAGATTGCAGGACGGCTTGTCCAAGATGAAAGAATTCCAGTTTACCAACGATTTAAAATGGCATGTTTTCATGGCTTAGAATTTTTTATACATTCCTTGTGGAAGCAAATTTCAGTTCAACATCCCGAAGATTTATATCGTGATAACGAATCTAGGTTAGTTCAAATGTGGACTCGCAAATTAGCTAGAAAAATAGATGAATTGGCTCCACATGAAGATATATTTTTGAGTAATTTATTTCATCAAGGAGTAACGGAAGGATCGAGGTCAACAGTGTTGTTTTGCTGGGGTGAAATGCATATGAATTTAAGAAATCAAGTCCTTATAGGTGCTGCTATGCAAGCAGTGGTAATGATACATATCAGAATTAGAATGGATACTAGTATGTATTTAAACCCTTTTCCATCACCGGCACCTTACACTGATATTTTATTCCTTCTTTTATCGCAAATGTCCGACGAACAAAAAGTTGAATTTTTTCAACAAGCCCTGGAAGATACCGATTATAATGTACTTGTATTCCTTCTAGAATGGCCGTACATGGATCTTTTTGTTCCAATTATTAGAAAGTTATGGAACATATTACCTGAAGCAAAATATGGAGATCTTTTATTGACCCTAGCAAACAACTATTCCGATATAGAGAGTCATAGCATTAGAAGAAATGGTTATATGGATTACGATTATGGAAGCTTAATGGTAGAGCTATTGAAGGAAACGCCAGACCATTTCAAACGCTATGTATTTAGCGAAAATTATTATACAGATACAAATACCTTTGAAAATTACAAATTACTATACGTTGTGATCCAAAATGGGACATTAGAGATTCGAAATAAAAACACATTTCAACATATCTGGAAGCATGTTAGACCTGAAGAAAAACGATCATTTTTAAGATCGGAGATTGGAAAATCATGTTGTTGCCTTTTGGTCTTGGAAGAAAATTGGCAGCTACTTAACGCTCTGATAAAAGAATGTTTGCCTGAAGATAATACAGCCATGTTTCAAAAGGAACTTCTGAGATCTAAACCAGGAATCGATGCATGTTTAGATATGCTAGAAGATGGTAATGAAGAGCTCTTTATTTCATGGTTAAACTCGGGATTCTCATCAAAAAGAGAAATTTTTCAATTCATTTTAACCATGTTTTTTAGGGGCCGCAGGTTTAATTTGAAAAAATGCCTTTACTTCAAAATTGAAATAGATTTCTTGGTCAAGCTAATGAAATGGTATGCCCCTTCGAAAAATGTTAGAAGAAAGGTTAAATCGCGATTCGTCAAAATCTACTCGAAGGACTTGTGCATCAGTTTTATAATCGACTCGAAATGGCAGGAGCTTGAAGAATTCTTAACTTGGGGTTTTCCATCAGAAAGAGACAGAAACCGATTTAAAAAATGGTTTGTCGCGGAATTCGCTATTAAAATGTGTGAACATATTATACAAGAAAGTGATTTTCAGAAGGCTGAGCAATTTCTCTCTTGGTGCTTTCCATCAGAAGAAGCTGTAGAACAGTTTAGACAAGAATTATTTTTCTTTTCGGGTCTACAATTGCAATGGAATATCGTTGCAAACAAAAAACACGATCTTGACAGTCTTATCAAGTGGTTCAAACTGAGTCCAGAAATCAAGCGGAGGTTTAAGAAGGAGTTTGTATTTCGTCCTCATCTTCTGAATTTCTTATTTGAATATCTGTTGAAACTGAAGGGACCTAGTGTAATAAATAAAGAATTTGTAGACTGCATGCTGAAAGAAACGGCGGTTTTTTTTAAATGGGGATTAGCAGATACAGAAACTGCGATGGCCTTTAAAGATGCATCTAAAATATATCTTATGAATTTCTCCTTCTTTGATGACGAAGATCGACAATGGGTGCAGGAAAAATGGGATACATTGATAAATGACAGACTTTATGAACTGTCAATAGAGCAGCAAGTGATAAAAATGCAAATAGACAAATACATCCTTGAAGACAAATACATCCCATAAGTTGTGTTATGTTAGAAATTTTAGAAGCAATGGTGTTTTCCTAAACCAGGAAAAACACCTTCCACTTTCCATTTACATCACAATTATTTAAATATTTATGTACTCAATAAAATGCATTTTGTATTACATTAATTTTTCTCATAATATATTTATCTAATTTATATTAATATCTACATCATGGAGTTAAAAATCTAATGTGGGCAGCACATGAATTTCCCTGCAGACTCAAATTCATTTTTTCTTTATTTCTTTAAGCCTTCGGGCCCAGATAGTCCGTAAGGAAGCGTCTTGGCTTGAGTTAGCTATTTCTTTAAGAACTCATTCAATTGTGTTTAATTGGACAAAATGACTCTAAATTTGCATTTTTAATTCAATTTCTGCTTTTATTTGGTAATTGGACATTTTTCCAAAGACGATATAAAAAAATGCGAAAAATCTCAAATATCTCGAGAACGGTTAGTCCTAAAGTAATAGAGTTGTTCTTATTCTTTTTCTCGTCAAAAATTACGTATAAAACAAGCATTTAATTAATACATTTGAACATACGTTGTCTGTTTTTAGATATTGGCGTTTTTTGCGGGACATTTCGTAAAAAAGTATCCCACATGTGATTTAACTAATAAATTTTGTGAAATTTGGTCAATTTGTATTTCAGTTAGAGTGAATACATGAGATTTATGAGGGCCATTTCACAAAGGAAGGAGGGTTCTTTTTTCCGAATTGTACCAAAAACTAATCAGCACCAGGGTCACACCCAAGGGTCTTACCTACCAAATGTTATGAAATTCGGTCCATTAGTTTTTGAGTTAAAAGTGGATACATGCATTGCACAGACACACACACAGACGTCGCGCTAAAAATAGTTTCTTCGTATTCTAGAGGTCTCGAATTGTGTAGATCCGTCGAAAACTCGAGTTGCGATTTTCGACATGATTCCAAAACTTTCCCTATACATTACCATGTATTGCAGGGAAAGATAAAAGGAGATCAAACTTCTATGGATGAAACTCTTGAAAATGCCTTAACGCTTTGAGAATTATATCTAGGTGTCGCTTGTGTTAGTAAAGTAGCTGCTACTGTATTTGACACGACAGAAAAGCGTAGTATTTAATATATGAATTCTTGATTATTTTTATATTAAGGTTCCCTAATTATAAGTATAATTAATCAATATTTTTCACAGTTGTGGGACAGAGTACAGAATATATGGAGATAAAAATATATTGAAACGTAAAATAATTTAAAGTACGTAGGAATGTTCTTTATTGCTTCAGTTCTACTATGCATAGCTCCAATAATTAAATTTACAAAATAGGCAGTTTAAATAAACATTTTAGGCCTTTGCTATAGAAATTTAAATAAAAATTTTAGGCTTTTGCTATAGAAATGCATATAATTCCGGACTACTTAACTTATCCCAGCGCCACCTGAATGATTGTCTCAAACGATATTGCCGTTTACTTAATATGACCTTTTAACTGCTTATATTTACTACTGTGCTGAGTACAGTGAAAGTTAACCCTATTTAAGTATAAAAGTTTTCTCTCGCATGTATAGTATACTATCTCCTTCATCAATGTCAAGTCATGAAAAATATATGCACTACTGAAATGTTTTCTTAAAACAGTTGTTTGCATCCCTTAATTTTTAACTAAAAAATGTATCCAACATTTCTAGCAATTTAAAATGCAATCCTCTTATTAAAATCATATCGGCAAATCACTCTCGGCGAATTCTCGAAAACCGAAGAACGCTTTAACAATATGCCAGCTTATAACTACAGTAACAAAAAAAAACGGAAATGACAGCAAACTGATTAGTAAAATATTTTAATACATGGATTATATCGCTGATTGAGGATGATATCCATATTGATAATGGTTTATTTAGAGTTGCGCGAGATATAAATTAATAGGATACTTTGAATTAGTTTTTATTTAGTATCCGGAAAAGTTTGATGATTGAATTAATTTTGCATGTTGTCATCCAGAAATGTTTGATGGTTGAATTAGTTTTACATACTGTCATCTGGAAATGTTTGATGTTTGAATTAGTTTTACATGTCATCCGGAAATGTTTAATGGTTGAATTAGTTTACATGTCTTCATCCGGAAATGTTTGATGGTTGAATTAGTTTTACATACCATCGGGAAATGTTTGATGGTTGAATTAGTTTTACGTGTTGTCATCCGGAAAAGTTTGATGGTTGAATTAGTTTTACATGTTTTCATCCGGAAATGGTTGATGGTTGAATTAGTTTTGCGTGTTGTCATCCGGAAATGTTTGATGGTTGAATTAGTTTTACATGCTGTCATCCAGTTGTGGCCGGGAGGAGTGAATGAAATTTTAGGGGATCATGTTTTTATTTGCCATATAAATACATATATCTAAATGCTGTGTCGCATAAAATATCAACTAGGTTAACATAAAATGTCTCCGGTAGTGCTTCGTACCCCCCTCCCCCCGGAGGTATGCCTAAAAGAAACACTGGACAGACTTTGAAATTACAGGACAGACTTTGAATCAATTGCTTTAAAGATGATGTCCGTGTATATATGTGGGCGTGGGGGGAGAGGTTGTGAAAGTATGTGAAGACGATATCTAATGAACAAATGGAGCGATGCGAAAGAAATTGGACACAAAAATTAGTCATTGAATACTGGATGCCTATTGATTCCAAACGCAATCGAATGTTCATGAGATCCATAAATTTTCAAATTACATTTTTAAAAAATCCGAACCTTTAATAATGTCATGTGAATAATGTTACGTAAACATATTATTTTTTCACTGTGAAAGAACTAAATTCATTGCATCATACAGGAGAAGTTATGTATTGCTCGCGTCAGATTTTTCTTATATACTGTTATGAAAATATCCTCTAGAATTATGGGTGTACACGCAGGGTACAAAAAACTAGTTCAAGTTTCTGGATAACAGAACTTTATTCACAAGCACAACGCATCCAACGGCCGTACCGTGCTGAAAACACCTGTTCTCGTTAGATCATCGAAGTCACGCAGCATCGGGCATGGTTAGTACTTGGGTGGGTGACCACCTGGGAACACCGCGGGCAGTTGGCACATTTCGGGCGCGGTAACCCGGTGCTTTGCGCGCTGGATTTGCACGCTGCCACAACTGTCGCCGTGTTCATGCGGATTACGATCACGTTAAACATGTGGGTCCTTAAGTCCTTCCGTGAGGTTGGTGGTAGGGGAAGGAGGGTTCGGTCCCTGTGGATGTCTCCCTCACTGGGATCCGGTCTAAACTATGTGGCACTTCCCGGCCGTCCAAACGGTTACCTTACACCTTTCTGGTAGGTGTTGGACGGTCTGGGTCTCAACAACAACAACAACAAGCACAACGCAAACAGGAACAATACATAGAAAAGCAACAATTAAATGCTCTATTAATTTCGCAGAATAACTGATATTATTCACAGAATGTTGACGAAAATAATTTCACAAAACAGCCGCTACTATTCTCAAAATATTAACCAAAATCACTGTCCAATGTAGCTCGTGTCACGTCAAGTCTTTTTATAGAAAATTCTGGAAATCTCTCCATACCTCCTAGACTAAACGTTATTTCTTGAAGTTTCTAGAACTTTCCGAAAGTTGCTAAATTGGCGATAAATCACCAATCTGACAACCCTTCTTCTAACTGGGAAACCCTAGGCTCACGTCATACTGGCGTCATGGACTGTGTTTTCTTTACCTGGCCTTCCAGACAGACGAAAGAGGAGTCGCCAAAGGGAATACTGCACGCTCGCAGCATTACTGTTGCACAGAGAAATAGTTATTTCTCGTACAGAAGGTCGTTTGCATTTTATGGAAAAGTTTTTGATAATTAATTTTTATGCATAAAGGGCGTATTTCTTGCGGCGAGCTGCTTCTATCTGGTAATTTTGATTCTTGACCGTAACTCTAGCTCGAATTTTCCGTGAAAGTAAGCTTTTTCTCAGCACCGTCCTGCCAATTTTATCACACTCCTCTTGGATCGTTTACCAAAGTCCGTTTAGTGTTGGTCTTGGATGCCGTTTTCCTAAAGCTCGTTTTAACAAACCGAAAGCGTAAAAGTCCATAAAAGGAGAGTCAGGTGATTTTACAGGTATTCCATTAAATGGGATACATTTTATTTCTGGTTCTGATCCATTCTTTGCTAAATATGCGGCAGTTGACTTGGGCGTATGACTAGAGGCTTTGTCCATATAAAGTTCAAATTTATTGATATCCTTTCCATATAAGGCTGGAATTTCTTCTTCAAAAATTGGTTCTAAAATATTCTGCTGATATTAAGTGATTTAATTTTAGCTTTACTTGAAACTTTTTTCAGTTTTGATTTACCGTTGTAACAAAATCCTGCAACTGTCATGAATCCCTTTGGGAACTTTTCTGTACATTGACGAAGACATTTCATACAGTCATTTTTATCCGTTGAGCAATAGGAAATTGCTTTTTTTTATTGTTACAGTCGCTTAAATACACCCATGCCTCATCGAGTGTTACCACAAATCTCCATTTATCAGCAGTTAGGTGTTTTTCATATAATTTTTTACAATTTGTTTTTCTTTCCGCAATATGCTTTGCAGAAGCAGATGAACTTTAGATATAAACATTTTTTTTAACTTCAAATATTTATGAATAATTTTACTCACAGTGCCAGAAGACATTATCAGTTTCGATGCAATGGATCTTTGAGTCGGTGGATTTTCTTTTATGATCAGAGACATCATTTTCTTGATATTTACCCGCGTCCGAACAGCGATCGGCCAGAGTGTATACGAAGCCAACCCCCTCCGCTCACATTACACGCGGATATTGGCTGGCTTTCGAAGCGATCGCGAAATGTATCACGTGACGCGCGAAGAGACCTCCTCCTCAAGGTTATTTCAGAGCGAGACACGTGATATTTCTCCTCTTCAACAAGAAGATAAATATTCCGTGTAAAGTATTTGTATTATACATACATATGTCGAACATTCGAATTGTAGTATCGACTCGCGGAACCCCTAAAGCGTTTGAGTGGAACCCTAGGGTTCCGCGGAACACAGGTTGAAGAACACTGCTCTAAGGCAATGGATTGATTTTTATTTCATATATATAGGCGAAAATTTGAATTCCGGTTTTTGTCGGGAGAGCATGTTTCAAGCAACCTTGACCACGAATCAGACGTTTTTAAAGTCATGCATGTATGTGTTTGATGTGTGTGCATGTGTGAGGGCGTGAGTGTGTCAGTAAATCTGTGGAGATGATATCTCACGAACGAATGAAGCGATTCGAACGAAATTTGGTACAAAATTACAATTAGGGAAAACCAGAAACCTGTTGCTTAATGTTAGAACATATATTAGCAAAATGAGATTTCTTTTAGCAAAATGCTAAATAAAACTTAGTTTAAACCTTTATTTGGAACTTGCATCTATCTCCTTCAAGGAAAAAATAACAATTTATAGTTTGCAATTATGAGGACTTCCTGACTTGTCAATATATATATATATATATATATATATATAATTTTTTATATATATACATATATATATATATAATATATATATATATATATATATATATATATATATATATAAGGAAGCCTTCATTATAAAAATGGCGTCTTTTAATGCAATCAGAACAAATTGGATAAAAAACGTAGCATTTGGTATTCGTAAAAGATATATTAAACGTATCTGGAATATTTGTAAAAAGGAAAATATGACTGAACATCAGAAAAAACAGCCCTATGCAACAACCAATTATGCTATACTTTTGGACATAATAAAACTACGGGCTGAAATGTATCATATACAAATAGATAATGTCGATCGCAAACCAACTAAAAAAGAATATTTTATTACCACCTTTAAAAACAAAGGTTACAATTATATACCTTTTAAAAAAATTCTACGCACTCATGATCAGCTATTGCCCATCTCAAACACAGCAGTCTCTGTTACACATCGGTATTTAAAAACTCTTGGACGTAGTATCTTTAATTATAACAACATTGGAAGGAATATGCACCTTTTTGCCAACTCAATATGCAATTGCACTTCAAGCGACTACGTTAATAAAGACCACGGCCACATCATTACCGGCAATATGGATCTTATAGAGGACACAGATTTCAGAACAATTTTAAAACTGGGTACGAAATATCGCACCCAAGATTTTTATAAAAT
>OX578154.1:28837035-28889535 GCA_951213105.1 Amaurobius ferox
CATAAAACTTGCTATGTGGCATAATTTTTTGCGAACCTGCATGAAGACAGACAAATTTAGCCTTATCATGCATGTAGCACTAAAATCTATTCTCTCCCGGTCGACTCTTGTAACTGCTACTCTACACCCTTGTGTGAGCTGGAAGGTTTGGGTAAAAAAATAAATAAATAAAATCTATCTGTCTGCACAAGACTGTAATGGCCAAGTTTATACTCACCAAACCGGCTTATTTGGAAACGGTTCTTTCATGTGCGTTATGTGAGTATGAGCTTGACAATTGCTGAATAACCAAACACAGAGTTGAATTGTGACAATATTTTTCTATCATACACATACATTATTGCAGGGAAAGTAAAGATGATTAATTTGTATTTAGGCATACTCAATAACGAACCTGTATGTGGGCATCTCGATAAATTTGTAAGGATAGGTCCATGAGTATACACATATCCTAGTAAAATGACCATACCCAATCGAATGAAGTGATTGCAGCGCTCGCTCCCAGAGGAAAATTTAAAGGTTAGAATAATGAACTCGACAACAAAGCGAACTAGAAAAAAGAAGGCAATTTCAAAGTTGTTGAGCATTTAGGAATAGACCACAAAACAGTTACAGAAGGAATTTACTTCACACAACAGGGTTATTGGCAAATGGTTGTTGTATTCAATAATGCAAAAATAAATAAATAAATCCTTACTTACGCAGGAATCAATACACGGTCTGTTTAAAATGCCCTCTATTAGTAGCCATGCACATATGAATTCGTGAAAGAATATCAGCATGCACTGCGACACGCATTGCAGGTGTCACCGTGTTACAGTCCCTGATGACACGATTTTTGACAGGTATTTATTGCCTTCTACATTCTACCCGTTTCGTGCGTTTCTAATGTTGATTGTTATTCAGATAATCCTCTACAAATTTGTAATTGACAATCTCTCCACTAGGGGCACTGCAATCATGTTGGTTCGACCGGGCATGATTCCTTTACTGTAGATATACGTAACGTGTACACTCACGGGTTTTCCCTTACAAAGTTATTCGGGTGGTTAAGAACTCTCCCGAGAACCCTGTATATGTACTACGCATAGTAGGGAGAGTACATATGATTGATTTGTATTCAGGGATGCTCTAAACGTTTAAATTTAAATCTGTCAAAACCTGAGTCCTATTTCTTAAACAACTACAATACCATCCTCCTACATATGTATTGTAAATAAAAATTTGACGTAGGCAGCACATGACTTTTCCTACAGACTTAAATTAAATTTATCTATATTTCATATTTAATAATCCATTAAATTGAGTTTAATTGCACTGAATAACACACATAATTTTTTGAAATTACACTGAATTGACACTTTTAATTCAGTTTTCGTATACATTTGGTAACTGGACGGACATAATTTCAATGGCAGGGAAAAAATGCAAAAATCGGAAAAAAAAAGTTAATAAATAAACTAAAATATCTCCAGAATGGTTAGTCCTAGAACAATGAGATTGGATTTTTTTTTTCATCGTCGAAAGTTACGTACAAAACAAGCATTTAATTTACACATTTAAGCATACGTAGTCATTCATTTTAGATTTTGACGATTTTTGCGGGCCATTTCGTAAAATAAAAGCAGGTTTCTTTTTATCGAATCGTACCAAAATCTAATCAGCACCAGGGTCATCACACAAGTGACCTGCCTATAAAATCTTATAAAATTTGGCCCATTATAGTTTTTGAGTTAGAGTGGATACATACATTGCACAGACAGACACACATACAGATGTCACGCTAAAAATAGATATTTCGTATTTTAGATGTTCCAAAATGTGTAGATCTGTTGAAAACTCGAGTTGTGATTTTCGACACGATTCCAATACTTTCTGTATACATTACCATGTATTGCAGGGAAAGTAAAAACTTTTAAAAGAAACAAAGCATATAGATTAACAAGAAAGATCAATCATGCATGAAGCATTGATTATGAAACATTTTCCAATTGAAATGCAATTTTATCTACACATATCTAAAATGCGATACATTCAGCGCTAATATTTTTAAAATTTAGATTTGAAAACTTAAAACGTCATCGAAAAAACCCAAACTTTATCACTTTATTCACGTCATCGAAATATAAATCTCCTGGCTTTCTATATAAAAATAGTGAATATTTCATTCATAAACTTTTATTTCATTCCATTCATTCATATTTTTAAAATTATCACAATACTACAATAATTTATTTTACTTAAAAACTTTAAACCATGGAGGTAAAAGTACTTTATAACTCCATAAAACTTCACCGAAAAAAGGCAATATTATAAAATAGTCTGCTTCTCTACGTAAAATCAATGAATATTTCATTCCTATCAGCTATATTCCAGACTCCAGACCTAAATAACGCTGCGTTAAAAAAAATTCAGCAATTCTTATAATCTCATCTTACAGCTTGATGTGTTTACATTCTGCATTTGTTAAAATTAGGCTTCGTTGTAGAAATAATCAATGTTTGATGATCATTTAAACTAAAAAATATTGTAATTTTGTTGGCGCAGTATAGAGATGCACATAAATTACGCAAAAATAAAGCGGTTTTAGGATAGATACAGCACTAAATATAAATTAAAAAGAACTTTAAAAATCACGATTTTGATACTTGGAAGAAAGATGTATGCCATATTTTATTTTGAAGTGGGTCACGTGATCTCTTCATATAATATAGGTGCAATTATTATTTTAATTTCTATTTTAAAACTACCGAACATATTTTGCTGAAAATTGTTTTATATATTTTATTGGATATTTTAATATTTCTTAAAATTTTCGAAGCAATTTGTGAATTTTAAATTTCTCTTAAAATATATTTGACAAATTAGGTCCCATAGGGTTCATTGTATTTCATTTTTTCAACCCCGGTTCAATCCAAAACTAATTGGGTGATATTCATTTTCATTCCCATATGTCCCACAGACCGTCTCAAACATATACTAAATATTCATTTCGGTAAAGTCATTTTTACGGCAGTTATCGTGCGAACGGACAGTCAGCCAACCAGAATGAACAAAGTCATAAACACTTTTCAACTATGTTGTAAAGTGTTAAAAATAGAAAATATCAATAACCACAGTAATCTTATCCCAAGGACGTAAACGATATAACTCAATCACAAATAGAATATTCATAAAATTTACTTTTCTATCCATTTCACAATTATTTAAATCGGAAAATCTTCTGCAGTACAAACATATTTGACTGCTTTACGCAATAAGAATAATTTAATTTCGTTGCTAAGCAACATAATAGATATAGCAACATAATGCTTTATTTTGAAGGAGAAAAATTGGTGAGAACTAGAAATGTGTAAGTGCCATTTTACTCATTCTGAAAAAAAGGTTTAAAATCCTATTCTTTCCGTGTTCAATTTTGTAAAATTTATGAAAATAATAAAAAAAAATCTGATGTGGGCAACACATGACTTTCCATGCAGACTCAAATTTATTTTTTCTTTATTTCCTTAATAATTCATTAGATTGAGTTTAATTGCAAAATATATTACTAAATTTGCATTAATTTAACACTAAATTTGCATTTAATTCAATTTTTGTTTTTATTTGGTAATTGGAAATTTTTTCATAAAGCGGCGTAACAAAAATGCAAGAAATCTCCAATATTTTAAGAACGGTTAGTCCTAAAGTAATGGAGTTAGTTATATGCCTTTCCTCGTCCAAAAATGCGTATAAAACAAGAATTTAATTGATACATTTGAGCATATGTAGTCTTTCTGTCTTTTTATTTTTATTTTTTGCGGGCCATTTCGTAAAAAAAGGCAGGTTGTTCTTTTCCGAATCGTTCCAAAATTTATTCAGCTACAGAGTATCTCACAAGTAACTTATCTACCAAATTTTGTGAAATTTGGTCAATTAGTATTTAACTAGGCTGGATACATGCAATTTTTACTGGTCATTTCGCAAACAAAGGCGGGTTCTGTTTTTTCGAATCGTACCAAAAACTAATCAGCACCAGGGTCACATCCAAGTGACTTACCAAATTTTATGAAATTCGGTCAATTAGTTTTTGAGTTAGAGTGGATACATACATTGGACAGACAGACACACAGACAGACAGACAGACACACACATACACACACGGCTGCCAGGTTGTGGGTTCGAGTCTCACCTGGGGGCATGAATGTAGTGTTGTTGAGCATAGTGTGTTCCGCCTGTAATGGTGCGCTGAGGCAACGTCATTTGACGGCTAAATGGTTCATGATTCTGACCGACGTATAGGCGAATAAAGGAAATGTATCAAGCGCCTGGCCATTTATAGTAAAATAATAAATATTATTCCTGTTGAACTGTACTACTGGAATAGTTTTAAAATTTTTCGCCAAAATTTTCCGCTTCGAAATTTTTGTAAATCGACATATCCAATTATGGGGAAAGTAAAAAGTTATCGAATCAATCAATCAATCAATCACCGTGAACGAGGGGCTGACCCATTGGGTTTACAACCTGACTATGCCTCGCAAAGGAATTTGAAATTCGACGGTACTAAATACAGAGGGTGTTCACACATTCTTGTAACGATTTTGACTTTCTCCATGAATTAAATTTAAATAAATTAAAAAAAAACCTGACTGACATCAAATCGAAATAGGGTTTAATTATCGTCTGCTTCATTAAAAATATTCTTTGCTTTAAAATGTCGCTGGAAAATAAACAATGGATCGAAGGAAATATTTTTGCTCTTTCCGAAGAGAAAATACTCTTTTTAAATTATAATTCTCTTATTCGATTATTAAAAAAAGATGTGAAAAGCATGGTTTTAATATTTATACACGTAAATTAAGTGATATAATTAATAAAAAAAGAAGGAAACGTCAAAGTTTACATTTGACTGGGAAAAAGGTAAAAAATGCATACCCAACAAAGGTTGGTTCAGAGAAAAGAAGGGAAGTTTTGCTAAAGGTTTTATGGTTATTGCTGGGTTCTCTTATAACGGAAAACTTAAAATAAGGAAAGTAGAAAAAAATGTCAAAATTAACTCGGATTACTATCAGAAATATGTTTTAACACCCGTTTTCAAAAAAGACATTCCACAGACATTACCCAAAAAATCTTCACTGTGTTAAGTTCCATCAGGATAAGTCTACCAGCCTTACCTTTAAATCGACTGCTATATTTTTTGAGAAAATGAGAAATGAAACCGGAATTGAGGCTATTCCATTTAAATACATCCCACCCAAGTCCCCCCGACCTGTCTCCTATGGATTACTGTGCATTCGAACTTTTAAAACACGCCATTTATAAGCGGCATCCCAAAACATTGGATAGACTCTAGAAGATTGTGATGGAGGAGTGGAAATTAATCAACCTTGATATTTTAAGAAAAGCTCTTTTATCTTGGAAATCAAGATGCAATATGATAGTTCAATTAAACGGCTATCAGATTAACATATTAGAATATAAAATTCTTATCCTTCTTTATATATATATATATATATAAATTGAAAGATTTTAATCGAAAACTATGCATAAACTACTGTATGTACAAAAAAACCCATCTCTAGCATATCTGTTACAAATGAGTAACTATGGACCAAGACTAAGGATAAAGATAGAAGGTAACATATCACTACAATGGAAAGGGGGATGAGAAGAATATTAAATACAAGAATCACAATTAAAAAGTATATATAAAAATATAAATAAAAATGAAAATGAAAACACGGCAAAAATGAGAAAAGGCAATAATAATTAGCTCTAGATAAAAAATTAAGACATAGAGAACAATCAATTGAAACTACACGAAAAATGGCGGTTAGTTCGAAATTGCATTCTCATCAGGACAACCATACAATTCGATTTAAAACCGATAGAATAGCCAGTTTCTGACAATGGCGATAGTATTTAACTATAGACACCATTGGAACTGTCTACTGGCTAGTGGAAGGAGAAAAATAAATCAATTGAATTACAAATCAGAAAAATAATACCTCCTCGAACAGAAATATGAACTCACAAGCATTGCTATCACGTGTAGGTTGAACAAGCGACTGAGCATTTCACCTCACTTCGTCAATGCGAGTGGGCACCGGAATGAATACATATGAACGAAACATAATATGTATGGAGACTTTCAAAAATATTAATCAGTATAAAACTCAGGACAAGTGGAAAATAGTCATTCGAAAATAGTAAACAGTATTAGACTCAGGCAAAGTGGTAAGTTCGGTGATAGGAATTGGTGAATTCTCAAAAATGAGTTATCCAATCAAAGATAAATAATGCATGTGTAAAATTATTACGTGGTATATATATATACATATATATATATTTCAAAATTGTTACAAAAATGTGACAATTGTGACAAATGTGACAACACAAAAATGTGTGAACAAACACCCTCGGTAAAATCTATCATTTTAAAATGTAAAAAGTTAGCCGCAACCTCTACAGATGCAATTCCTTATTTCAGATAGTTTCAAAACTACAAGCACGCGCCTAGTCGTCACTCAAGTAAGGAAACACGCCTAATCTTTCTGAAAGGGAAAGCAAAATGAATACAGCCTGTAAAATATAAAGAAAACCATCTCTCTATGCACCTAATCTTCGGCCTCAAGTTCGCTGTCATACGAAGCGTGCCCCAGCCTCCCCTGCAGCGCTATTAAATTTTTTCTCTTTACTCACTCCCCTCTTGTGATAAAAAAAAATGAGCAGTATAGAAAAAAAAAATGCATAAAAAACTAATCGCCTCTTTTCTCATCGTTTGCCCTTGAATATTGCAAGGCCCACTTTTTTCCAGACAGGTGTTCTACGGAGTAATATGTATACTTATATAAAAAAAAAAGCGGCATCTCTAACATAGAGTAAGAATAAGAAAAAAGCAGGTGCCAATATTCTTCTCACCCCCAAGGAAGAATAATAAGAGGTTTCGAGTGGTGTAGACAGCAGGGGTGGACCTACAGGTGGGGCTGTGTAATCTGTAATGGTTATTGCGATTATGGCCTTCTCTTTTAATGTCAGTGATTTTACGGATATGTATGTTTATAATAAGCGTAATAGTGAGTAGTCATAAATTGGATACTGTGACAGAGGGAAGGCTGTGCAAGAACGTTTCAGTATTTCAATTTAACATTGATATCTCAATGTCGTAAAGAATATATGTCTCAACAGGGAATCAAATTGTCAATATAAGGGTGAATATATGACTTATCCATTGAGCTGAGATGTTTATCGTTTAACTTGATATTGATAATGGAATGTATATTCTTCGGTTCTGTATCCTATTATTATTATCCAATTATTAGCATTAATTTTCAGAAGTTTGATTTCAAGAATAGACAGCAAAGGATTTCGGCATTTGAGATGTAATCAATGGGTAATTATAGTTACCACAGTGGAATAAAAAACTATACACTCGCAAAAAGCAGGGAATGAAGAATGCAAGCTGTGAATATGAAGTATGCGAACTGTGAATATGAAGTATGCGAACTGTGAATATGAAGTATGCGAGCTGTGAAAGATTTCAGATAAAAATTTAGTGTAACAAATAATTAGGAAATTCGAAGTTGTAAAAAGAAAATAATTTCAATGTTTGAGAATCCCAATACAAAAGAGCATATAAATTTTTAGAACAAGGACATATTAAGGACATATTTTGATGTAGGAGGGACGAACCAAAAACAATGGTATTTTTCAAATCAGCACACCCATTTCCAATAGAATAAAACTTTTTACTTTCCTTATATACAATAATGTATAAGGAAAGTATTGTGACGGGGTCGAAAATTCGAATTCGAGTTTCCGACGGGAGAGCACGTTTCAAGCATCTCTGATCACGAATCGAACATTTTTGAAGTGATGGCTATGTGTGTGTGTGTGTGTGTGTGTGAAAGTATGTGTGTGTGACGACTGATGAACGAATGGACCGCTTCGAACGAAATTTGGTACAAAAATTGGAAGCCTATTGTTTTCATACGCAATCGAATGTTCAGAAGCCCCCTAAATTTTCGAGTAAAATTTTGAAAAAATCGTCAAAAAATCAAAACCACTAATAAAGTTACGCAAATAGGCATTTCTTATGTAATTTTTCATTAGAAAACGATTGACATAAATTTTAGAACAGTAACATAAACCTTTCTCGAGACATTGCACATTTTTCAAAAAATATATTAAAAAATCATATAAAATAAAAAAAAAAATATTTCCTATTGAGAAACATTTTCACTTTTCATATGTAATACATGCGATAAATTTGGTGACATCATTCTAGTGCATCTAGCTCGTTTCATTCATGAGAAAAGATACTTTGAGTAATACTTTTGTATTTCAGCGACAATAGTCATTTATCTGCTGGAAGAATAACTTATTGCTCCGTCCATAACGCTTGGCGAGATTTCGGCGACGAATTTGGTGAAATGTCGTCAACTCGGCGACTTCCTTAAATGTTGCTAAATTAACGAAAATCTCGCCAAATGGATAAAAATAACGCTAAATCAATGAAAATGACGACTTATTAACGAAAATTCAATATCTTGGAATGAATATAAATATCTACTTTAAAAACAATCTATTTTTTTTTTACTGTAAAAGTAGTAAATTCATTGCATTATATAAGGAAAGTCATGTGCTGCCCACATCAGATTTTTTCTTTGAAGATATGAAAATTATTTTGACTAGTTTTATTAATTACCATTATTAGACAAGCTGCTACACATTTTTTAAAACACATTTAAAGTAATGTAATTAAGGTTTGAAGTAAAAATATTTATTTTTTAAATGCTTTATCTGGATGGCCCTTTCTCTAGACTATCAACTTCAAGATATGAGAGCTTTTCTTATAGTCATGAATGGTATTTTAATCTATTCCTCGTTCACAGTTTTCCATAGACCATCCATTGCTTTAGGTATGAGTTTAGAAAGTTCTCTTTTAGCAATGCAACAAGAAAGAACAATCATGCTTAAAGCATTGATTATGAAACACTTTCCAACTTCAATGCAATTTTATTTAAACATGTCTAAAATGCAATGCATTCCTCGGTAATATTCTAAAACTTATCGCAATACTACATTAATTTATTATATTTGAAAACTTAAACCTTCATCGAAAAAAATGAACTTCATTCAAATGACGGCATTGAAATATAAATTGCCTGGTTTAAACATCTCTAAAATGTGATACATTCCTCGGTAATAATTTTAGAATTATCATAGTGCTACGATAATTTATTATATTTGAAAACTTCATCGAAAACAACTGAAATTCAAATGACGTCATAGAAAAAATAACACGCCTGGCTCTCTCTTATGGAATGGGAAATTATTTATGAATGAAGCAGCATTTCATTCATAAATAATTTCCCATTCATGTCATTCATCACAATACTATAATAATTTATTTTATTTAAAAATTAAGACCATGGAGCTACAAGTAATTAAACTCAATGCGTAAAACTTCATCGCAAAAAATCGTCCTTCTCTTTGTAAAATCAATGAATATTTCATTCATATCAGCTAAGCAGACTCCATGAACTAAATGATTTTGTGTTAAAGAAATACAGCAATTCTAATACAACTCATTCTACATATGTTGCTGTTTACAGTTTACATAGGTGAAAAATAGGCTTTGTTGTAGAAATAATCAAATTTGAATGAGCATTTAAACTCAAATATATTGTAATTGCGTTGTATCAGTATGTAGATTCAAAGAATTTAAGTAAAAATAAAGTGGTTTTAGGACGGATACAACACTCAATATGAATTAAAAAGAACTTTAAAAATCACGATTTTGAGACAAGATGGATGCCATATATCATTTTGAAGTGGGTCATGTGATCTTTTCATATCATGGTCACGTGATCGCTTCATATAGGAGGTGTTATTATTATTTTAATTTTTATTTAAAAAACTACTGAATGTATTTTGCTGAATTTTTTTTTATATATTTTATGGAACAATTTGACTATTACCTAAAATTTTCGAAGCAATTTGTGAATTTTAAATCCGCTTAAATAACGTTTGAAAAATTAGGTCCCATAGGGCTCAATGTATTTCATTTTTTCAACCCGGGTTCAATCCGAAACTAATTGGGTGATATTATTCATTTATATTCCCGTAGGTTCTACAGACCGTCTGAACAACATACTAAAATTTCATTTTGATTAAGTCATTTTTACGGCAGTTATCGTGCTAACAGACAGACAGACAGAATGAACAAAGTCATAAACACTTTTCAGCTTTGTTGTAAAGTGTTAAAAATACAATAATCCATTGGTGACATAACAGGGAACTTTGAAGGAATATGAGCAAAAGGTATAGCTTTAATATCTGTATCTTTCGTCATTTTTTCAAGAAATTTAGCGGTAGATTTTGATGTGTGACTGGCAGCTGTATCCTGCTGAAGTTCTACTCTATTAAGACTCTGTGGATAAATGGATGATATTTCTTCTTTAAATAAAAGTGTTAAATCATTGTCTTGATAATATATTGAATTGATTTTGACATTTTTTCGACTTTTCTTTACTTCAGTTTACGGAAATTACTTTGTACGGAATTGCTTTGTACGGAAAGTCAGAGATAATAATGAATTCCTTAATAAAACCTTCTTTTAATTCTTAGAGCCAAGCTTTCTGGTCGTTTTCTTTACGTTTCGAGACAGTAAATCGATTTTTAACACTTTACAATAAAGATGAAAAGTGTTTATGACTTTGCTCATTCTGTCTGTCTGTCGGTTAGCACGATAACTGGCGTAAAAATGATTATCAAAATGAAATTTTAGTATGTTGTTCAGACGGTCTGTGGGACCTATGCGAATATAAATGTATAATATCACCCAATTAGTTTTGGATTGAACCCGGGTTGAAAAAATTAAATACATTGAACCCTACGGTACCTAATTTTCCAAGCATTTTTTAAGCGGATTTAAGATTCACAAATTGCTTCGAAAGTTTTAAGAAATATTCAAATTATTCCATAAAATATATAAAAAAAAATGCAGCAAAATACATTCAGTAGTTTTTTAAATAAAAATTAAAATAATAATTACACCTTTTATATGAAGCGATCACGTGACAATTTTTTGAAGAGATCATGTGTCCCACTTCAAAATAAAATATGGCATTTATCTTGTGTCAAAATCGTGATTTTTTAAAGTTCTTTTTAATTCATATTTAGTGTTGTATCCGTCCTAAAACCGCTTTATTTTTGCTTAAATCGAATGCTATATACTGAAACAAAGCAATTACAATATATTTGAGTTCAAATGATCATCCAAATTTGATTATTTCCACAACGAAGCCTAATTTTCTCTTATGGGAAATGTAAACAGCAAAATATGTAGAATGGGTTATATAAGAAATGCTGCATTTCTTTTAACGCAAAATTATTTAGCTCATGGAGTCTTCAATATAGCTGATATGAAATATTCTTTGATTTTACTGAGAGAAGGACGATTTTTTCGATGAAATTTTAAGCATAGAGTTTAATTACTTGTACTTCCATGGTCTTAAGTTTTTAATTAAAATAAATTATTACAGTATTGTAATGAATGAAATGAATGGAAAAATGGTTATGAATGAAAATCTGCTTTTACAGAGAGAGCCAGGCGTGTTATATTTCGATGACGTCATTTGAATAAATTTCAGTAGTTTTCGATGAAGTTTTCAAATATAATAAATTATTGTAGTATTATGATAATTTTGAAACTATTACCGTGGAATGATGTATCGCATTTTAGAGATGTTTAAACCAGGCAATTTATATTTCAATGCTGTTATTTGAAAGAAGTTCATTATTTTCGATGAAGTTTTAAGTTTTCAAATATAATAAATGAATGTAGTATTGTGATAATTTTAAAAATATTACCGAGGAATGTATCGCATTTTAGAGATGTTTAAATAAAATTGCATTGAAGTTGGAAAGTGTTTCATAATCAATGCTTTATGCATGATTGATCTGTTTTGTTAAATATTTAAATCTTTATTTATTAATTTGTTTACGTTAGCTACAGAGGTAAAGACACTGCAATTGTTCTTTGAGTCGGTAGAGATTTTATTTTTAAAATAGTCGTAATGCACGTACCTTCTTTGGGTATTCATTCGTTGTTCTTTTTCCGGTCAAGAGTAATACATGTATTTTTCCCTTTATTATTAGTAATATTATTAATAATATTGTTAATTTTGTATTTCAGAAATGCAAATTTTATGGGTTTCACAGCGTATTTCGGAAAGAGCAAAAAAGTTTTCAGTCCAAAAGTTTGTTTATATGCGTCATTTTCAAAATTGCCAAAATTTAACTACACCAAACGATAATTTAATTGTTACTTTCCTTATATTCAATAATGTATAAGGAAAGTATTGTGACGGGGTCGAAAATTCGAATTCGAGTTTTTGACGGGAGAGCACGTTTCAAGCATCCCTGATAACGAATCGAACATTTTTGAAGTGATGTCTGTGTGTGTGTGTGAAAGTATGTGTATGTGTGTGTGTCTGTGTGTGTGTGTGTATCAGTGAGTCTGTGGAGACGATAACTGACGAACGAATGGACCGATTCAAACGAAATTTGGTATAAAAATTACAATCCGTAAACACTGGAAGCCTATTGTTTTCATACGCAATCGAATGTTCAGAACCCCCCTAAATTTTCGAGTGAAATTTTGAAAAAATCATCAAAAAATCAAAATCTCTAATAACGTTACGCAAATAGACATTTCTTATGTAATTTTTCATTAGAAAATGATTGACATAAATTTTAGAACGCTAACATGACCCGTTCGCGAGATATTGCACATCTTTCAAAAAAGATTATCAAAAAGTCATATAAAATAAAAATAAAATATTTCATATTGAGAGACATTTTCACTTTTCATATGTAATACCATGCGATAAATTGGGTGACATCATTCTCGTGGATGTAGCTCGTTCCATTCATGAGAAAAGATACTTTGAGTAATAATTTTGTATTTGAACGCCAATAGTGATTTATCTGCTGTAAGAATAACTTATTTATCCGCCCATAACGCTTGGCGAGATTTTGGCGACGAATTTGGTGGAATGTCGCCAACTTTGTGACTTTTTTAAATGTTGCTAAATTAACAAAAAACTCGCCAAGTGGATAAAAATGACACTAAATGAATGAAAATGACGACTCATTGACGAAAATTTTATATCTTGGAAAGAATATAAATGTCTACTATAAAAATAATCTATTTTTTTTTACTGTAAAAGTAGTAAATTCATTGCATTATATATAAGGAAAGTCATGTGTTGCCCACATTAGATTTTTATAAAATGAGTCGTAATGAGATTTTTTTTTTAAATTTAAGTTTTGTTACTTTTTGCAAGAAAATCGTTCTAAAAATGTGCAAACGGTCTTTGCAGTTAATAACCAAAAATTAAAGACATTTAATAAAATGTTTAGATTCCCATTCCCTGTGAAAACTTTCTGAATACGACAAAGCTTTCTATGATTCAGATATTATCGTTAAAACTATTCTGGTATTTGTTAACATTCATTTGCTGCACATCGATCAAATTACTAAGTTACAACACGCGACAAGCATCCTTACCTTAATACCTTAAATACTTCCCAAGCTTGCATATCCCAACACATGTAAAAATGCAATAACAGTTTAAACATAGGATTTGTAATGATCCCCAAGTTATGTATACTCACAATTAGAAAAAAAAAATGATTATATTATAAATCCGTCAGATTTTTTTTTTTTTCTCATCCTCAAATTGGAAGTGCGCTGTAGTATATTAAGCTCACAAAGCGCGACCTTTAAATTATAGCTCATAAACACTCGCGCGCTCCCTGGGGGGAAAACTCGCGGATTTTGGAAAACTTTCATAAACCGTTTTTTCTCCTAAATATACAACCATAAAGTAAACACTGGAAGGGGGGTAAAAATGTTCAGAGATTATTCTTGTAAACTCAGAGTAATTCAAAAAAAGATCACGTTGTATTTACGTTTTTGTTCCAAAAAATGAAGTTCTGTAAATACATCTGACGTCGAGGCTGCGAGAGATGGAAAAAAAAAATGGCGAAGAAAAACTCATATTCTATAAGTAGCCCGAAACAATATGGAGTGTACCGGCGGAGCATTACTCGTCGAGTTATTTTTGATGTGTATTACCTGAGCTTGCGGTAAAAAATAGCGAGGTACTCAAGATCGTATATGTAAACAGCCGACGAGCATTAAGAACGAAAGGGGAAGCGAGGAAAGGGAGAAAAAATGATATAAGTAAATGCTGCCATTTCTTTGACAAATGAGCGCCCCTCACTGCAAGAACTGTTAAAAAAGAATTTACCTGTTGCTACCGGAGAGCTTGGTGGATGGGTATAAAAAGACGTTCGAAGTAGTGGGATTTGAAAAGTCATCGGCTCAGACGCTGTACGACCAGGTCTGTCCAACACTTTACTATGTAAAGGGCCATTTAAAATTTTTTCATGGATCTGAAGGGTCAACGGTTTCCCCGAGTTCCAGAAAAGGAAAAGAAATAATAAAAGCGAAGATATTTGAAATGGATCATAAAATTAGACATTAAAAATTTCGACAGTAATTTTACTACTTTATTTTACGTTGTTAGACCAAATGCTGAGATAATGTGAGGTCTGGCATTGCTTCGCTACTTACACAAAATGTCAATATCTGCTACGCTTGATGTAACGATTCGATGATGTCGCCGTTATTCATTATTTCTGAAGAATTTATTTTTTTACAAATTTTGTTTTTAAAATCAATGAATATTTTTAATTCTCAAACAGTAGTAGGAGGGCCGGATTAAAACACTGGGTGGGCTGCATTCTGTCCCAAGGGTCATATATTGGACAACCTCGGCAGAACCCCCCCCCCCCCATATTTTACAGAGCACCATGTATTGGGCAACCTTGGTTGAACCTCTATATTATACAGAGCTCCATATATTGGACAACCTTGGTTGAACCCCCCCCCCCATATTTTACAGAGCACCATGTATTGGATAACCTGGGTTGAACCTCCATATTTTACAGAGCTCCATATATTGGACAACGTTGGTTGAACCTCCCATATTTTACAGAGCACCATATATTGGGCAACCTTGGTTGACCCCCTCCCCATATTTTACAGATCTCCATATATTGGGCAACCTTGGTTGACCCCCCTCCCCATATTTTACAGATCTCCATATATTGGACAACGTTGGTTGAACTCCCCTATTTTACAGAGCACCATGTATTGGCCATACTTGGTTGAACTCCCCATATTTTACAGAGCACTATGTATTGGACAACTTTGGTTAAACACTCCATATTTTACAGAGCACCATGTATTGGACAACCTTGGTTAAACCCCCATATTTTACAGAGCTCCATATATTGGACAACCTTGGTTGAACTCTCCCTATTTTACAGAGCACCATGTATTGGATAACCTGGTTTGAACCCTCATATTTTACAGAGCTCCATATAGTGGACAACCTTGGTTGAACCCCCATATTTTACAGAGCACCATATATTGGGCAACCTTGGTTGACCACCTCTCCATATTTTACAGAGCTCCATATATTGGACAACCGTGGTTGAACCCCACCTATTTTACAGAGCACCATGAATTGGACATACATGATTGAACCCCCATATTTTACAGAGCACCATGTATTGGACAACCTTGGTTGAACTTCCCATATTTTACAGAGCTCCATATATTGGACAACCTTGGTTGAACTCCCCCTATTTTACAGAGCACCATATATTGGGCAACTTTGGTTGACCACCTCCCCATATTTTACAGAGCTCCATATATTGGACAACTGTGGTTGAACCCCCCTATTTTACAGATCACCATGTATTGGACATACATGATTGAATCCCCATATTTTACAGAGCACCATGTATTGGACAACCTTGGTTGAACCCCCCATATTTTACAGAGCTCCATATATTGGGCAACCTTGGTTGAAACCCCCTAATTTTACAGAGCTCCAAAATCATCTTACAATGGCATCACAAAATCTAGGACTCTTACACTCTTCTCTTGCATTTCTTTTAGTGAACATTTTTTCTCAACACTTTAAAGAATAAACAAGAAAGATCGATCATGCATAAATCATTGATTATGAAACACTTTCCAAATGAAATGCAATTTTATTTAAACATCTCTAAAATGGGATGCATACAACGGTGATATTTTAAAAATTATCACAGTACTACAGTAATTTATTATACTTGGAAACTTAAAACTTCATCAAAAATGTCAATTCTATAAATTGTTTGCTTCTCTATGTAAAACCAATGAATATTTTATTCATATTACTTATATTTCAGACTCCAGAGAGAAATAATTTTACGTGATAAAAATTAAGCAATTCTTATACCGCTCATCCTGCAATCGCTTGATTTGTTTACATTTTGCATGCAGTAGAAATAAGGCTTCGTTGCAGGAATAATCAACCTTTAGTGATTAAATAAAATCAAATATATTGTAATTGTGTTGGCACAAAATGTAGAAACATTATTTAGAAAACTACCTAATATATTTTGCTGAGATTTTTTTTACGCATTTTACGTAAAAACTTGAATATTTCCTATAATTTTCGAAGTAATTAGTGAATTTTAACTCAGCTTTCAAAATGTTTAAAAAAATAGTTCCCATAGGGTTCAATGTATTTCACTTTTCAACCTGGTTT
Organism: Amaurobius ferox; assembly: GCA_951213105.1. NCBI lineage: Eukaryota > Metazoa > Arthropoda > Arachnida > Araneae > Amaurobiidae > Amaurobius > Amaurobius ferox. The sequence goes on from OX578154.1 coordinate 28,853,697, forward strand.
AAATCCGAAACTAACTCGGTGATATTATTCATTTTCATTCCAATATGTCCCACAGATCGTTTCAATAATATACTAAAATTTCATTTTGATAAAGTCATTTTTACGGCAGTTATCGTCCTAACAGACAGACAGACAGACAGAATGAACAAAATCATAAACACTTTCCAACTATATTGGAAAAGTGTTAAAAAGCGATATACAGATCTGATTTGAGGCAACACAAACTCGGCTATTTAATTTGATTAGCCGTTGAGTAAGACAATTCGAAAACTCGAATTTGAAAATGCTATTAAGGTCCTGGAAGAAAGAAAATGCATGAAAAAGATTTTTTGAATTAATTTATTGAGTTAATCATTGTTTATTGTATTTGAAGCCTGGTATTTAGAAGCAACTTTTATATGTATGATATTCTTCTAGGAAGGAAAGGAAAATATTTCATTCTAATTTCTAGGCTTTGGAATATTCAGTAAAGTTTACTTCTGTTTAAAATAAATATTTTTAACACTTTACAACAAAGTTGAAAAGTGTTTATGATTTTGTTCATTCTGTCTGTCCGTTAGCACGATAACTGCCGTAAAAATGACTTAATCAAAATGAAATTTCAGTATGTTGTTCAAACGGTCTGTGAGACCTATGGGAATATAAATGAATAATATAACCTAATTAGTTTTGGATTGAACCCGGGTTGAAAATATGAAGTACATTGAACCCTATGGGACCTAATTTTTCAAACATTTTTTAAGTGAATTTAAAATTCACAAATTGCTTCGAAAATTTTAGAAAATATTCTAATTATCCCATAAAATATATAAAAAAAATGTCAGCAAAATATATTCAGTAGTTTTTTAAATAAAAATTAAAATAATAATTACACCTCTTATATGAAGCGATCACGTGATGCACTTCAAAATAAAATATGGTATCCATCTTGTGTCAAAATCGTGATTTTTAAAGTTCTTTTTAATTCATATTTAGTGTTGTATCCATCCTAAAACCGCTTTAATTTTGCTTAGATTCTGTGCATCTACGTACTGAAACAACGCAATTACAATATATTTGAGTTTAAATGATCATCCAAATTTGATTATATTTACAACGAAGCCTATTTTTCACTGATGCAAAATGTAAACAGCAAAATATGTAGAATGAGTTGGATAAGAATTGCTGCATTTCTTTAACGCAAAATTATTTAGCTCATGGAGTCTGCATAGCTGATATGAATGAAATATTCATTGATTTTACATAGAGAAGGACGATTTTTCTCGATGAAGTTTTAAGTATAGAGTTTTATTACTTGTACCTCAATGGTCTTAAGTTTTTAAATAAAATAAATTATTATAGTATTGTGATGAATGAAATGAATGGGAAAATGTTTATGAATGAAATGCTGCTTTTATAAAGAGAGCCAGGCGTGTTTTATTTCGATGGCGTCATTTGAATAAATTTCAGTTGTTTTCGATGAAGTTTTCAAATATAATAAATTATTATAGTACTATGACAATTTTTAAAAACATTACTGAGGAATATATCGCATTTTAGAAATGTTTCAACCAGGCAATTTACATTTCAATGAAGTTTTAGGTTTTCAAATATAATAAATTAATGTAGTATTGTGATAATTTTTAAAATATTACCGAGGAATGTATCACATTTTAGAGATGTTTAAATGAAATTGCATTGTAGTTGGAAAGTGCTTCATAATCAATGCTTTATGCATGATTGATCTTTTTTTTTAACACTTTACAAAAAAGTTGAAATGTGTTTATGACTTTGTTCATTCTGTCTGTCTGTCTGTCTGTCTGTCTGTCTGTCCGTTAGCACGATAACTGCCGTAAAAATGACTTTATCAACATGAAATTTTAGTATGTTTTTCAGACGGTCTGTGGGACCTATGGAAATATAAATAAATAATATCACCCAATTAGTTTTTTATTGAACCCGGGTTGAAAAAATTAAATACATTGAACCCTATGGGACCTAATTTTTCAAACATTTTTTAAGTAAATTTAAAATTCACGAATTGCTTCGAAATTTTTAGAAAATATTTACATTATCCCATAGAATATATAAAAAAAAATTCAGTAAAACATGTTGAGTAGTTTTTTAATTAAAAATTATTTAATATAGGGAAAAAAAACAAATTCAATTAAATTCTGACTTTGGGATATCCTCCAGAAAGAAAAGAGAGATATATTTTATAATAAATATATCTCCAAATATTTAATCAATTTGCATATAGGAGAGGCTTCACATTTTAAAATAAATTTGGTAGATAACAATTTTTCATTTTTTTTAATCTTATATAACTCTTCATGATATACTTATTCGATGGCATTTTATAAGCACTTTCCTACGTCCTAGAGAGTTAAAATTTGGTACACAGCTTAAATGTGTTGAACATTTTATTCGACAAAAATTTGATGGATCTTTAAATATAGATCATACATTTTTTTCGAAATGGCCTGAAAATAATCCCCGTTCACTTCTATAAATCATTGGTGTAATATTGTTAAAAATTCTGATATGGACAGCACATGTCTTTCTCTGCAGACCCTATGGGACCTAATTTTTCAAACATTTTTTAAGCGGATTTAAAATTCACAAATTGCTTCGAAAATTTTAGGTAATATTCAAATTGTTCCATAAAATATATAAAAAAAAATTCAGCGATATATATTCAGTAGTTTTTTAAATAAAAATTAAAATAATAATTACACCTCTTATATGAAACGATCACGTGACCATGATATGAAACGATCACATGACCCACTTCAAAATGATATATGGCATCCATCTTGTTTCAAAATCGTGATTTTTTTAAGTTCTTTTTAATTCATATTGAGTGTTGTATCCGTCCTAAAACTACTTTATTTTTGCTTAAATTCTGTGCATCTACATACTGAAACAACGCAATGACAATATATTTGAGTTTAAATGCTCATCTAAATTTGATTATTTCTACAACTAAGCCTATGTTTCACCTATGTAAAATGTAAACAGCAAAATATATAGAATGAGTTGTATTAGAATTCCTGTATTTTTTTAACACAAAATAATTTAGTCCATGGAGTCTGCATGGCTGATATGAATGAAATATTAATTGATTTCATAAAGAGAAGGACGATTTTTTTCGATGAAGTTTCAAGCATAGAGTTTAATTTTTTGTAGCTCCATGGTCTTAAACAAAATGTTTAAATAAAATAAATTACTATAGTATTGTGATGAGTGAAATGAATGGGAGAAAGTTATGAGTGAAATCCTGTTTTTATAGAGAGATCCAGGCGTGTTATTTTTTCTATGACGTCATTTGAATTAATTTCAGTTGTTTTCGATGAAGTTTTCAAATATAATAAATTATCGTAGTATTATGATAATTCTAAAACTATTACCGAGGAATGTATAACATTTTAGAGATGTTTAAACCAGGCAATTTATATTTAAATGCCGTCATTTGAATGAAGTTCATTTTTTTCGATGAAGGTTTAAGTTTTCAAATATAATAAATTAATGCAGTATTGTGATAAGTTTCAAAATATTACCGAGGAATGTATCGCATTTTAGACTTGTATAAATAAAATTGCATTGAAGTTGGAAAGTGTTTCATAATCAATGCTTTAAGCATGATTGATCTTTCTTGTTTATTAGATAATCTAAGTATTCAAAATAGTTGATTTATGATAATATTGCGAAACAATTGCATACGTGAATTAAATGGTAATAATTATTAGTATTAAAATTGTATTTTTTATCACATAAATTAGTTATTATCTTATTTAACGAATCAATGCAATGATTTAAAACCACTATTACTACTTACACTATTACTACTAATTAGTGGTTCAGTAGGCTATAATTTCAATTATTTGGATGGAAATCTAATTTGATATTATTATTACCTATATATATATAAAGAAGAAAAGTATATATGTATGTATATATGCATATATGTGTATGTACGTATGTATGATCCAACATCATGGGAGAACGGCTGAACCGAATTTGATAAATTTGGTGGGTAGTTTTAAAACAGCCTCACTTAAAATTTAGTCTCTGTTTCGAGTTTCTACAACCAGGCGTTCTCGAGATATTAGTGAAAAACGAAACTTTTGTTTGTTTCATCATTACGCGAGAACAGCTGCACCGAATTTAATGAAATTTTCTGGGTAGCTTTGAAAGACTGGGTAGCTTTGAAGACTAGGGGTTGCTGAAATATTAATGGAAAACGAAACTTTTCCCTAGGAGTTCTACTCTTTAACTCCATAATTCCCAACGAAAAAGGTTGGTTTAAAACATGAAAGTCAATTAAATCTCTGAGTTTTGTGGGAGTTTATTGAACGTATTAGTCACTTTTGACAATCGCAAGTTTGAAATATGAATTTAAATGGAAACTCTATCACCATGGTTAATTTTTCACATTTACATTGTTGCCTAGCGTTTAAGGGGACGGTGGACGTTGAAATGAGCAAAAATCGGCTAAAAAAGTTTTAATATATAACATTATTTTACACATTTAACATTTGCTTACGGGTGGGACAGCGTCCATCCCAAACGAAGAACCTCCCAAAAAGGCAGGCATTTGATATACCCTATCCCAAACAGTTCGACCCTCCCCCCTTTGCAGACATTGGCGTCCATGGAAATCGCCGACAAAAACATTGCACCTGCTAGCAGGTGCAACGTTTCTGTCGGAGATTTCCATAGGGGTTCGAATTGTTTGGGATAGGGTATGTCAAATACCTGTCATTGTGGGAGGCTCTTCGTCTGAGATGGACGCTGTCCCACCCGTAAGCAAAAGGTTGAATGCATTTTTTTCGAAAAGGAATTTTCAAAGGTTTTACATTTTTAAAATGCTCCATGCGTCTAAATTTTTGTCTGAGATGTATGAAATTTGGCAAAAAGACACCTCTCATACTTTTTAATGAAACTGGGTATGCATTTCATAGTTGGACTTTATTAAGGTAATTAAAAGTGAATAAGAACCTAATTAAATGATGAAAATTAAGTTTTAATGCAGAAAAATATTTTTAAAAAATTAACTTTCTAAGGGATTAAAAAATGAATACCCAAATTGGTTCATAATGTGTTTTTGAGTGATCATAATGTAAAATTAATCAAAAATGTGAACAAATGGCACGCAAGGAGCATTTTCAAATTTTCGTTAAAAAAAATTAAATTAAAAAAAATACAAAATTGAAAAAAAAATTAATAGTATTGTATATAGTAATGTTAAGAGGAATATTTATACAAATTTTCACGTTTCTAAGTCAATAAATAAATAAAAAAAATTTCAACGTCCATTGTCCCCTTAAGAGTCATTTCAGTTTTCCTTTCAAACTGTACATATTTTAAACTATACATATTGACTGTACATCAATTGTGAACACCTAATAATCACACTCCGAGACGCTGCCCGGAGGTCCTAGTTGCGAAGGGCATACCGAAAGCAGCTATGACTTATATAATGCAGTGATTTTTTTTCTTACATAATGCAATGAATTTACTTCTTTCACAGTGAGAAAATGATGTATAAGATTCACGGCCCTATATGTTCCGGTGTAATTTTTATCAGAGTTTTGCATCGTAAATCCCGAGCAACGCCGGGTAATCGCTGCTAGTCTGTTATAACTAAACAAATTAAATCTTCAACATCTTTATTATGGAGTTTTACGTTGCGTATAACATCAGATGCTGAAAACGAAGCTAAATATTGGACTTATTTTTAATGTATTTTACAGCAATGGATAATATAATAGCTCCTTTTGTGTTGTGGCTACTCAAACAGGAATGTTATCTTTTGTTAGAGTTGGCATCCTTTGACTAAACCGAATTTTTAATTTACATTTTAAAGTACGTTCATAATGATAAAGATACAAATTAGCCAAAATACTACTGCTACCACAACCACCTTGCGAAATTCTAGATGCTTGTAAGTATAATTTATTACCCAGAAATACATAATTGTTAAATAAAACAAAGTGGAGAAGTTTGGGAAAATTTTGGATTTTTATATGATCAGAATTATTAGTAACTAGCAGCATACCCGTTCTTCGTACGGAGTATATAATATAAAGAAACTTGAAATTCATAATCATGCCCAAATTCTTATAGTATACTAAATGACATGTTTAATCAAAATATTCTGTTAAAATATTTAATATAATGCTCCTAAAAAGAAGTTTAAGAATCTCTGTTCTCGCTATATAAAATTATCTTCATGGACATATCTGAAGAATAAAACATCTTGGACCCCTTATGTAAGCAAATATAAAAAAAAATATGGAATTGAATCAATATATGCAAAATAAAAGCGTTAAAATTGTATGGGACCCGTACTAATTATATACGCGAATATTAGAAAATATAACCTGTATTAGTAGATTACATGTATAAATTGAAAATACCAATAAACCCGTAATCTTTAAATCTGAAGACAGTCATTTATTCCAATATATGTCAAAATTAAAGTGCTAAAATTATATGGGAAGATATACATGTACTACTTATAATGTCCGATTATTAGTAGAAGATTACCCGTTTTGCAATATGAGTCACAAATGTTTTTTGGTAAAATACAACAGACGACGTAATAAATTGAATATATAATTAATCCCCTTAATCTCCATACCAGAAGACTGTACTTGATTCCAATATATATGCCAATATACCTGTACTACTTATATTCTCGTAGGTTAGAAGATATACCCGTGCATTCCTAGAAGATTACTCGTACAACGTACAATATGCGTGTGTCAGCAATTTTTCCCGCAATAAAACAATGGCGTAATAACTTAAAAATATCAATAATCCCTGAATCAATAATTCCGGAAAATATCAATAATAATAATGTTTAAACCTGAAGAGTATAATTGATATTATCCAGTCCAAAATGAAATGGCAATGGAATTTATTTTATATACATATCTTCATTATTCAAATCGGAAGGGATTTAATAAAAATCGTCTGCCGCATAAACACATTGGATTTAAATCCGTTGCTAAGCGACATGATATCATTTGCTTCAAATAAATTGGTAGAAAAAATATCGTCTAAATAGTTATATTTCTATGGAACATTTGGCGACACATCACCCCACACATGGCGACACATGGCCCGACGGACATCACCCCAAAAATAGTCAAAACGTGTTCAGAAGGTCTTAAATCATATATTGGTTTCCGCATCTCGAATTCCAAAACTTTCGTGAAAACAATACTTTCTCTATTACATGGTATGAGAAAGTTAGAATTTAGATTTATATTACCATATGTATTGATAGGGCGCGGTAGCCCAGTGGTTAGCGCGCTAGAATCGCACTCGGTAGGCCCGGGTTCGATTCCTGCCACTGCCATAACTGCTCCGTGTTCACGCGGAGTACGATCACGTTAAACATGTGGGTCCGTAAGTCCTTCCGAGAGGTTGGTGGTAGGGGAAGGAGGGCGCGGTTCCTGTGGATGCCTCCCCCACTGGGTTCCGGTCTAAATTGGGTGGCACTTTTCGGCCGTCCAATCAGTTACCTTACACCTTTCTGGTAGGTCGGACGGTCTGGGTCTCAACAACCATACCATATATATTGATAATTTCATATTCGATTGGAAAGAGTGAATCAAGTTGAAATAGATTATCATCCTTCGATTAATCTGACAAATATTGGATATACATTTTTTACAAATAATCGTATAATTGTTGAAGGCTTTATCTACATTTGCACGTAGTTATAAAATATTTTTGCAAATTAATAATCAAGTTTTTTAAATTACCAACAGCATATATTGATGTAGACATTTTAATGCTACTAATAGTATTTTTAATGATTCTATTCTCTCTTTGGATGAAGTAATTGAATTCCATTGTATTTCGCTGTCAAAACTAGGGCCAGAAATCGTCTGCAAATGAAATTTCTGTTGCCACACGCGAAATAAAATAATTTATAATATCACTTATAATAAATTACCAGAGATATCTCAAGCAAAAGGAACACACATCATTCAACCTACACAGATAAGTAATTTGCCCCACCTTGCGAAGGGGGGGGGGGGCACCTGTTGAAACACCCAGATGCGAGAGGCGATACGCATGAAAGATGGTTTTGAACTCTCCCAAAATTTCGGAGGAAATTTCCTATTTAGTTAATGGGGGAGACATTTTCTCATGAAATATGTGATGTTGCAATGTAATTTACGAGATACATTTTCCCGATAGAGAATGACGTACTGATAACTCCGTTATGACGCGCGTAGCAGCATCAGTCAATGAGAGAGATGGGTTAATTTTTGGCAAACAATCGTGCTGTTTTCATATCGATAATCTATATTATGCACCCAGCCTCAATAAACAACTGAAATTGTATTTAATTTAGCACTTTTGTACCTTCGTGAATATGTTCAGAATTTTGTGAAATCAAAACATATTCAGAACCATTGAAACTCTTTAAAACTTTATAAGTATATCAATAAATATTAATACTACTACAATTAGTAAAACTCATTTTGTACGAAGGATAAAAAAAATTTGAGCAACATTATATAATGCAGCATACAACGTATGTAATGCGGAATACAACGTATATAATGCAGCATACAGCATATATAATGCAGCACAATAATGTAGTATACAGCTGTCTCGAGGATGCGATGGATCCAACTTCGTCAGTGCAATACAACAAATAAATCCAAAGTACAAAAGGGGAATGTTGAGCTCTAAATCTTCTTTAATGATTTTGTTGCGTTAAAGTTAAAAATTTTCTGATTGACCAAATTTGTCTAAAGGGGTCGTATAAAAATTCAAAAAGTGTAATTTTTTGAAAATGAATGGGAGGACTATTTCATTAAGGCAGTCTTATTTCCTACCTTACTTTCAACATATTTGCAATTTACATTGCCCACTTATCTCCAACAGGTAATGAATTAAAACGCGTTTCAATCTTTTTGGGATACCCTTTATAATCTCCTTTGCTTCCTCCTATGCGTCCATTCCTCTTCTGGACTTCGGGTTTGTTGGTTTTCTTGCACTGACAAAGGAGATCCAGCGTATCCTCGAAACAACTGTATGCTGCATTATGGTGTTATTTGTGCTAAAGTGTATATACGTTACTAAAGTGTTCCTTTATTAGTGTACATTACATTCTTGAAGTTTTTAGCGCTTTTAGCCACCCCCCCCCCACATGTGTGAGGATTCTATTATTTATCATATTCTAATTCTACTTTTCCTGATTTTAATTTATGTACTAAACTTCTAAACTTTCATTCCGAGGAATCGCATACTCATGATTGGCCAGATCTATAAAAAGGGCAGACTTTAGAATTACGTCTGGACCATTTTGCCGAGCTCGCGGGCGTGTGTGTGTGTGTTCTAATCGTCCATGGAAGGTTATGGCCTGCAATCTTGTATATATATTGTGTCGTAGTTTGATCATCATAGGTTCAGATTGAAAGATAGTTAAGTAATGAGTTAGGTTTGAAGTTCATTGTAGATTAGTATGTCTCGGGTAGAATTTGTAATGCTAGCGTTGTAAATAAACTGTATATGGATTTGTAATATACATATGTGTGTGTGGTTTGAGTTCCCAGCGAAACTAGTTGCAAATAAAGTTGTTTATTTGCCAAGTGTCGTGGTTCCTTCGCCGAACTCTACTTATTAGGTTATTGGAAGTTTAATTTAGAGTGAAGTAAATTGTAATGGTTCATACAAAAGTGATGATCTTTGGTTGAAGTGGAATAGAACTTCATGCATATCATCCAAAGGCAGAACAAATATAAACCGCATTAGACGTTAAATATAGTCATTCAAATAATAGCTAGTTATACAAGAAGTTAAAATTAGTATAAAATAGTTCCAGAGTGACATACTCGTAAAAAAATCTGATGTGGGCAACACATGACTTTCCTTATATAATGTAATGAATTTACTACTTTTACAGTAAAAAAAAAATAGGTTTTTCTTATAGTAGATACTAATATTCTTTCCAAGATATTGAATTTTCGACAATGAGTCGTCATTTTCATTGATTTAGCTTCATTTTTATCCATTTGGCGAGTATTTCGTTAATTTGGTAACATTTCAAAAAGTCGCCAAGTTGGCGACATTCCGCCAAATTCGTCGCCAAAATCTCGCCAAGCGTTATGCACTAAGAAATAAGTTATTCTTACAGCAGATAAATGACTATTGGCGTTCAAATACAAAAGTATTACTCAAAGTATCTTTTTTCATGAATGGAACGAGCTAGATCCACGAGAATGATGTCACCCAATTTATCGCATGGTATTACATATGAAAAGTGAACATGTTTCTCAATAGGAATTTTTTTTTTTTTATGACATTTTGATAATTTTTTTGAAAAATGTGCAATATCTCGAGAACGGTTCATGTTAGCGTTCTAAAATTTATGCCAATCGTTTTCTAATGAAAAATTACATGAGAAATGTCTATTTGCGTAACTTTAGTTTTGATACTAATGCGTAACTTTAGTACTATTGCGTAACTTTAGTTTTGATTTTTTGACGATTTTTTCAAAATTCCACTCGAAAATTTAGGGGGTTCTGAACATTCGATTGCGTATAAAAGCAATAGGCTTCCAGTGTTTACGGATTGTGATTTTTGTACCAAATTTCGTTCGAATCGGTCCATTCGTTCGTCAGTTATCGTTTCTACAGACTCACTGATACACATACACACACACACACACAGACATCACTTCAAAAATGTTTGATTCGTGATCAGGGATGCTTGAAACGTGCTCTCCCGTCGAAAACTCGAATTCGAATTTTCGACCCCGTCACAATACTTTCCTTATACATTATGCATATAAGGAAAGTAATATATTATACTAGAGCAGCGTTTCCCAAATGGGGGTCGCGACCCACCAAGCCCCAAAAACAAAACGCCGGGTCCCCTAAAATAGCTCCCAAAAACCTAGGTGTTTCGTATTTTCACCAAACTTAAAATCGAGTAAATAATGTTAAGTCTGGGCTTTAAATGGATTATTCAATTAATCGAAACGAAAGATGTTCTCCGTTCGCGTTAGCATCGCCCATCGTCTGGGAGTCTCGCACGTCTCCGATAAGAACACCATTCATGGATTTTTAGTTGTCTTGTGAGGAGCAGTGGTTGGAAAAACTACTTTTTACTTTCCCTGCAATACATGGTAATGTATAGGGAAAGTATTGGAAGCATGCTGAAAATCACAACTCAAGTTTTCGACGGATCTACGTTTCGAGACCTCTAGAATACGAAAAAACTATTTTTAGCGTGACGTCTGTGTGTGTGTCTGTGAGTCTGTCTGTGTGTCTGTGTAATGTATGTATCCACTCTAACTAAAAAACTAATGGATCGAATTTCGTAAAATTTGATATGTAAGTCACTTTGGTATGACTCTGGTGCAGGTAAGTTTTTGGTAGGATTCGTAAAAACAGAACTCGCCCTTTTTTGTGAAATGGTCCGTAAAAATGTTATGTATCCACTCTGGCTAAAATACTAATTGACCAAATTTCACAAAATTTGATAGATAAGTTACTTGGAGACAGCTGTGCGGACCTGGCCTACCTCTCGGCTTTACAGGATTAGGTAGATAAGTTACTACTTGTAGGATGATCTGGTGCTGATTAGATTTTGGTGCGATTCAGAAAAGAAGAACCTGCTTTTTTTTACGAAATGGCCCGCAAAAATCGCCAAAGTCTAAAATAAAAAAAACCTACGTATGCTCAAATGTATCCATTAAATACCTGTTTTATACGTAATTTTTAACGAAGAAAAAAAATAAGATGAACTTCATTATACTAGGACTAGCCGTTCTCCAGATATTTTAGGTTTTCTGTATTTTCTCTACGCCACCTTTGAAAATAAGTTCAGTAACCAAATGAGAACGAAATTTGAATTAAAAGTGAATTAAATTTAAATAAAATAAAGAGAACGTAGATATAAAACTGCAGGGAAAGTATTGCGCTGCCCACATCTGATTTTTTTTCTTTGTAGTAAACTACAACTACTTTATGACAAATGTAGTTAACTACAACTACATTTTTTTAAAAGTTGTGACTACAAACTACTTTTTAAATGTAGTCACTACTTAACTACTTTTATAAGTCGAATTTTGCCACAGCTTCAATTTACACACCAAAAAAAAATAGAGGATGTCGATATACTGTAGTAATTTAACTTGCTTATTCTGAGTAAGTAAAATATACTGACCAACTTATCAATATTTACGCTTTTACCCACTTCTAAGAACACTAAACTAAAACAATAGTATAAATTAAAATAAAAGTAAAAACCATTTATTTAAAAATATGATTGTTCATTTTTAGTAGAATTTACATCTCAAAATTGCAATCAGATAAGCAGAATCTTTTGGGACATAGCAAAAAATCAACTTCATGAAACAATAGCCTTCCTATCCTCAGCATAGAAAATCTTATGTAGTTTCTCTTCGTTCTCTTTAAGGAATCAGCATATGCGTTCGACGAGTAATGCATTAAGTTCCATCTCGTCTTATTCGGTATTATGAGACGAGCAATTATCTCTGAAGATATCGTGTCAACCCACAGTTTTTCAGTTTTTATTTGTTACAAAGTGCTTGGTACTTTGCAAATCCTACATCGTTGCGCAGAACACCAAATTCCAATTTCATACAAAGGAAGAAAAGGTGATCACGTGATATGCAGAATGGCACCTTGTTTGTTTACTGAATTAACGCTAAAAGTTGCGTCAAAACTTTGCGTCACACATTAATGATTTTTTGTATCCCGCTACTCGCTACACTACTTATTTTTAAAAGTAACGCGTTACACTACAGACTACTAGAAAAAGTAGTGTAGTTTCGATACATGTAGTGCGCTACTTCCGCCCACTGGTCAGGAGTATGTAGTTTTAGCAGAAAACGCAGCCCACTTTCTAATACCGTCAAGTGCCTGGCCATTTGCAAAAAAAAAAAAAAAAACAACTTTCTAATGCCTGCCTTTTGACACGACCTACAAGCGTGAAGCAGGTTCCTCAACACTGGTAGAAACTAGAAACTTCAGGTTTGGAGAAAAATATACTTTGGATCGATCTGGTTCGACTGCTAATTGGCTTCTATATTTATTGTTTATAGGAAAATAAATGATTTAGTTTTACTTTGATTTCTTTATATTTTTGCAGGAGTAAATGCTTCTTTATTATGTATGAAAACTGTGTTGGACATTCAAATCTGTTTTATTAACACTTTCCAACATAGTTGGAAAGTGTTTATGACTTTGTTCATTCTATCTGTCTGTCCGTTCGCACGATAACTGCCGTAAAAATGATTTTATCAAAATAAAATTTTAGTATGTTGTTGAAACGGTCAGTAGGACATATGGCAATGTAAATAAATAATATCACCCGATTAGTTTTGGATTGAACCTCGGTTGAAAAAGTGAAATACATTGAACCTATGGGCGCATTGAACCTAGTGACGTTAAGATTCACAAATTGCTTCAAAAATTTTAGGAAATATTCAAATTCATAAAAATATATAAAAAAAATTTCAGCAAAATATGTTCGGTAATTTAAAAAAAAAATTTCAAATAACAATTGCACCTATTATTATATGTAGGGTTCATATGACCCACTTCAAAATAAAATATGGCATCCATATCTTTTCCAAGTGTAAAAATCGCGATTTTTAAAGTTCTTTTAAATTTATATTTAGTGTTGCATCCGTTCTAAAACCTCTTTATTTTTGCGTATTTTTTGTGCATCTATATTCTGCGTGAAATCAATTACAATATTTTTAAGTTTAAATGATCATCACACTTTTTGATTATTTCTACAAAGAAGCCTAAATTTAATGGATGCAGAATGTAAACAAGCGATTGTAAGATGAGTTGGATAAGAATTGCAGAATTTTTATTCAAGCAAAACTATTTAGCTCTGGAGTCTGGAATATAAGTGATATGAATAAAATATTCATTGATTTTACATAGAGAAGTAGGCGATTTTACAGCATTGCATTTTTTGATGAAGTTTTAAGTTTCCAAGTACAATCAATTATTGTAGTACTGTGATAATCTAAAAAATACCAGTGCTGAATGTATGGCATTTTAGAGCTGTTTAAATAAAATTACATTTCAGTTGGGAAGTTTTAAATAATCAATGCTTTACGCATGAGATCTTTCTTGTTTGTATACATCTTAAATTTTTTAATGAAAAAACGTATGCGAATGTTTCCACGGTCTGTACGCCAAAATAATAAAATCTGATGTATGCAGCACATGACTTTCCCTGCAGACTTATATCCACGTTCTCTTTGTTTTAATTAAATTTAATTCACTTTTAATTCAATTTTCGTTCTCATTTGATAACTGGACTTATTTTCAAAGGTGGCGTAGAGAAAATATGAGAAAAATAAAATATCTCGAGAACGGCTAGTCCTAGTGTAATGGAGTTAGTCTTATTCTTTTCTTCGTTAAAAATTACGTATTAAACCAGCATTTAATGGATATATTTGAGCATACGTGGTTTTTTCTTTTAAATTTTGTCTATTTTTGACGGATTTTTTGCAAAATAAAGGCATGTTATTTTTTTCCAAATCATACCAAAATCTAATCAGCACCAGGGTGACCTACAAGTGACCTATCTACCGAATTTTGTGAAATTTGGTTCATTAGTTTTTTAGGTAGAGTGGATACAAGCTTTTGAGGGCCATTTCGCAAAAAAAGACGGGTTCTTTTATCCCGAATCATATCTAAAACTAATCAGCACCAGATTCGCCGACACGTGACACGTCACGCTAAAAATAGTTTTTTCGCATTTTAGAGGTCTCGAAATGCGTAGATCCTTCGAAAACTCGAGTTGCGATTTTCGTCATGATTCCAATTATTTTCTCTATACATTACCATGTATTGCAGGGAAAGTAAAAATAATTGGAGTCTGGCTCAACTCTACTTTTTCATACCAGAATCCATTTTTAGTAGCCTTATTTTTTACAAATTTTTCAAGAAATTTTTGAAAAATTGGTATCATGGGTCAAATGATTACAATTGTAGTGTGTTAACCTTCACTTTGAAAATAATATTTCGATTGATATCAAACTGGACAATGTAACCCCCTCCCCCTAGAGGCGTGTAACTTGCCACCGAGGGGGGGGGGGGGTAACAAAATATGGCATCTATTTTTCACAATGATTGAAACTATAAAGAATCATGATCATTGAGCTATAAATAAACCCTTTTACGTATTGTTATGTCAAATTTTGTCATATGCTGCCATGATAAAAATATACTCTATAACAAATAAATCGACGCATCAAGAAGGAGTTGTCCGATTGTATTGAAATTTCGTATGCAAAGACATTTTGAGCGAACATGCAAATTAATAAAATTTGGTGTCCAATGAATAAATAGTGGGAGCTCCAGCGCATCGGAACTACCCATTCAGCAGGTGTATATAAGGAGCGATTCTGAATCTGTGGTCAAAATGTTTGTTGCATTTCGTCTGCGGATATCTTACGTCTTTGGTAGTCATTTCTGGCATACTGATAGTACAGCTGTACGTAGACAACATTCTACGACCGGTTGTGTTACCGTTCCTTTTGCGACATAACGGACTTACTTTTCAACAAGGTTATGCCCGGCCGCACACGGCACGTGTTGCTATGAATTGTCTTCAAGCTTGCTCAATACTTCCTTGGTCAGCTAGGTCTCCTGATCTGTCTCCCATAGAACACATTTGGGACGCTATGGGAAGGCGATTGCGACCATCCCGGAATGTTGACGATTTAGCCCGACAGTTGAAGACAATTTGACAAGACATTCCGCAAGACACCATCCGTGAACTTTATCAGTCTATGCCACGCCGAGTAACATCTTGTATCCAGGCCAGAGGTGGACCAACGTCTTATTAACTTCCTCTCTTTGTATAAGATCAAACTCTAAATCATTAAATTGCTCTGAAATTTTAATCGTTTCTTTTTCTATGTATGTTTTCACATTCACCAATTTTTATCACAATCGGACTCCTTATTGGTGCGTCGATTTTTTTGTTATAGAGTGTATATGAAATTTTAAATAAATTTCGAAGTTTTCGCTCGAATTTAACGAAATTCTATCTAGTTCTATATTTTTGACAACAAAGCCTGATATAAAGTTTCGTGAAAATCCATTAATATTTGTGGCCACTATTATGCACACAGGAAATTGGCCACAGACGTACAGACAGACAAACAGACTGACAGATGGACATCACTGCAAAAATAGTCAAAACGTATATAGGAGGTCTTAAAACACATATTGGCATCAAAATCTCGAAATCGAAAGTTTTCGTGAAAACAAAACTTTCTCAATAGTACGCGTGAGAAGGTAAAAAATTCGAAGACACGTCGCATAATTGTAAGGATACGATGCAAAGACAGATAATTACGGTTTTACAATTGTAATTTGGCTGTTAACTCTTGTTTTCAAACGCTGGGGATACAGCTGAGTCGAAACCAAAGTATGCCTTGCACCCCAGTCACTCATCGGTTACATAAGTTACACCGGCAAAATGCAAAGGGCCGTAACTCTGCCGACAGACGTAGTTTTCAGGGAGTTGGAGATATTAATAGCGGGGAAATAGATAGAGGGGGAAGGTAGCGAGTTATGTATACGGAAGAAGCGCTGGATTTTGGCAGCTTTAGAAAGAAAGATGAATTTCTCTAGCGAAGAAATGCGCATTGCGAGTAAAAGGAAAAAAGAAAAGTCAAAGTACTTCGAATTGTTGTAGTTTTTTACAAAAATGAATAATTTTTTATCCGTTCAGTCAACAGCAGAACATCCAATTTCTGGATCTCGAAAACTGGCATTCCTGTCAAATTTCGTTGGTAATTTAATACCGGTACTAATACGAAAATATCGGGATTTAGGTATAACTGGTATTTTATATTTATCAAATTGTTAGATTCAAAACTTAACTATTATTCTTTAGTGGTTGTTTTTGACGTGCAGTAGCTCGTAATTTGTGCAGTAAGAAACTGGAATTCTTGCATTGTGATAAAATCTGAAGTGGGCAGTACATGACTTTCCTTACAGACCCAAATTTTATTTTCTCTTTTTTTTCTTTCACAATTCATTAAATTGAGTTTAATTGTACAAAATTACAAGGATAATTATTTGAAATCACACCGAATTTTCAGTATTAATTCAATTTTCACTTTCATTTGTCGAATGAGCGTATTTTCAAAGTTGCAAAAATACGAAAAAACAATAATATCCCAAGAACGGTTAGTCCAAGAGTAATGGGGTTGGTTTTAAATTACGTATGAAATGAGCATTGAATTGATATATTTTAGCATATGCAGTATTTCATTTTAGATTTTGACGATTTCTGAGGCGCATTTCGAAAAGAGAAACCGGATCTCTTTTTTACGAATCGTATCAAAATCTAATCAGCACAAAGGCATCACAAGTGACTTACCCACCACATTTTGTGAAATTTCGTTGAATAGATTTTGAGCTAGAGTGGATACATAAATTGCACAGTTACACACACACACAGAGCTTTCTGGTAGGTCGGACGGTCTGGGTCTCAACAACAACAACACACACACAGAGGGAGAGAGAGAAAGAGAAAGAGAGCGAGAAAAGAGAGAGAAAGAGAGAGAGAAAGAGAGAAAGAAAAAGAGAGAGAAAGAAAAAGAGAGAGAAAGAAAGAGAGAGAGAAAGATAGAGAGAAAGAGAGAGAGAAAGATAGAGAGAAAGAGAGAGCGAGATAGAGAGAATGAAAGAGAAAGAAAGAGAGAAATAAAAAGAGGGAGGAAGAAAGAGAGAGATAAAGAGAGACAGAGAGAGAAAGAGAGAGAAAGAGAGAGAGAAAGAGAGAGAGAAAGAGAGAGAGAAAGAGAGAAAGAGAGAGAGAGAGAAAGAGAGCGATAGACACACACAGAGAGAGAGACACACACACAGACACACATACACAGAGAGAGAGAGAGAGAGAGAAAGACAGACACACACACGCACAGTCTCCCGGCCATTCAAATAGCTTCTCTAAGTCCTCGGACGAGACGAATGGTCTGGGCTTTCGACACACACGCACAGAGAAAGACACACAGACACACATAGAGAGAGAGAGGGAAGAGAGAGATAGACACACACAGAGAGAGAGACACACACAGACACACATACACACAGAGAGAGAGTAGACACACACACAGACACACATACACACAGAGAGAGTGAGAGAGAGAGAGACACACACACACACACACACGCACAGATAAAGACACACAGACACACACATAGAGAGAGAGAGAGAGAAACAGAGACACACACCTACACGCACAGACGCTACGCAAAAAGTAGTATTTTCGTATTCTAGAGGTCTCGAAACGTGTAGATTCGTCAAAAATTCGAGTTCCAACATTTCCCCCTATAAATTACCATATATTGCAGGGAGAGTAAAAAATGACTTTTTATTAAAATGTTTTTAGTGTTGTTGTTACGGGATTAGCAGATATATTTTTTCATCATAAAATTTGTTTATTCTAATGGCTTTAATGTTTTATTAAAATTGAAGAGTTCACTTTGAAAGTTTTACTGCAAGTTAGGCCCTTTTATTTACTAATAAGTATATAGTATGTTTTGTATGTATAAATTAATGATTCATCTAAATAAAAAGTAACATAAACACATTTTTTTTCTCATTTTAATTTTTTTTACGCTTTATACAATTTCTATAAATTACAGAGTAAAATATATATATATATATATATATATATATTATCATAACTATCAGGGACCTTACTCCCTAGAACGGACCAGCTGATTCCCCTGAAACTTATAGTAACATGCGATCAAATATTTCACAGTCATAGAACGATTAGCAAGAAGATATCTGCTAACAAATAATTGCATTGTCTGATCCAGTAAGGAAGTTGTTGCCAAGTGAAAAACAGAACAAAAATGAAAAAAAAAAAAAAATAACCATAGAAAGAAGAAGAAAAGGCAGCAACATTCAAACACTTTCTTAATTATATAGGGTAATTAACTATAAGGTACTTAGTTATTGGTATTTAAGTACGAACTTAAGCAAATTTTCTTGTTGCTATTACAGGTATCAGCTATTTTATGAGTGCATAAACTCAAAGAAATACGAGATACTTGCAACAACAGTAATAAAACTTGTTATGTGCTGCAATTATGAGCGCATAAAAAGCTTGAAACCAGTCAGTGGATGCTGTTATAGGTGTAATAAGAGCACAATCCTAAGTTCGATTATTGAGAGAAATAAAATATACGGAAAATATATTCTTTTTTTTTTTTTTTTTTTTGTATGTGTGTTTACCTATAGAAATTAACTTTTAGCTTAGCCATTTATTAAAAAAACTAGCTGTAGATAATTTTAATACGAAAATTAAGAAAAGAATATTATACCTAATATTGAAAATTATTTACAGTTACAATTCTGCTGTTCACAATTATTTTTTTATATTAATTAACGATACCTCAAATTAAATAATATTCAAATTATCTCAAACCCTTTGTACCACAGACAAAATTTATGGGCCTCTATTCAGCAAATGTGCGGGTTTCCTATTAGATCCTGTAATTTAAGTCATTGACTTTTTCACAAACTATTTATGCAGCCTGGGATCATATGCAATGCATCCTTTTGCCCTCCCCCCTATTGGCAACCCAGTTTACCCCTATATTTTATTACTTTAATCGCTAGTAACCAAAATGTGGAATTATAAATATAAGTCTGTTAGTCTGGAATTGATAATGGAAGATTATCTTGATGCTGATTCCAGTTACAACGTTCCACCAAGAGACGGTGCTGCAAACAACACTGAAAATAGCGGCAAAGTTGTCGCCCTGCCTGGGAGAGCACTGTATCGCTTTCATGACATACCAACTCGAAAACTAAACAAAATTCTCAAAAAAGCTCTTCTTGTTTTATGCACGAGTGCGTTCGTTCTACGGTAAAATTTAATTATGATTAAAAAAAAAAAATATTTTTCAAAAGAACTTTCTATTTACTTCAAAATCAACCCGAGATCGACAGGAGTACTTACGCCGGGTGACCGCGATCAACAGTTGATTGCCACTGCTTTAGATGTACGTGTCATTTAAATTCAGAATTTGGTTGTAAATCCCCATCAAAGTAATCCTTCTACAATGTATTACCAGCTTTTCATTTTGTTTCGGTTCCCTAGGATTTGATTGCGAAGATCTCTAAGAGATGGCGCTATGCAATTTTTTATTATCCAATGCATTGAAGCGTGAAATTGATTACATCTGTGTTTTCCGAAATTAAAAAATCTGATGTGGGCAGCACATGACTTTCCCTGCAGACTCAAATTCATTTTTTCTTCATTTCTTTAAGAAGTCATTAAATTGAGTTTAATTGCACAAAATGACACTAAATTTGCGTTTTTAATTCAATTTCTGCTTTTATTTGGTAATTGGACATTTTTCCGAAGGCGGCATAAAAAAACGCGAAAAATCTTATATCTCGTGAACGGTTAATCCTAGAGTAATAGAGTTGTTTTTATTCTTTTCCTCGTCAAAAATTACGTATAAAACAAGCATTTAATTGATACATTTGAACATACGTAGTCTTTTTTTAGATATTGGCGATTTTTGCGGGTCATTTCGCAAAAAAAGGCAGGTTGTTCGTTTTCGAATCATACAAAAATCTTATCAGCATCAGAGTATCCCACATGTGATTTATCTACCAAATTTTGTGAAATTTGGTCAATTTGTATTTCAGGTAGAGTGATGAGATTTTTGCGGGCCATTTCGCAAAAAAAGGCGGATTATTTTTTTCCGAATTGCACCAAAAACTAATCAGCACCAGGGTCATACCCAAGAGTCTTACCTACCAAATTTTATGAAATTCGGTCCATTAGTTTTTGAGTTAGAGTGGATACATACATTGCACAGACACACAGACAGACAGACGCATATACAGACATCACGCTAAAAATAGTTTTGTCGTATTCTAGAGGTCCTGAAACGTGTAGATCCATCAAAAACTCGAGTTGCGATTTTCGACATGATTCCAATACTTTCCCTATACATTACAATGTATTGCAGGGAAAGTAAAAAAAAAATTGCACTTGTAAAAAAATATCGAATTTGACAAGAAGTATTAACGGCATATACACTCCTATAACAGGATTAAAAGATATTTTAATCAATTATGATATACTGTATTTTTACTTTCTCATATGTAGTATTAAGAAAGTATTGTTTTCACGAAACTTTTCGATTTCGAGATTTTGATGCCATTATATGTTTTAAGATCTCCTAAACACGTTTTGTCTATTTTTGGAGTGATGTCCGATTGTCTGTGGTCGATTTTTTGTGAACACGATAGTGGCTACAAATATTAAAGGAATTTCATGAAACTTTATATCCGGCTTTGTAATTAAAAATAATCTAGAACTAAATAGAATTTTTTTTAATGCGAGTGAAAACTTTTTTGAAATTTATTCGAAATTTTATAATTTTTTTAACATGGCAGGATAGGACAAAATTTGACATAATCATGAATAAAAGGGTTTATTTATGGCTCAATGATTACTAAACTTTTCAATCATTGTTGTGAAAAATAGATACAATTTTTTTGTTCGTGACGTCATTAGTCCCCCTCGGGGAGGAAGTTATCCTCCCCCCGGGGGTATATTGTCAAGTATGATATCAATCGAAATAATTTTCAAAAATGAAGAGTAACAGACTGTATATGTAATCATTTGAACCCATGATACCGTTTATTCAAAACATTCTTTTTGGTAAAATTTGAAAAAAAAAAGAGCTATCAAAAATGGATTCTAATACGAGAAAGTCAAATTGAGCTTATTATTTGAGACCACTGCTATGTGCTGTTGAGATAAAGTTTATGTACTACAAAGCCCATTAATCATTAGTATCTGTAAGTGCAAAAAGTTATAACTATATATTTCAATCTATGTAAATTACTACATAAATTATTAACAAATAATTAATTGTATAGCTCTATATTTAAAGTTGATTGTACAAATCCATGTAGCTACTATGTTGTTGTTGAGACCCAGACCGTCCGACCTACCAGAAAGGTGTAAGGTAACTGTTTGGATGGCCGGGAAGTGCCACCCAGTTTAGACCGGAACACAGTGGGGGAGGCATCCACAGGGCCCGTATCCTCCTTCCCCTACCACCAACCTCTCGGAAGGACTTACGGACCCGCATGTTTAACGTGATCGTACTCCGCATGAACACTGCGGCAGTTGTGGCAGCGTGCAAATCCAGCACGCAAACCACGGGGCTACCGCGTCCGAAATGTGCCAACAGCACGCGGTGTTCCCATCAGGTGGTCACCCACCCAAGAACTAACCACGCCCGATGCTGTTTGACTTCGGTGATCTAACGAGAACCGGTGTTTTCAGCACTGTAGGGCCGTTGGCTATGTAGCTATTATGTATCAATATTAAAATATAATAATTACAATTGATTTCAATATAAGCATTAACTAGTAGCGAAGCTGTTAATTCAACTTAATGAATAATATTTACTCATCACTTGATTTTGACTATATAATGTCAGTGAACTCCGCCATAACACAAAAGTACTATAAATACCATTGTCCTAATTTAATTTTTAAATCTCTTAAATATTTTAAATTAAATATGTAAATAAATTAAAGATCATTGTTGTAAAAACAAATTTAACTCAACTAATAAATCATATTTCTGTACTATACAAAACGAAGTAATGCAAAAAAAAAATTCTCAAAAAGCAATTTTTCCTGCAAATTCGGATCATATTTCATATCACTACGAAAACTTAACTATTCCTTTTATCAGGGGGCTGAATATCCCATTTGAAGGGCTCAGCTCCCCTGTCCGGCTACGGCCCTAGTCAGTGTATGAGTTTGTGTGCATGGGGTGGGAAGCGATTAATTAGGAACGATTAATCAGGAACAACTATATTTTTATTTAGTTTTATGTGTACACACATTATTTATGTGAAAATTTTAATTCCATAGAAATTTGAGTAATTTTATTTTCCCTACAATACATGACAATGTATAGGGGAAAATACTGGAACCGTGTCGAAAGTTGCAACTCGAGTTTTCGACGGATTTACACATATTGGTACTTCACGTTAAACATGTGGATCCGTAAGTCCTTCCGAGAGGTTGGTGGTAGGGGGAAGGAGGGTACGGTCCCTGTGGATGCCTCCCCCACTGGGTTCCGGTCTAAATTGGGTGGCACTTCCCGGCCGTCCAAACAGTTACCTTACACCTTTCTGGTAGGTCGGACGGTCTGGGTCTCAACAACAACAACATATTGGTACTTCACGAATGCATACACAAAAAGAAAATAAATTTTAACGTGACGTCTCTCTCTCTCTCTCTCTCTCTCTCTTCTTTCTCTTTCTTTCTGTGTGTGTATGTGTGTCGTGTGTCTATGTGTGTATATGTCTGCTTGTGTAATGTATGTATCCATTCTGACTTACAACTAAAGGCAGATCTACACGTTTTAAGTACTCTAGAACCCAAAAACAAAAAATCGGATGTAGGCAGCACATGACTTTCCCTGCAGACTCAAATTCATATTTTCTTTATTTCTTTAATAATTCATTAGATTTATTTAGTACAATTAAATCCACACTAAATTTGCATTTATAATTCAATTTTTGTTTTGATTTGGTAATTGGACATTTTTCCCGATAGCTGCGTAACAAAAATGCAAGAAATCTCAAATATCTTGAGAACGGTTAGTCCTAAAGTATAATGGAGTGTGTTATATTCTTTTCCGCGTCAAAAATTGAGTATAAAATAAGAATTTAACTGATACATTTCAGCATACGTAGTCTTTTTTTTTTAGATTTTGGCGATTTTTGCGGGCCATTTCGTAAAAAAAGGCAGATTGTTCTTTACCGAATCGTACCAAAATCTAATTAGCACCAAAGTGTCTCACAACTAACTTATCTACCAAATTTTGTGTAATTTGGTCAATTAGTATTTTAGCTAGAGTGGATACATGAAATTTTTACGGACCATTTCACAAAAAAATGCGGGTTCTGTTTTTACGAATCCTACCAAAAACTAATCAGCACCAGGGTTTCACCCAAGTGACTTTCATGCCAAATTTTATGAAATTCGGTCCATTAGTTTTTTAGTTAGAGTGGATACATTCATTGTACAGACAGACAGACACACACACACACACACACACACACACAGACGTCACGCTAAAAATAGTTTTTCGTATTCTAGAGGTCTCGAAACGTGTAGATCCGTCGAAAACTCGAGTTGGGATTTTCGGCATGATTCCAATTCCTTCCCTATTATTACCATGTATTTGCAGGGAAAGTAAAAATTATCTTTAACGGGATGTTTTTGTGTTTTTGTAAGTCTGTGTAACGTATGTATACACTCTAGCTCAAAAATTAATTGATCAACTTTTACAAAATTTGGAAGATCAGCCACTCGTGGGTCTCTCTGGTGATGATTTGATTTTTGATGAATCGGAAAAATTAATCTGTTTTTTTCTTGTGAAATAGTCTGCATAAATCCAGAATCTATGATAAAAAACTACATATGCTGAAATATATCAAGTAAATGCATGTTGTACAGGTACTTTTGCTGACAAAAATTATAAAGCCAACTTTAGGACAAAACAGAAGAGTGAGAAATTTCTGTTTGTCGCATTTCTGTAAACATCGACTTTAAAAATACACCAATAGGCCCAATAGCCAAATAAAAGTGAAAATTGAATTACAACTGAAAATTCAGCGTCATTTAAAATAATTATCCAATTTATTTTAAGCAATTAAACTCAATTTAATGAATTATTAAAGAAATAAAAAAGGAGAAAACGAATTTGAGTCTGTAGGGAAAGTCATACAACGACCACTTTAGATTTTTCTACTTTTCTAACAATACATGGTAATGTATATGGAAAGTATTAGAATCATGCGGAAAATAGCAACTCAAGTTTTCCATGGTTCTACACGATTTGGGACTTCTAGAACACAAATACTATTTTTAGTTTCGTATGTGTATGTGTGTGTGTGTGTATCTCTGTCTGCGCGTACAATGTATGTGTTCACACTAGCTCAAAAACTATTCAGTGAAATTTAATAAAATGTGGTAGGAAAGTTACTTGTGGGATATCCTGGTGCTGATTAGATTTTGGTACGATTCGGATCTTTTTCTTTTAGCGATAAGGGTTTACAAATTAAACACGCATACGCTCAGAAGTAGTCTTAGAAAGTATTTGATTTCAATTCAGGGTTGCTCAAAAACGTGTAAGCCAAATATTCGAATTTAAGTGTTTGACCCCATCCCAATTCTTTTATTATACATTAGACTCTGTAGGGAAAGTGAAAAAATTGTGCAAGCCTTCCTTGATGCGATGCTGCGCATGCGCAGAACTGAAATCCATATTGTGTGGACACGTCGGTCCACGAGATGAAAAACGAAAATACCATCAGTAGAAAATCTTCCAATTTGTTACAGATTGAGTGAATAATTAATGCCCTTACATTGCCTGTCGCACTCGCTGGACCGTTAAGGAAATCTACAAAAAGCAGCAACCCTGAAGGCACACATAAAAACGAAATATTAATAGTTCTCCAATTATTTTAACGACGTTTTAATCGATGTGGAACCCCATGAATCCTTGATGCCACCAGCAGTTTTAATTCTTCGACCTAATTAACAATTCCTGAACCACGGTTAGGGTTAAATGAACCTTTTTATGGATGAAAAAGCGCTTTTTGAATGGCGCGTGACTTCAGGGAAGTCATGCGGGCTGAAAAAAAGGGGGGAAATTCGGGAAATGATGAAAATCGTCATTTTTTGCTGAATTTTTCTGTTTCAGCAAATGAACAGAGGATACTGTTAAGTAGAAAAGCCATGAAGGAGATATGAATGACAATAAGGTGCGATTATGGATCCAAAATTCCCATTTGGAAAAAAATATAAGTTAATTCGAATGATATGTAAATGAGATGGTAGGTTGTAACAAACCAGCTCTTTAGTCTGTCAGATTCAGGGGGAAATGAATGTGCGATCGTAAAATAATGTATAAAACGGCATTTGTTCACTTTCCAAATTTGGCTATTATTTTAGCTACTTTACCAATTAACTGGAGTGTCAACTGGACTT
Organism: Amaurobius ferox; assembly: GCA_951213105.1. NCBI lineage: Eukaryota > Metazoa > Arthropoda > Arachnida > Araneae > Amaurobiidae > Amaurobius > Amaurobius ferox. The sequence continues at coordinate 28,879,782 of OX578154.1, forward strand.
TGTCATTCCAGAACCTGAATATATAGATAATATGTATATTCATTTAAAGTGATAATTTTACTCATCGTTTAACCTTTTGCGTACGGGTGGGACAGCGTCCATCCCAAACGAAGAACCTCTCAAAACGACAGGTATTTGACATACCCTATCCCAAACAGTTCGAACCCCTCCCCTTTGCAGACATTGGCGTCCCAAACCTCCCCTATGAATTTAAGAATGCTTATTAAACAAATTATATCGTCATTGCAACAAAATCTAAAACTATAAAAAACAAAATAATTCTAACTTTAAAAATTTACTAGAGTGTAGCTCAACTCGACTTTTTCATACCAGAATTCATTTCTTTTTTCAAATTTTACAAGACATTTTTTGAAAAATCGATATGACGAATCCAAATGATTGCATGTACAGGTATATCGTGTTACCATTCAATTTAAAGGGCTTTAAGAAATCTTTCGATTGATACTATACTTGCAATGTACCCCCGGGAGGCTAATGACGTCACGAACAAAAAATTGTATCGCTGCTATTTTCCCCAACAATGATCAATATTATGTTTCGCGACCATTGAGCGATAAATAAACCCTATTATGCATGCTTATCTCAAATTTTGTTCCATGTTGTCATGTTAAAAAATCTGATGTGGGCAGCACATGACTTTCCTTATATAAAGCAATGAATTTACTACTTTTACAGTTAAAAAAAATGTTATTCTTATAGTAGATACTTATATTCTTTCCAAGATATAGAATTTTCTTCAATGAGTCGTCATTTTCATTGATTTAGCGTCATTTTTATCAATTTGGCGAGATTTTTGTTAATTTGGCAACAATTGAAAATATCGCCAACTTGGCGACATTCCGTCAAATTCGTCGCCAAAATCTCGCCAAGTGTTGTGGACGGAGAAATAAGTTAGTCTTACAGCAGATAAATGACTATTGGCGTTCAAATACTAAAGTATTACTCAAAGTATCTTTTTTCATGAATGAAACGATCTAGATCCACGAGAATGATGTCACCCAATTTATCGTATGGTATTACATATGAAAAGTGAACATGTTTCTCAATAGGAAATATTTTTTTTTTATTTTATATATCTTTTTGATAATTTTTTTTGAAAAATGTGCAATATCTCAAAGAACGTTGCATGTTAGCGTTTTAAAATTTATGTCAATCGTTTTCTAATGAAAAATTACATAAGAAATGTCTATTTGCGTAAATTTATTAGCGGTTTTGATTTTTTGGCGATTTTTTCAAAATTTCACTCGAAAATTTAGGGGGGTTCTGAACATTAGATTGCGTATAAAAACAATAGGCTTCCAGTGTTTACGAATTGTGATTTTTGTATCAAATTTCGTTCGAATCGGTCTATTCGTTCGTCAGTTATCGTCTCCACAGACTCGCTGACACACACACACACACATACAAATGCTTTCACACACACACACACACACACACACACACACACACACACACACACACACACACACACACACACACGCACACACACACACACACACACACACACACGCACACAGCTATCACTTCAAAAATGTTTGATTCGTGATCAGGGATGCTTGAAACGTGCTCTCCCGTCGAAAACTCGAATTCGAATTTTCGACCCTGTCACAATACTTTCCTTATACATTATGTATATAAGGAAAGTAAAAATATAAATTGTTTTCGATCGAATTTAAAAAAATTATATCTAGTTCTAGATTTTATGATAACAAAATCGGATATAAAGTTTTGTGAAAATCCATTAACATTTGTGGCTTCCATCGTCTACACAAAAAATTGACCACATACAGACAGACAGACAAACACACAGACGGACATCATTTAAAAAAAATAGTCCAAACATGTTCAGGAAGTCTTAAAACACATACCAAAATCTCAAAATCGAAATTTTCGTGAAAACAATACTTTCTCATTACTACATATGAGAATGTAAAAATACATGATATATGTAACGCAGGTATAAACCACCTTTCAGCAGAGATGAACTTGTAATTTTGCTTTAAGACATTAAAATTTATGCTGCTTAGTATTCTAAAACAGACGAAAATATTGAAACGCTTGGGGAGAAAAAAACTGCTTTTTTCAGAAATTGCAAAAAGGAAAACGGATTTGTTTTGGGAAATTTTGTCTGTTTTGATAACCTATATTTGTTTCTTCATGTATATGTTAAAAATATTGATTATAAGTGCATGGAAATCCTACTTGACTCTGCAAATATTAATCTATTAAAAATGTGAAATATAACACAATACTTTTATGCAATTATAAGTTCTACAAGTACAATACTTTACAAGTCATGCAAAGCGTGTATGACAATTTGCAAGCACTAATATTTTAAATGAATTTAGAAAACGTACACCACGATCTTCAATCATTTGTGTAATTATTTCTAAAATATGAATAGTTTTAAACACATTGTATAATTTTCTTTATAATTTCTTTATTAGAAAAGTTTCCATTTGATTTAGTTTAATTTTTTTTATCAGAAAAACTTTTAAAATCAAGAAAATTTTAAACAAGAGATTTCTTATACTGTCACAAACACAGTGATTCTATCCATCTTTAGAAACGTGATTACAGGGAGATCATTCGGCGAGAATTTTTTCTGGATTCCACACTTTAAGTGGCACTTTAAATCAACTATATAAAAACAATTTTTGTGATAAAATGCCCTTTTATCCCGTTACATAATTTAGAAATTTCAACTGGACTCAGTTTGTTCCATCGTGCAACATCTTTTACAGGGTTGTTCTCGGCTCCCAGAGCACGTAGAAACTGAAACTTGGCACACAGTTTTACCTTACGAAATATTCTCATTTACTAAATGTTAATATCATTACGTTACATCGTTACGTCATTTAAGTATGTCATGATTATGTTTAACGCGTTGGTTGATTTATAGTACTATGTATAGATTTGAAATTAAATTGAGTAAAAAAAAATTAAAACTAAAATGTAAAAAACAAATGATGAGAACATTTTTCGTAGGAAAGATTTTAACACCTTCCCCTACATTAATTACACACGAAATCGAGGCTAATTGAGAGTCTAGGCAGTTTCAATTCAAAGCAATACTATGTAAGTCTTATCATTATCCAAAACTGATATTATGCAAAATTGTTTTGTATAATGATAAAATTTATATAGGCATTGTTCTGAATTTAATCAGCCTGTACCATACATTTCCTTCAATTTCATGTGCGATTAAAATTTATTTTCATCTTTTCTGTGCGCTACTACTGTGTAAGAGAGGACATAAAAAACCTTGGGTTTTCCTCATAATTTAGATTTTACTTGTTAGTTTCCATTTTTTTTCAACGTAATTTAGGTTCAAACCTGTGTAGCGATACATGGATTGAAGTGTTGGCACTAGGAGAAAATTTCACCTATTTGGATAAGAAAAATGCACGACAAAACAAATAAAGAAAATAGGAATAGAAAAGGGCAAGAAACGTAGTCATGACGTACGTAAATGACGTAACGACGCAACGAATGACTTGAAAATTTAATAGATGAAAGTGCTCTGTGCCAAGAGTTTAAACTATCAACATGATCATTACATTTAATGCATCCTTAAAATGTTTGGATCATTACAACCCTATATTTCTTTCATCAGGAATCTAAACTTTTTTAATGATTAGTAAAATCCTAATTTTATTTATTCTATATAGATTATATACTAGCTGTATACCAGGTCTTCGTACGGAGTACATAAAATAAAAGAAACTTAATCCACAAGTTGTGGTGAACTTTTACTGTTTGAAGTATTTATTCCTTTCCCTGCAATACATGTATATGTATAGGGATAATGCATGTAGGGTAATGTATAGGGGAAGTATTGGAATCATGCCGAAAATCGCAACTCGAGTTTTCGACGGATTTACACGTTTCGAGACCTCTAGAAAACGAAAAAACTATTTTTAGCTTGACGTCTGTGTGTCTGTCTGTTTGTCTATCTGTCTGTGCAGATTTTGTATCAACTTTAACTAAAAAACTAATGGACCGAATTTCATAAAATTTGGTAGGTATGTCACTTGTGGGTGAATCTGGTGCTGATTAGTTTTGAGTACGATTCGGGATAAAAGAATCTGCCAATTTTTGAGAAATGGCCCGCAAAAGCTTGTATCCTTTAGCTAAAAAACTAATGGACCGAATTTCACAAAATTCGGTAGATAAGTCACTTATAGGACACCTTGGTGCTGATTAGATTTTGGTACAATTCGAAAAAAATAACCTGCCTTTTTTTTGCAAAATGGCCGGCAAAAATCGCCAAAATCTAAGATAAAAAACTACGTATGCTCAAATATAGTCATTAAATGCTTGTTTAATACGAAATTTTTAACGAAGAAAAGAATAAGATCAACCCTTTTACACTATATCTAGCCGTTCTCGAGACATTTAGTGTTTTCGTATTTTCTCTACGCCACTTTTGAAAATAAGTCCAGTTATCAAATGAGAGCGAAAATTGAATTAAAAGTGAATTAAATTAAATTAAAACAAAGAGAACGTGAATATAAGTCTGCAGGGAAAGTCCTGTGCTGCCCACATCAGATTTTTTTTTGTTTAAATCTTATCATAATTCTCGTAAAAAGGAAAGAAATGAGTCCTATAGTTCTGTAAAATAATAAACAGACAGACAGACACAACTTAAAATTTTATTTATACGTATAATAACAATTCCACAATTAAACAATAGCTTCTTTGTAGATTACGTTTCTGTTTTATTAGGATGATAAATATAGAGATATCTTTCATTTATAACCCTTGAGCAAGCAACATGTAGTATTCTATGCAGAAAACAGCAGGAATACTTAGGTCTATGCTCAAAGTGCTGAATATCTGCCCTTGTTTCTGATGTCTGCCACTGATTATAGAACTTCCCTAATTTTTGAGACAGTTGCACAAATAACCAAATCCTTGTTTATTGCTTGTACCACGGACGTAAAAGTAAGGAGTTAAAATTTCATATTAAGAAAACGCCAATATCGTTTGAGCCAATCACCCAGGTGGCGCTGGGATAATATAAGTAGCCTTGCATTGCATGCATTTCTAGGGTGAAAGGTCTAAAATATTTATTTAAACTGCCCATTTTGTTAAAATAAAATTTTTTAACGCAATGCGAAGTAGAATTGAAACAATAAAGGATATTCATACGTATTCAAAATTATTTTATCTTTCGATTTATTTTTATCTCCCTATATTCTGTACTCTATCTTGCAGCTATGAAAAAAATCCGATGTGGGCAGCACATGACTTTCGCTGCAGACGCGAATTCATTCTTTCTATATTTCTTTAAGAACTCATTAAATTGAGTTTTATTGTACAAAATAACACAAAATTTTCATTTTTAATTCAATTTCTGCTTTTATTTTGTAATTGGACATTTCTCCAAAGGCGGCATAACAAAAATGAAAAAAAACGCAAATATCTCGAGAACGGTTAGTCCTAGAGTAATAGAGTTGTTCTTATTCTTTTCTTCGTCAAAATTACGTATAAAACAAGCATTTAATTGATACATTTGAACATACGTAGTCTTTTTTTTTAGATATTGGCGTTTTTGCGAACCATTTCGTAAAAGAGGGAAGGTTGCTCTTTTCCGAATCGTACCAAAATCTAATCAGCACCAAAGTATGCCATAAGTGATTTATCTACCAAATTTTGTGAAATTTGGTCAATTAGTATTTCAGCTAGAGAGGATAAATGAGATTTTTGTGGGACATTTCGCAAAAAAAGGCGGGTTCTTTTTTTCCGAATTGTACCAAAAACTAATCAGCACCAGGGTCACATCCATGATTTTAACTACCAAATTTTATGAAATTCGGTCCATTAGTTTTTGAGTTAGAGTGGATACATACATTGCACAGGCATACAGACAGACATACACACAGACGTCACGCTAAAAATGTTTTTTTTCATATTCTAGAGGTCTCAAAACGTGTAGATCCGTCGAAAACTCGAGTTGCGATTTTCGGCATGATTCCAATACTTTCCCTATACACTACCATGTATTGCAGGAAAAGTTATACTGGTTAATCACCCTCATAATGAGGAAACATTAAAAAATAATTCATTCAAAAATAATCAAAACTACATATACAAAATGCCACGCCTTTCTGTTGTGTCAGCTAATAATAGCGGCTACTTTACTAACACTAGCGACCCCTAGATATAATTATCAAAGCATTATGGCATTTTCAATAGATAGGAGTTTTTTATCTACAGGAGTTTTACCTCCTTCTTTCTAACTGCACAGATTTGTACATTCTGCGATTCCCCAAAAAAAATCGTCTGCAGTGTTTCGTAAGTAAAAAAATCTGATGTGGGCAACACATTACTTTCCTTATATAATGTAATGAATTTACTACTTTTACAGTAAAAACAAAATAGGTTTTTCTTATAGTAGATACTAATACTTTTTCCAAGATATTGAATTTCCGACAATTGGTTGTCATTTTCATTGATTTAGAGTCATTTTTATCCATTTGGCAAGATTTTCGTTAATTTGACAACATTTAAAAAAGACGCAAAGTTGGCGACATTCCGCCAAATTCGTCGCCAAAATCTCGAAAAGCGTTATTGACGAAGAAATAAGTTATTCTTACAGCAGATAAATGACGATTGGCGTTCAAATACAAAAGTATTACTCAAAGTATCTTTTTTTATGAATGGAACGAGTTAGAACCACGAGAATGATGTCACCCAATTTATCGCATGGTATTACATATGAAAAGTGAACATGTTTCTCAATAGGAAATATTTTTTTTATTTTATATGACTTTTTGATAATGTTTTTGAAAAATGTGCAATATCTCAAGAACGGTTCATATTAGCGTTCTAAAATTTATGTCAATCGTTTTATAATAAAACATTACATAAGAAATTTCTATTTGCGTAACTTTATTAGTGGTTTTAATTTTTTTGACGATTATTTCAAAATTTCATTCGAAAATTTAGGGGAAAGGGGTTCTGAACATTCGATTTCGTATAAAAACAATAGGCTTCCAGTGTTTAGGGATTGTGATTTTTGTACCAAATTTGGTTCGAATCGGTCCATTCGTTCGTCAGTTATCGTCTTCAGAGGCTCACTGACACACACACATACACACACACACACACACACACACACTTTCACACACACACACACATACTTTCACACACACACACACACATACAGACATCACTTCAAAAATGTTTGATTCGTGATCAGGAATGCTTGAAACGTGCTCTCCCGTCGAAAGCTCGAATTCGAATTTTTGACTCCGTCACAATACTTTCCTTATACATTATGCATATAAGGAAAGTAATAACAGTTTGCTGCCATAAGGGGGTGAAAACGGAATACCAAAACGGCAAATTTTCAACATTTTCAATTTTGGTCGTTAAGATAACGAAGTGAGTGATATATAACGAAGGGGATTTCAGATCAATTGTATCTTTCCTTATATACTCACATAAACGTCGCTCGAAGATATTTTGTATTCAAAGTGGATTGTTTTTTTACTTCGTCCTTTAATTTTTAAAACTTTTAAATATTTTCAATAAAATATGTAAATAAATTGATTGTTGCCAATAGAATGCAAAACTCTGCTAAATTAAAAATCTTATTTCCGTACCATACAAGATAATTTCTGTATTATGCACACTTCTCAAGAAAGCAATTTTTTATGCAACATTTGAATGACATGCTGGGTGGAATTTGATATCATTACAAAAAAATCTGATGTGGGCAGCACATGACTTTCGCTGCAGACTTATATCCACGTTCTCTTTATTTTAATTAAATTTAATTCACTTTTAATTCACTTTTCGTTCTCATATTTTAAGTGGACTTATTTTCAAAGGTTGCGTAGAGAAAATACGAAAAAACTAAAATATCTCGAGAACGGCCAGTCCTAGTGTAATGGGGTTGGTCTTATTCTTTTCTTCGTTAAAAATTACGTATAAAACAAGCATTTAATGGATACATTTCAGCATACGTAGTTTTTTATTTTAGATTTTGCCGATTGTTGCGGGCCATTTTGCAAAAAAAGGCAGGTTATTTTTTTTCGAATGGTACCAAAATCTAATCAGCACCAGGGTGTCCCACAAACGACTTATCTACCAAATTTTGTGAAATTCGGTCCGTTGGATTTTCAGCTAGAGTGGATACAAGCTTTTGCGGGCCATTTCGCAAAAAAAGGAGGGTTCTTTTATCCCGAATCATACCCAAAACTAATCAGCACCAGATTCGCCCACAAGTAACTTACCTACTAAATTTTATGAAATTCGGTCAATTACTCTTTTAGTTAGAGCGGATACAATATCTGCACAGACAGACACACAGATGTCAGGGGCGCGGTAGCCCATTGGTTAGCGCGCTGGAGTTGCACTCGGTAGGCCCGGGTTCGATTCCAGCCACTGCCAAAACTGCCGCCGTGTTCATGCGGAGTACGATCACGTTAAACATGTGGGTCCGAAAGTCCTTCCGAGAGGTTGGTGGTAGGGGAAGGAGGGTACGGTCCCTGTGTATGCCTCCCCCACTGGGTTCCGGTCTAAATTGGGTGGCACTTCCCGACCGTCCAAACAGTTACCTTACACCTTTCTGGTAGGTCGGACGGTCTGGGTTTCAACAACAACAACACAGATGTCACGCTAAAAATAGTTTTCTCGTATTCTAGAGGTCTCGAAACGTGTAGATCCGTCGAAAACTCGAGTTGCGATTTTCGGCATGATTCCAATACTTTCCCTATATATTTCAATGTATTGCAGGGAAAGTAAAACTATTATCAGGCTGAAGGGGGGGCGGTGCATCCTGACTTCGGCCCTGGGCTCGAGTTCTTCAACGAATATTTCTACGAAGTTTGGCCTTCAGATCAATAAATATCTCTGAAGAAGGCTTTGGATAAGGATACTTTAATTGTGACCTGCTTTTTGTGAACATTCGAATCCAGTAGTTTACTGCCCATCTGACTGTTCATGTCTGTGCTACGCGAAAAACCCATAAAATATATATTTACATATGTGCCCTATGTAAAAGAAAAAAAAAAACGAAAACCCCTAAATCATAACAGACACAATCCCGATATGCGAATCTTTGACCACCATTTCAGTTTTCATCCCCATTCAAGGATGAATTGGCGCACAAAGGAAGGAACAAACACAAACCCTGCGCATCGCATCCCATTGTTGTTTTTTTGGCAGGCTCCCCGCTCACCCCCGCACAACAACAGATGCGCATCAACAGTAAACAAGAACGTAAAAACCCTCTCGCGGATGTTCGCAGCTGTCCGCAGGGACAAACAGAAAAGCATCGGTGCACAGAGGGGCATGTCTGCGAGGCTACGACGCTAATCGGGATCCGTTCGTGTTTGCGTCTGTCTCCGATGCGCTTCTCCGAGGAGAGAGAGAGAAAGATGGGCACGCGGGCGAGGGAGGGAACTGTGATGACAAGCGTGGAAAATGTCATTTACAGGTACCATGAAAGCGGTTTCGCTTAAATGGGACTTGCCATCTCAGTTCATGAGTGAGATACGGCGATGAGTGAATCCCAAGGGGGTTACGGCATAAAAATGGAAAACTGCACAGCATTTTTGATGCCCAAGAACAGAAGTAAAAGAAACAAAATATTAATAATTCTCCATTTTCACCCCCGCTTAGCATATCAGAAATAGTTAATGGTCATTAAATGCGATATCTACACACTTAAATGTTGCGTCCATTTTGATGCTCTAAGTCCTCTGGACGAGCCGGACGG